>CM035167.1:67597812-68197812 GCA_020205615.1 Panax quinquefolius | reverse complement strand
TTTATTGTAAGCCAATTTTAATATTTTATCTTACATTTATCCAAACAAAACAATAATATAAAGCAAAACAATCTATAATAAAGATTATAAATACCTTTGCTTAAAGTTCAAACACATTCATATTGCCAATGTCAAAGTTCAAACAGAAACATGCAATTGGTTCAAACATATCTTTAACGTATTAGTTTTATTCTTAAAAAAGATTGTTATTAAATAATAAAATTTCAAGTATTCAATTCAATATTAAAACTCAAGAAACTAAACATAAATTTAAGAATTATATTGAAATACACTAAATATTACAAATGTATCATTATTTATATAATTGACTTGATATTGTTCACTTCTTATTGTGATTTGATATGCTACAACTTGCATTATGAATATGGTATATCATTAGAAAAATAAATATATCAAGATCTTGTTTGGATAGTTATTAAAAAAAAACATCTCCACCTAAACCTCGCCTAGCCCCCGTCTAATTTCCTGGAGGGATTTTTTCGCCGCCTTGGGCCTAGGTGAGGTGCCAGGGGGCCTAGCGCCTAGGCGAGGTGCCAGGGGGGCCTAGTGCCTAGGCGGACCTAGGTGGGGATTTTTAGAATACTGAAAAATGCTTATGAAATCAATTTTATTCTAGATGGTATTTCAAACTAAGATTTGGTATCTAATCAAAGGTTTAAGAGTTTTAAATCTTTTAATCTTACTCTTGAGTTTCGTTCCATAGACACTTATAGAATCAATTCAATCCATAAAAAGTCGAACAAATTTTTTAATTTGTTCACTTTTTTAACTATATTTTTCCTAAAAAAATAATCTAATACAATAGTACAAACAAACTCCCCCATACCTAAATCATGCATTGTCCTCAATGTATACAAATGAAAAATAGAGAACAAAGAAATAAAAGAATTGTACATTCTATGCGGGGAATTTCTTCTGCAAGAAAATGTGGTGAGAAGGAAAACAAATGTACATGCCTACTAATTTCATATATCCTAAAAAGTATGTGACTAATAATGAATGATACAAATGGATAAGTGTGAACTTTTCATTATTTTTAGGAGGTCTAGGAAATTGAAAATAGTCAGAATTTTCATGAGAATTATGCTTAAAGTACTTCAGGAAAACTTTCACTAACATGTTTAAAAGAGGGAAGAATTGGTTCAAATACAAGTTCTAGTTTAGTTGACTTATTTGTAGTGGATCTCAACAGCTCATTGACCTTATCTAAATATTCGGATTCATTTCAATTTTGGTTAAGGTGATTTAAGAAAAAATTAATTGGATGTTTTTCAATCAAGAGTTTATTTTCAATTATTTCTTGGGTCATTGACAACTCTTGGATCATGTTAACTTTAATGGGTTGGTTCAAAAAATCACTAGGTGTTTTTTTTTGGAATAAGTCTCTTTCAGGGTATGGAGCTTTAGGCTTATAGATTTTTTTTCAATCGACTCATTAAATGTGACATGATCAATTTTAGGTATAGACTAATAATTTTAGACTCCTCAAATTCGCTGGACTCAAACTGTGTAGAATTGAATACAGATTTATCATTTTCCTCATCATTTTTACAACTATCAAGATTTTCAAAATTAACCTCAGAGTCGCTAGAAAATTCACCCACCTCTTCTTGTTTATTTATTATGGTGGCTAATTGACTCATTTGAATTTCTAAACGAGATATAACTTGATTTGGGTGGCTCATTGACTCATTTGAATTTCTAAACGAGATATAACTTGATTTGTGTTTTGCATAGTCTCTAAGGTGTTGAATCTTTTCTCTTCTTCATTTGAAAATTCTTGTGGATATTGAGGTTTTGGATTCGAATATGGATATGAATATGAACTTAGATAAGAATTTTCATAAGTTGAAAAAAATTGATTTTAGGGTTCTTGATTCCAAGCAAAATTATTATTCCAACTATAATAAGAATCCATCTTTCTACAAATCACAAAACAAATAAACAACTAATCACGAAAGTCGCACAAAAAAATAAAAAAATAAAAATCCTTATTCTACGGTTAACCTAGATAAAATTCAGACAGCCCCTAACTGTTCGAAGTTACACTTTAAGGTCCACAGATTTCGAAATTAATCACACCACTAGCCAGGTAAGTGTAAGAAAGGTGAGAGTCTCTTCGTGGTTACGGTAACTAGTTGAATAACCACACATCCTTTAGGCGTTTGCCTTTTGAACCACTTACCTAGACACCAATAGTTTGATTAATTTAAAATTTATACTTCTTTTGGAGTCCCTTATTCTAATTGAGCTAAAATTCTTAGGGCGAACGTCTACTTGATTTTATTAAGGCAAGGTTATGCAAAATGAATGGGTGGTTTGTGGGCTAAGGAAGGATGATGAAATCCCACATTATCTTGTTACAGGTTGTGTCCTTAATGTTAGATTAAATATGAAAATTCACAAATAAAAAAAAACTATAAACAAATAAAATGTCCTAAAACTATGTGAATTACGAAAGAATGAGAAATTTGACGTACCTCAATCCTTCAGCATTCACCACAGTTTATATTTGACAAAAAAACCTAAACAGGATGTGCTCTACGTGTGTGAATGCATGATAACGACAATTAGTTTTCTAACTAAAAAAAAACTAAGATAATATTTTTTTGTTTTTTTTTAAGTTGAGATACAAAATACCAGGAAAAGCGCAACAATAATCTTGTCTTTCCGCACCGTTGATCCGCTTCGATAATCCTAAAAAAGAAAAAAATACTAGAAAAAAAACTAATTCGAATAAATAAAATTAAGGAATATAAAATTAAGTTTAGTCCCCGACAACGACGCCGAAAACTTTGATGTATTAAAATTATGTAACTGCAAGTGCACAATGTCAAATTGAAGAACTGACCAGTACAAGTCGAACCTACAGAGACTAGATTAATTTTAATATTTCCTTAATATCTATTTTAGGCGAATTAGAAATAAAGATTGATAATTGATTAACTAGAATATGAAAACTAATAATGAGTAAGCAGTCTAGGAATTCAAATCCATTAAACAATAAATATAATAAGTAATTCAATCTCTTTTATTTTTATATCTTAATTATGATTTTGATCTCCCTTCTCTTTAATTTAGTAATTTTACAATAAACGTGTGCAAGCGTAGACTATGAAAATTTAATGATTAACTATAACCCATCAAAACTACTTCGAGTAAGCATGGATTATGAAAAACTCATCTTAACAATAATCTATCACAACCTCTTAATTAATTTAAAATCACGTAAGAACTATAAAACGAATGTATTTCAATAACGAAACATGAAGGTGTAATCAATTAAACATAAAAGTATAAATAATAGAAGAGATGAAAAATATTATCATGAATAATTTTGTAATTCTAGATACAAAAATACAAAAATACTCCTATTTTTCTCTCTAAAATAAGAGGTCTATTTATAGGGAAAATAAATTTGAACCGTAATTTAGATTCGTTGAACTTGGACACTTTTGTTCTTTTTCCCTCTTTTCTTCTTGACTTCAATCTCTTTATGAATCCTCCAAGAGTCCTTTTCCATCTTTAAAAATTGGATATAAATCCTTTATTTGCTCCCCAAGAAAAATAAATGTTATTTCTTACAAAACAAAATAAAATAAGAATATACAATAATATGGGAATATTAAAATGTATTAATTATGTGTATCAAAATCCTTTAGGACTGCCATGATGTGGATATTTTCGGATATCTTTGAATCGCTCCCAAGATTCATACTGACTATCGGAATCATGTTGTACGAACGAAGTGATGTCATTCCTCATCTTTGCAGTCTTAGCTGGTGGAAAGAATTTTGTTAGGAACTTTTGAGCCAAATCAGTCCATGTAGTGATAGACCCCGACGGAAGTGAATGCAACCAACTCGTTGCATCGCGAAGTGTGAAAGGAAATAGTCGGAGTCGAATAGCATTGTCGGTAACTCCATATTTGAATGTATCACAAATCTTTAAAAAGCTCATCAAATGATCATTTGAGTCGTCATTAGGCAACCTCCCAAACTGTACAGAATTCTGGATCATCTGGATAGTACCCGACTTGATTTCGAAATTATTAGCTTGAATCGCTGGCCTTTGAATGCTTGCCTGAATTTCCGTAACAAGCGACAGTGTAATTCCTCAACGATTTCTGTTCTTCTGTAGCCATGGTCTCTTGATTTTGTGTATCTAGACAGAACTTGCACAGTCTTTTGAAAGTTCTCTCAATTTCTTGTTCGTGAGGCAGTGGTTCCTGACCTTTAGAACGTGTTTGCATATAGAAATCAAGAGTACCCGCGAAAATTAAAATAGAAAAAACACATTTAAATTAAGATTAAATTGATTAAAATTAATATTGTAAAATTTATTAGAATAATTTCCCGGTAATGGCGTCAAAAACTTCTTGTCCGATTTCGTTTTTGACAATTACGTGCAAGTATAGACGATCAACAAGTAATATAATGATAAGTAAGATGTTGATCCCACGAAGAATTATCATTAATAATGACCAATTACTAAAATTATATCAGTTCAATCTTTATTTAAACAAATGAATTAAGGTTATGCAATTAAATTATTTAAACTAAAATATAAATTACTAAGCAAAGAATAATATCAGATTAAAAAGCTAAGATTACAATTTCTCACAATGTCTTGTCTAAATCTCTTTACTCTCTTTTCAATTGATTAAATCATAACAAAGCGTTAACTGAGAATTCTGTAGTATTTATAAAACCTCTTCCGATGGTTAGATAAAAATTTCCTTAAAATTAAATCACTATATTCCTATATGAAATAATTTAGAACAGATTCATTAAGTTCATATTCTCACAATGGTTACACGATATATAGGTATATTCATATCTTATACACAAATCACGTTATTCAATTCTAAGAAGAATAATTTAGACGCATGTTATCATATTCAAATCTAAACCCTAAAGTCCACTTTCCAATTTCGTATAGGTTATCATAATAATTGTTGGCCAAACAATCATATCAATAACAATAACCACAAAATATGATAAGCGATTCGCATATGATCAATAATAATCAAAAAGAGTAAATTAATTTAAACTAATCATTGAGTTCCATTGTAATCTTAATTGAAAATTTAGTTCAAAAAGTAGCATGAAAACATCATCACCAAATTAAATAACATCCTCGGATTACAAATATAAAGGGAAAAGTTTAGAGATAAAAATCTGTGATGATCTTCAATCTCCAATCTCTGCCTTCAAATCTTTGCTCGCCTTTGTGTGTTATCCTTCTCGATCCTTGGAAATTTGATAAGCAATTCTTGCTTTCGTCTATCCTCCGTATATCAGCCATCATGTATATTTATCTAATAGATGCATATTCCAATTCGAACTCAGCATGCCAAGCGTCCCAGTTCGAATGAAACAGCAGCACAACTTGACAAGCCATCCCAGCTCACCAGCGCCGCGGCACCATCATGCAGCGCCGCAGCGCTCACTTACTGCACCTCCAGCGCTGTGGCGCTTATAACTAGCGCTGTGGCACTGGCCTTCTTCCCCGTGCGCCAATCCTGCTGCCTTCCGTGCGAGCTTGCCGCACGCTGCTGATTGCCGCACTAATGCGCGCCTATTTACTGAAGCCCGTGCACGCCTTCTCCCCAACGCCCAAACTGACTGCATTGCCGTGCTTGGCTGCGCTCAGTTTTGCTTGTCCAACTGATAATGCTTGACTTTTCGTTCCAAACTCCGTTCCAAGCTTGGTCCCTTTTCCTACACAAAAACAAACAAAACACATAAAAAGGAACAGAAAAAATACCGAGGGCTCACAATTTCATCAAGTTACGAGTACTCAATTCGTAGGTATAAAACTCACTCATCCGGTTGGTTGCATTGAGATGTGTTGTAGAGCTGAAGCTTGATATGTCAATTGCAATTGCTCCATTTATTAGATGCGCTTTAGAGCTGAAGATTGATAATCCGATTGCAATTGCTCCATTTCTTACTTTAATTATAGGCACCCACATGCAAATTTACCTGCCGAAACTTTTCATTTTTTAGTATTAACCTTAAAATTTGATAAAGTTTCCAGTTTTACTGCATTATGTTGTGGACTCTTCATTATTTTTATAATGTTTGGGGTGCATTTTTTCTTACAATAAGTGAGACACCATTTCTGTTTGCTTTGGGAAGCAGCAGACTGTTTCAAAAATGAAGATTCACAACATATCATGATTTCATTCCCATGAATTTGTCTCACACTTCTGCGGTAATGAGGTTGGTCATAAAATGAAAAGCTGATCCGATTTGCATGCATAGTATTTTTAGAGTGCATTGCATGCATTGGTGGCTCATATTGGCACATTGTAAAAGGATAAATGTTGTGGAAGTCTTAAATTAGGGGACTCTTAAAGCTAACGATTCTTAATGGTTTAAGATGTGGCATTACTTAGTGTGGGCCTGTTTATGACGTATCTGCTATTTTTTAGGCACTTATGCGGATTTTCATGTTTTATTCAATGTTTTCTCACAATTTTGAATTTTACCTATGTTAGTTTTTCTAGGGGGTTGACTATTTTTAATCAGGTGGTGCTAAATTTGTGCAGTTACCTGATCAGACTGAATGCCAAAATTTCATTTATCCTGGTTTCAGTATTTTTTTTCTTATTCTCACAGAAGTTTTAGATTTTCCCTGCGCAATATGCTTGGAGTTTTGCATGGCTACGGTCTACTTTCTGTACCACCAAAAGTAGCAATCATATGACTCTAGAATTTGACCAGAAATTATAGATCGACTCCATTTTCCTCATTATGAAATATGCACATTTGTGCTATCCTAAGAAGCAAGGATTTGGGTTTGAGGGTTCAAGTTCTCCATACAGGGATTTCGCAGTTCAGAAAATCTCAAAAATGGGAATTCAGGGATTCGGCACATATTTACATATTAAATAATAGATTTTACATACATATAATTATATATATATATCCATATAATTATACATATACATACATACATATAGAGACATATACACACACATATATATATATATAGAGAGAGAGACAAAAAATGTCAATACTAATAAATATAACTTCAAAAAAATGAAAAAAATTAAGAAACACAAATTTTTACTTGAACTTACTAATTAGCTATTACACTAATTTCATGAATGGTATTAGTATATAAAACATTTTATTAATTAGTATAGTGTATAGTATTAGCAATATTTTCATTTTTCTCATTAAAAGAAACTACAGAAGACTCCCCTAAAAGAATTTTGAAGAATTTAAGAATCTGGATTTGTGGATTAGCTGGGATTTAGGATTCATCACCGACGTACAGAATCACCTTGCTTCTTAGGTGCTATCTCTCATGGATCGTATTGTGGTGTGTTTGTGGAGATACTCTATTTTTCAATTGATTGCCTTTTTTGTTTTTTTTTTTCACTATAGAGGTCTAGAGAGTGCAATGAACTATGTAATATTGTGTCACTATACATAAATGATGAATTGGAGTGTCTTGAACAATTTCCCTTGTGTAATCAGCCCCAATGGCAAGCTACTGTTAACTGACTTCTGTTTTGGTTTGTCTTCTGTTTTGGTCCTCAATAAGCCGTGCAAGTGTGCTTTTCAAGCGGTAGTTTTTGAAATCCACTTTAAGTCCAGTGTTTCCAAAATTTTATTTTTCATTAAATCTGTTAAAAAAATATAAAAAATCAAGAGGTACATAGATCCCTTAGATTTAATAAACTTGACTTGGTTTTTATTTGCAGTACATTTAAATTAATTCTAACTACTTCAAGATCATAAAGAAAGTGTTACTGATAAGCTTTTTAAGGTTTTTAACCCTCTAAAATTATCAAACCATTATATGACAAATTTCTTAATAAAGCTATGTCCTTCCCAGTATAACAGTGGTATGTAAAATAGGAATAACTGTTTATCTAGGATTCTGTTAATATGGTCACATGTTTTTTAAGTGAATTTTCATTGTAGGCACCAAGAGGATGTTATATATAACTTTTTATGATGTTAGCTGTACACAATATTTTATATTCTTTATTTGTATTCACTCATAATGGTATTGAGAGCTAAGTAATCAAGTTTAAGTTTCTTTAATATGTTTATATGCCGCAATTTTTTTTAATATAGTACTCCCACCGTCCCATAATAAAAGTCCTAATTTGACTTTCATGATCAAATTGACCATTTTTTAAATTAATAAATATTAAAAAAAATCAAAATATACGCCAAGTGATTATGATCAATAATAAACTACAGAGAATTTACTACCAGTGTCAAGTTTAGGAATTTGAAATTCTATATAATATTTTTAATTAATAATTATAAAAATGGTCAATTTGACAATGAAAGTCAAATTAGGACGTTTATTATGGGACAGAAGTAGTATTATTTATCAAATTATTAGTTTTATATTTAGTATATTGTTTTCTATCTGGGTCAGTGACTCAGTGATGTTTCTTGCTATGAGGAATTGATATTGATATTGGCAATTGGCATGTTCCTTTCTTTCTCAAAGTGTAGCTTTTGATTTATTGATAACTCTGTTTTACTCATTACTTACAATGCTCCTTTAGTTGTTGGTGCTATAATCCAGGGAGTTTGTGTGGCTCAGAAACTTTACTTTATAAGAATGTAAAGAAATCATAAAGAATTGAGCAACCAAACTCAGGATTGAGCCTTCTTGAGACTCTTTTCAGATCTCACATGCACTAGATAAACAATTATATATATATATATATATATATATATATATATATATATATATAGAAATTTGGATCAGTCGGACTTAGGAATGGGACCAAAATCCGGACCTTTTTTTTTTTTTTTTTTTTGTTTTGCCCTTTTTTTTAAAAACAACTAAAAAAAAAAATAATAATTATGGAACTTGAATTTTTACATAATACAGTGTTTTGGGTGTGATTTGGATACTTATAACAAAACATGTATGTACAGTCTGTGCAGACTGTACATACATTTTTTGGTATAGGTATCCAAATCACGCCCAAAACATTGTATTATGGAAAAATTTCAGTTCCATAATTTTTTATTTATTTTTTTATAGTTTAAAAAAAAAAAAAATTGGTCCGTTTTTGATCAGGTCTGGACTCCCGGACCTGATCCTTGTTGTATATATATATATATATGTATGTATATATATGTATTACTGGTCTGCCACATCCTTGTCCACTAGACTTGTTATATTACTCACCAATAAATCCCACAATATTTGATGTCATCATGTGGCCCAAATTACATTCTGGTTTCAGTCCATTGTTTGTCACATGGAAGAAAATTGTGAATGGTGGGGAGCCTCGTTTGCGTGGATGTATTGGGACACTGGAAGCTCGGTACATAATCGACGGTTTCAAGGACTATGCACTAACAAGGTAATTTGGGAAGAAAGTACTTTGAGTAAGCAAACTTTTAATTTCTGAGCTTACTTGGGCTCTCTCCATCTTAAAATGCCTAATTGTTTTATAACTTTTAATGGCGGGGAAAGGTTTTGGTAGTACATTTAAATTATGGAAACATCAGTTCTTTTATTAATCTTGTTTCTTAAGGTGCTTTCATTTCATGTTATGTCCACCCCCCCCCCTCCCCTCCCCCCTCCCCTCCCCTCCCCCCTCTTAAATATGCCATAAGTTTGACACTAAAGGTGCACTTATTTAGAAATTATTTCACTTAGATAAATATAAATTGTATTATTCTTCATTTGTCACAAGGGAAAGAATACTGAAAGCAAGAGAAGGAAAGTGGTCATTTAGGTATCTTTGAAAGTAGGAAGCTTATTTACCTCTGCTTATAGTTACTAGATACTCTTATTAATCTAGCGAACCGCGTATTTTCGACTATGATATTCTAACGTACCGATACTCATAATTTAGCGTACCAATTTTTTTTTGTTATGTTACCTAAAGTTGCACAAATATCATTATTTTAACTTAGCATTGGATTATTTTAACTTAGCATACTACAAATACTTATAGAACAGTCTACTTGTTGATTTAACTAATTTTTTTTTATAAAACATAGTTTTATTGCATTTAGATTCTAAGAGAATTCTTAATTATAAACACTCGTATAAAGCTACCTTAACGTACCACATTTTTGCCTATATAGTGTACCGCATACCCGTTGACCGAAACGAATAGCGTTATAAGTAACACTACTCACACTTTTTGGAGTAATAAAAAATGAGGTCTTGGAGAGTAATGATTTACTCCTCTTTCTCTCTGTTTTTTTTGGGGTTTTTGACTAGTAATAATCTTTATTCACAAAAACAAGCAGAATATTGAAAAGTTGTGCGCCTATAACTCGAAAACATAAACAAGGACTAAAACAAATCAACCAAGGAACACCAATATATGCCAATCAAGCTCGAAGGCTAACCTCGAAAATCAAAAAAATGACAAAAAATGTCCTCCCTTTGCTTCCATTCCATTTCTCTGCTGCTTAGGGGATGAAATTTTATCCATTAGTCCCTTCTCCTTCCTACCAGTCTTTCATCCTGCCAGAAATAATAATAATAATAATTATTATCTTAAAAATAATAACGTGCCCAATAACTGACAATAACTATTGCCAAATTCTCTGATAATCTTGGTGTGGTGGCATAGATCAAAAGAATAAGCAGAAAAAATACGGTACTGATCCTATGTTTAGTCTGTTCAAATAGAGTACCAATCTCTTGTTTTGAGCACGCATTAGCAACTCAAGAGCGAAGTTGCTCACAATTTGTTGATCCAAATAAAGGAATCTGAGCTTTCATATTTGAATCCATGAATTCTCTAATAATCCTTTAATTCCCATTTTTTTAAAATTATTATTATTATTTTCTCGAATGTAAATGATAGATTTCATTAGTTTTTATTAGGGTTTGATAAAACTGTAAAGAAGAAAAAGTGATTGCGATGTAGACAACTGATACTCACATACTAGTCACTATTGGTGATTAAAATTTAAAACCAATCAGATCAAGATTAGAGTTGATATTAGAGAAAGATAAAAAGTCTCAAAGACCAAGATTTGACGCACTGAGGGGAGACGGAGGCAACACACGGGATGAAGCTTTTAAGATTTTAACCTTGTAAATAGGATAAATAACTTTTGTGGAAAAGAGGAATACTAACATAATATAATCCTATAACAAACTATTTATCTCTGTATATATTGTGACGCCCCCAAATCCAGGTACCTTTAAACCCTGAATATGGTGCTACACGGTACTACCCATTCAACATAATCTTAAAGACAGAAATGTAATTGCTAAATTATTTCAAATCGTCTTGCTCTAAATTCCCAGGTTCTGCGACCTTTACATGTTTGAAAACATCATAATATGAATAAATATCACATCATTCTAAATAATACATAACCCATAGAATAAAACTATTACAAATAATTCTCTATTTGGAAACGGGTAAAATGCATATGTTGCCCCTGAACTTTAGGTGTTTTTGGGCAAAGCGAACCCCTTTTTGTTCGAAAATTTGGATATTGAGCCCCCAAGCGTCACATGGACGTTGACTTGCGTACATGGCACCGCTAATGTCAACTTTAATCAAATAAATTCCTAAAAAGATGTCACTACCCAGATTTGATCCAATAATAATACTAATAATAATAATCACAATAATAATACCAATGATGATAATAATAATAATTTGATCCAATAATAATAATAATAATAATAACAATAATAATAATAACATTAATAATAATAATAACAATTATAATGGGTTAAATGCAAGGTCGACCACTGAACTTTTCTGATATTTGGGTATCGAGCCCCTTTCTTTCGGTCAACGCAAACGGAGCCCCTTTCTATTCAAAAATTTGGACTTTGAGCCCCAGACGCCACATGTGCGTTGACCTGCCTATGTGGCAGATCTGACGTGGACATTTTTTATTTTATTTTATAAGTGGACGAGCTGACGTGGCCATTTTTGAAATTTTTCCCAAAATTATGTAGATGCCCAGATTCGATCACTTCACCTCTAATTTGGAACTTTGGTGCAATGACCAACTGAGCAACATGGGTCTTGTTATTATTTTGCAAAGATTTATATTTATAACTAAACAATTAAATTCCCAAATTAAAAGACAACAAAGATCCACAGCAACTCCAAGTATAGCTTTTCCACAACAACTCCAAGTATAGCTTTTCTCCAAATTTCAAATTACTTGCTTTGCTCCACAAAAAAAGTCGCATTTAAAAATATAATTTAGGTAAATTAAAAAAAATATTTACCGAAAATATTTAATATTTAAAAAACAAATATGGGGCTAAAATATTAAATATAATATTTAATTAATATTTTACCGGAAATACTATACTTGGAGTTGTTGTGGATCTCTGTTGTCTTTTAATTTGGGGATTTAATTGTTTAGTTATAAATATAAATCTTTGCAAAATAATAACAAGACCCATGTTGCTCAGTTGGTCATTGCACCAAAGTTCCAAATAAGAGGTGAAGTGTTCGAATCTATACATCTACATAATTTTGGTAAAAATTTCTAGGGTCAAGTTCAGATGACCACCTAGGGTTTAGCGGTTTTCCCACTTAACCACATGTAGTCAGTAAAGCTACATTTAAACCCCTGACTTTTTGAGTTGAAGTGAAAAACTGCTTTCTGTCATAACTCCGTTAATTAAGTTGGATAAAGACTTAATTACCTTCCATTTTTAGAGTTTCGATTCTTTTTTTTTTTTTTCTGTCTTTTCCTGTAAAGAAACTACATACTTAGAATATAAAAGAAAATCAAAGAGATCAACCTCATGCTAGGAAAAGTGTCCATTATCAACAAAATAAAAGCAATTCAGAGGAACGACAGATGAACATCTCCACCAGGATATAAATGACAGATGAGAGAACAATTTTGCCTTGGCATCCTTATATTCTTCCTCAGACCCATGGAAATCCAAATGATCCCTCGTCAGGTTCGTGAAAACAGAAATGTCAAAATCGACCTCATCACACCTCCCTAGAGCAAGTCCATGAGAAGAAGCTTCCATGACAAGAGCTTCTGTCCCATTATGCTCCATCTTCGCCATCAACTTCTGAATCAAAACAGCATCAGGAGTAGTATTTGGGGACTTCAACTTGTTATCCCCATGAATATAATACGACACGGTACTTAACATCCCAGTTCTCACTCCCATAGCCATTACATTCCCTTTATCAAATCTGAAGTAGTTGTCTTGCCATTTGTTCCCGTAATTCTAATCACAGACATATTCTTTGACGGGTACCTAAAAAAATATGCGGACAGTGCTGCCAACACATCATTTGTGTCTTCAACAATAACCAATGCCTTACACCCTAAAGTCTCCTCTATATCTATCTCTTTACTCGCCACAACCGCAACGGCCCCTCTCTTATCAGCCTCACTTAAATACAAATGCCCATCAGTTTTCCTCCCTCGAGTCGTGTTGAATCCCAGTAATCTCAATCTAAGCCTAAGAAGGCTTACCCGGCTGAATTACAATAATGCCAAACTAAGCCTAAGAGAGCCAAAATGAATTCCAAGACTCACATAGGCAAACTGTCGAGCACCTTGTGTGCGCTGCCCAAACTGAACTACCTAGCCTATGTTGCAGTTATCTCTAACCCAAAAAAATTTCAAGCTGATCAAATCAATCAGTCAGAATGCATATCCTCAATATATAGATGGAATCCCAGTAAAAATTGAATACCTATAACAATTTGTTATCTAATTCTATGCTTACTCGACTTACTCAAATAAGAATGGAAGCTTACTCTATAATTGTCGAATCCATTTCTGAATTTAAAGTTTCCCCCAAATTTGATCCTTGCAAACCCAATTGAAGACAAACCCTAGGTAAGGGAGTGGGTTAGTTATAGAGAGGGATATGGTTGTTTAATTTTGTGGGTTAGTGGGGATTATTGTAGCAAATTCATGGGTAAAGGAGTGGTGAGGTTCGGTTATGGAAGAAAAACGTGGAGAAGTGGAGAGGTTGACCACAATCTATAGAAAATATGTTGCTTCTTCCGGCTGCTTCGTGATTCTCGAGGCGAGCATAGACTTCGCAAATACCGATTCCGGCGATGGATTTCACCGTCAAATCATCGAAAATAGACGGCTTTTGGGGCGAATACCGATTCCGTGACGACGGAGTAAGCGTGGGTTACCGCGGCTTGCCCATTACATCACCGAGGGTTTTCCATCATCCCTAGTGATCAAAATTAGGGAGTTTTATTTGTCACCTTTTTGGACATGGAGGATCCATGGCGCTAACGCGTGGAGCGTGGGCCGAGTACACCTTGCAGAGCTGAACGTACTTCTTTGGAGTTTTCGTGATTTCGCTTTTCTTCTTCTTCGTACGTATTCAATGCAAACGCCATTGAATCGGCGAAAATGATGATAGAGAAGAATTTTAGGGTTTTAACGGGTGAATTTGAGGGAGATCAGATTGGGGAAAAGATTGGTAGGTGTATATGAGAGAGAGAGGGCCTTACGTTTGAGAGAGAGGGGGTATTTTGGAGATTTACTAGTCTTTTTTGACTGTTTCAGTACCTTCTCACGCGTTTTTGGCGTGTGACATACACGCACGGTTCAGTTGAATGGAAAATGTGACGTTTTCACTTCAACTCAAAAAAATTAGGGGTTTAAATGTAGCTTTACTGACTACAGGTGGTTAAGTGGGAAAACCGCTAAACCCTAGGTGGTCATTTGAACTTAACCCAAATTTCTAAAATGGCCACGTCAGCTCGTCCACTTGTAAAATAAAATAAAAAATGCCCACATCAGATCTGCCACGTAGGCAAGTCAACACACATGTTGTGCCTGGGGCTCAAAGTCCAAATTTTTGAATAGAAAGGGGCTCCGTTTGCGTTGACTGGAAGAAAGGGGCTCAATACCCAAATATTAGAAAAGTTCAGTGGTCGACCTTGCATTTAACCCCAATTATAATAATAATAATAATAATAATAATAATAATAATAATAATAATTTAAATAATGCATATATCAGGTTCATCATTTTCATCATTATCAGATACAATTCAGGAAAATACAGTACTGTTCATCTCTCTCAAACAGATATAGAAGTAGAACTTACCATTAACCAAATACAGTAATATAAACAAATAGATAGATTAATCTCTCTCCCCATAGATCCTCAAACAGATATTGAAGCAGAACTTTCCCCCCCAAAAAAACCCTGCAAACTCTCTCCCCATCAATCTCAGGCGACCCTCTCCATCGCCGAAGCTTTGGATGGAATGCCCATTAAAAAATGTGGCCGACGACTACGATTACTTCTTCTTCGATCCAGAAATGACCAGACAAAGAGATGAAGCGGATGATTCGAAGCTTCATATACTTCTAGCCATCGAAGTGAACACGTGTTTTTTATCAGAGGAAATTGGTAATTTCTTTACCAAATGTAGATCTGACCAGAAAATAGATCTAGATTTCTATTTGTATAAGATTTTGAATTGGAGATTTGTGTAAGATTATATAAAGACGATGGGTTTATAAGGAGGTGTTATATTTCTTATCATCCATTGTGGGTAATTGTGGAACAATCATAACCCATATTCTCTGCCCCTTTACAGATTTTTTTTGGGTTTTGGTTAATAATATATGTTGATTTATGATTAAATGATGTAAATCTGTTATGTTTTTTAAATTTTAGTATTCTCTCCTTTTTGTTTTGATTAAATGATATTAATTATTATTTATATTATATTGTGCTAGGGGAAATGAATTGATTTAGTATATAGCTATATTCTTTGGGTAATTTTGTAGTTAGACATGTGGTGTTTGAGTGGTCTCATGGCCAAAACCTCAAACATGAGGTTTTGGGATCAAATCCGTGGAACTACATCAATTTTGGGAATTAATTGAGTTTAGGTCCACGTCAGCGGTGCCACGTAAGCAGGTCAACGCACATGTGGCACTTGAGGGGTTCAATATCCAATTTTTTGAACAGAAAGGGACTCGATTTGCGTTGACCAAAAGAAAGGGGCTAAATACCAAAATAACCTAAGTTCAGGGGGCAACCCATGCATTTTACCCATTCAGAAACTTTTCCTTTTCCTTTATCTTTCTTTCCTGAACTTTTGGCCCGCCCGGACTTGGCTGAAAATATTTAATTCAAAGCAAGAATGAGCTATAAATCTCAGCAAGTATAAACAGTTAATAAACAACAAAATCAAGAATCAAATTATCTATCTTTGAACATTTCAACAACTGAACAATAGTTGTGAAAAACATCTCGAATAAATAGGAATAATAATAAATAGGAATAATAATAAGAGATTCATTTTATTTAATATTTTTGAAACGACGTACTGAGCGGTCATATGACCTTGAACTTTTTATTTTCATAAAGGTTAACAATAATTTAATTGTAAACCGTCTCGACTTTTTTCGGCACGTCTAGGTGATCAACCTAGTGTACCCTATATTATGCACAACACTATTTAAGCGACTATATGCGTTTGTTTTATCACCCAAAAGGGTCAACCGGAAAATCCGACCAAAACTGCCCTAATAGTAGGTTGGGGCTGATTCAGGATTTTTTTTCATCAGGAGCGAATTTTAACTATTTTTTGTTGGAGTTAAATAAAGAAAATTTGAGCTAATCATAATATTTTTGTAAAATACTATGTATACTTCAAACTAAGAAGATTTTTGTACTAATAGGTTTATAAAAAAAAATTTGTCCCTCCAAGTTTAACTTTTCTATTAATCTGCTCCCTTGAGTTTTTTAATTTACATATTTGTCATGTTCTTATACCTATAAAAAAAATTCAGCATCGTGTAGATCCACCCCTGATAGTAGGGTTGTTCATCTCAGATTCAAGTCAGAGTCCACACCAATTTAATTTGGTTTGGTTCATTAAAAAATTTATAATATTCAACTCATATTTTAGCATTTGTTTAACCGATGTAAAAGACATTGACTTGTCTTTAAAATAGTTCATGGAATATCGAACTTTAATAATATGCAATATAGCATAGCTGAATAACTTGTATAATTATCAAAAGAATTGCATAAGTTTAGAGTACATATAATATATAAATATTGCGTAAATTAGAACTTCAATTCAATATTTAAATGAAGCTGAAAAACTTGCACAATAAAATAATTTTTGGAATTTAGAAACTTGTGAAAATGTTTAAGAATACTTGTTTGATGCGTTCTTTAGTTTATACTTTTAAAATGTCCTTCAAATGTCCTACACATTTAATTAATAACAACATTCCAATTAGTCACATAAAGACTTCATATATTGGTTTACGTTGCATTATTTCTTATTTTAGGTTGCTCGCATTTTAAAATGCAAGTAACACGACAATCCTTCAAAAATATCTCATGGCATCGCGGCATTCGGGAACGCCACGACTCTCTTAACAACCCCTTATAATGGTCTATATTCATTATTTTCCATTTTATTTTATTCGTCTTTTATAACTTAGAACATTTTAGAACTATATCAAAAATGTTGCACGGCGTCGTGAAACGACTTGGCGACACGTCCACGGCACGCCCTGGCAGCCAGCCCAGGCAGCCAGCAGCAGCCCCAGAGCGCCCCACTGCCCAGCGCCCAGGCAGCCCACGCACGCCGTGCGCCGCGCTCAGCTTTGTCAAGTCTACTTCCGGGCCTCATAACTCGCTCGTTCCAAGTCGGAATGAATCCGTTCTTAAGCCCTTTTCTTGCTGGAATTGCACTCTATAAAACCTTAGAAAATCACAATTTTTCAGCAACTCTAACTAGCTAAAACAGTGTCCCGAAAATCAGTGTTACATCCTGATTTTAGTGCTGTTTTCAGCATTTACAATTTGACGCACCTATTTCCGAATGTCATAACTTACTCATCCGATATCTACTCATCCGATATCGGAATGAGTTTGTTTTCGAGCCATTTTTTTGCTCGTAACATAATTTACAAATTCCCCCAAATGGAAAAAATTTTCATACTCAATATCTAGCCATAGCCAAAACAGTGACTCGAAAAACCTTCGTTGACTAGTTTTCTGCTTAGGCAGATTTGACGCACCTACTTCTAAGCTTCATAACTCATCCGAAGTTGGAATGAATTCGTTCTTGAGCCTACGACTTGTTCTACATACTACACAATCCCCAAAAAATAGAATTTTCCAGAAGCTCTAACTACTCATAAAAATGACTCAAAAGTCAGTGTACAAACTAGATTTTCAATTTTTTAACTAGCTTTACAAAAAAATCCGTCGTGGCTTCGTTACAAAAACTTTTACCCTCATTCCAATTGGGTGATGTTCGTAACTCATTAGAGCATAACCTTCACTGCAGAACTTAATTTTCAGTTTTAGAGCACTACAAAATTTGAGTCCAAAACAGTTCACTATTGTCCATTTTTCCATCCTTTATGCTTGGGTTTGTATTTTCATTTTTGTTCCACTTTGCATGTTATTTACCTGTAGTTTACAATTATAAACACCAAAACTACTACCTTATATCTCCAGGATCTTTCATGATCCACCACAAACAAAAAACAACCACCACCAACAAAGCATAATAAAAGCTTAGAAGTGATGACTTAGAAGTGGGGTTTGTAAGTACACCTTTGCAGGTTTTTTTCTTCTTGCTTAAGCTTCGATGAGAGCTTGATTTACTAGTTCGTCTTCCTCTACCCGTGGACTCTCTCTCTCTCAAATGACTTAGTGAAATGAAATGAGAAATGAAGAGATAATAGCCTGGTTTGTATGTATAAAACATAGTTTGGTCTTGCTTCTAAGTTGGTCACCCAACAAAAGGTCTTCATTAGTCAACCCCCTCATCATCCAACTTCTTACTAACCATCCCCCAAGGCTAGCTTAACCATACACAATTAGGCTAACTAAATGTGGACAAAATGATTAATTATCAAGACTTTTTGGTTAAGTGGTTTAATTGAGCTTGCTTGCAAGGACTAAAACTTACTATAAGTAGTAAGTTTATGCCCCCTATGCTTTCCACTTGGTACTCCCCCCTTTCCCCCTACCTTTTTGGCTTTTTGTCTTATCTTATTCCATTCCTCATTTATCCAACACCTTGACCAAGACTTGGACTTCACAAGCTTTGGCTCCAAGTCTTTAGGTTTTAACCCTAGGCTTGCTTGGCTCAATCCTTGACTTACATGGCTTGGTTTCTAGTTTTCTTTCTAGTTAGTTTTTCTTACTTTTTTGATTAGTCGAAAAATCGACTTTTACGTTTAGTAATTTCGATTACGTTTTCCATCCCATTTCCTGAATAAACACTATGACATAATTCGAAAAGTCGAAAAACGAACAAGGCTTTTTCGGCATGAATAGTGTTTTAACGTCTTTTCCTGGAATTTTTTTATTTTTTTTCTACTTACAACATTCATTAACACTTGCAACATTCATTAACACTTGCATACACATAATCTTGGTCAAAATTCGACCTTTAATCACATAACACAATCATTCCCATCAAAATATTTATTTTATTCAATAAATATTATAATCCTAATTACAAGGATAAGCTACATTCTAAATCGTTACATACATACATTAAACGCCTGACTTTTTCTTTATTTTGGCTGATTAAGCACCTGACCTATTGTCATTAAATGGTAACCTTTAGCAATATCATTTTGTCAAAGCTGAATATATAAACAAAATAAAATAGATGTATGATTATATAAATAATCTAGGAAGCACAGGCACGTCCTGGAAGTCCACGCCGAATTCGCTCCGACACGCCTCCGATACGCACCCGACACGTGTCCATGAGCTTCCTTTTTCTTTTTCTTTTTTAAACTCGGACATGTCCCGTCATACGCAATTGGTACCTTTTAAACCTAATTACTTCAATGCGGTACCTTTGAATTGACCATATGGTGTATGCTGCATAAGATATAAATTTGTATATGGACCATGTACGCTGCCTAAAATGGGTGTGGTATAAAATGGGTGTGTTACTGTGTTATAAATTTGTTTATGTTTTTATCATGCTCTATTAATAATTAAATTTATTTATTGTAAAAAATACATTTATATTATTAAAGATATATAAAAAATTGAATGTGTCCCCGACTTCTTGTGTCCTGTTTTTTTGGAAAATGACGTAGCCGGTTCGCGTGTCGTGTCGGTGTCCCGTGTCTGAGTTCGTGCTTCATAGTAAATAATTAATGTACGGAGGGATTTACTTATTTATTATAGAAGCTCTGAAGCTGCTGCAAAGAGTTGAACTTTAAACTTATACTTTAATGTGGGAGCAAAATTAAAAACGGAAGTTTCAATGTTTTATATTTATTGTGCTGAAATTAGTAGTAATTCCAAATTTATTTTCTTATCATGACAGTCACAGTTTATAGTAAATACTCCCTCCATTCCAAAATGGGAGTCCCATTTGACTCTGAATTTTCTTTTTTAAGCATATCAAGGTTTCTTACAAGTACAGTTTGACATAATTTATGTCATAATTTTTGTTCTCCAAATTTTAAACATCAAAATTAAAATTTTTGATTATGAAAAAGATATTGAAAAATGTGTATGGAAAAAACCTGAATATGAACTAAATTCTCAAAAGTTAAAAAAGACTCTTATTTTGGGAGAAAAGTAAGTAGTACTAAGAAAATTGTACAAACATTATGTTTATTGCTGTTTAAATTAGTGGCTTGTCTCTCTATCTCTACTATAGCATGAAATTGGTATATTTTAAATGCATTTCAGTCGGTCCAATCTTTTTCTCATTTCCATGCTCTTAAGCAGTTGCTCATACAATTATATGTTTCTACTGCTTTTTCAGTGCTCTAAGGGATCGCCGATTTGCCCCCATACAGCCTAAAGAGTTGCCTAATTTGGAATGTACAGTTTCCATTCTGACTAATTATGAAAATGCTGCCCATTACCTTGATTGGGAGGTTTGTTCTCTAAGTTTTTTGGACTTTTAAATCATGGACATGGTCCATGGAGGTCCCCAATCATGTTCTGTATACAGTTACTGATGCTAACTCAATTTAACCACATTCCGCAAACCCTAAAATGCCAACAGCTTAAGCCAAATATAAAGTAGATTGAATTTCGCTTCACATCAATAAATTTATGACTTATGGATATTATTTTATTTTAAAGAAGTGGAAAATGTTTTTCCATGAGTTTCTTCCAAATGCCCTAAATGTACACTTGGTGGAACTTTTCTAATATCAACTAGACAGTTTGTCAAGAAGGTTTTTGAACTATTGACATTTCTCAAGTTTCTTGTCATATATGGAATGCTATACTTTATTACCTGGGAGTTCGTTCAATCTACTTTGTTAATGATTCAATCATGAATAGCTCTCTATATTTTCTCGAGTTTTTATCTTCCTTCCTAGACCCGTGTAACAGACAGGCTAATCAGTTTTGCATAACTTGTTGCAACGGTAAGATGTTCTAGATTGTATGTTAGATACACCTTTACCACCTGGTCCAATCATTTTTGCATTTTCCTTTTTCCCTTTTAAGGAAGAAAACTACTTGTAGCATTTTCAAAGAAACATTGTGCTATCTTGCAGGTTGGGAAGCATGGTATAATTATTGAATTCACTGATCCTGACTATAATACAAGGCGAAGTGCTACATACCTGCCTGAGGTGGCTGCTCATGAAGGTGACCCTTAATTGCTAATGCATATGTCCTCTTTTATGCTAGAATCTTGAGTAAATAGGATGGTTTCTGCTTATAGGTCTGAATAGAAATGCTTTGCCAGATTGGGTTCTCATGCTTAGCTTGGAGCCTTAGTTATATCTGCACAACAAATTAGTTTTTTTTTCACAAGATTTTAAAGACAATTAGAATGTGGCATTCTAATAACCTGGGAAGTTTTGAGCCACAAGAACACAAGTCTTTTGCATGCAATATCAGTTTTGAGAAGACGAACAACAGGATAACTTTTAGTTTCTTATCTGTCTATTGATTTGTTGTTACATGTCGCTTGTCTCCTCATGACCTGCATAGGATGTAATTCCCAAATGTTGCATACATAAATACACTACTAACTGTGTCAACATTGTTCACAAGTTGACACGGTGAATTCTCAGAAATTGGATGCAATGTCTTGGCTTGTGTTAAATGAGTGTCCAGCATTTATTCGTTTCTATCGTGGAGTATTTACAAGTGCCAGTATGTTTTGGACTACAAAACTTTTTATGGAGTCTGGAGACATGATGTTTTCCAATTTGAACTCAAGCCTTCATGAACTTCCATTTTTTGTCTCTAGAACTGTGAGTGATGACATGAACTGTAAGTCTGCAGACGTATATTCAGTCTTGGAAGTGAATTTTACCAATTCAAGCCATTTTGTTAACCACTGGCTTGATACTGGTTCTACATTTTGAATCTAAAAATGTTTTCTCAAAATTACCTCGTTTTCTGTATGCCTCTAATGTAGGACAACTTTTGAAGAAGAACAATAATTGAAAAATAATGGAAAATTAACTCGGGCGAGGCTCCACACCTCACTAATCCCCTACCCCAAGGATCTTTTACTTGGGTGATGTTCCGCACACACCTACTCCAAGAGTTTGTCAACGGGGAAAAAGCTCTTAGCTTGGTAATAAATAATATTATCTGTAGTGCTATTTACTTGTGGGGGATTACATCAAATATTTATAGACTCAAAAGCTTAATATTACTTGGGAGAATAATAAAAGTACTAAACGACTAAAATAGCCTTACTAAATATTAAAATCCTAATCACTTTTAAATGTTCTAATCCCCATACAAAAATAAATAAATAAATAATTACATTAAACATAATAAAACTTTCATAACATAAATAGATTTTTCTTCTTGGCTTCAGACTCGTTGTCATCATTAGCCTCTAAACATTATACATCAGATAAGTACAAGTGAAACATCGGTAGATACTGTCTTCCTCACTTTCACTTATTGGTGAATATGTGCACATCCAGGTGATTTTATGTCTATAGCAAATACCAGTGCAGATATTACCTTCATGAACATGAGAAAGATAACACTTGGAAGCTTTGTGGAGTACAAATATTAGAAGCTGTAATTGTGTATAGATCCTTGAAGGATATAATTAGTTGTAACTTTCACATAAACTTGAAACAAATATTTTACCAACCCATATACTTATGTTGGTGACATTAAATTCCCATTGTTTGGCTGTATTAATGGTTTCAGGTTGGACAACAACAGAAGCAATTGACTCGCTGATACGAAAAGCAGGTTACAACGGCACCATAACCGAAGCACTCCAGAAGAGTATCCGACTCACCCGTTACCAGAGCACATTATTTACTATGCATTATAGTGAATATGTCACCTATGTGAAGACAACCCGAGGTGTTGCTCCTTCTGTTGCTGGGGCTAAGCCCAACTACTAACTTTGATTGTTTCAAACACATTTGACTGAACCTGTGTACCTAGTTGGGTTCAGAAGGAACTTGCATTTAAAAATTTGGATGGCGAGGAATGGTTTATACTCTAACCAAACCTCTTTTATGGTCATTTGTACTAAATTAATCTTCAAATTCATTTGATTTTGAGGAGACTTTGAAAGACTATTAGAAAGAACTTGATGAACTCAGAACAGTGTGCTACTCCACATTGAAGTTCCCCAGCTAGATAGTGTAGCTGTGGTAGTGTAAAACCTATTGCTTGCGGTTTCAAATTATAGGATTATTATTGATTTTTATTTTTTGACAGGAAAAAAAGTAGGTTAGATCATTTTTTATCTTCGATTTGAAAGATTTTCAAATTCAATAAAAGTTACAAATTAATAAATATTATAATTAGTATTAATTTTTAGATAGTTTATAATATTTATAATTAAAATTAAATGAATTTACCAATTTTTGAGTTTGAAAAATGTCTCTAAGTTGTCTTGCAAAATCAATAATGATATTATGTTTTTGGAACTAGGGAGTATAACGTTCAAGTCTTTCTGTTTTATCCTGTCAATATGAATGGACAAAAGTCCCTTGGCCATCATATTTTTCATATTCAGGTAATTAGTAACGGTGTGCCATTCACCACTCTTAAACTTTGTGTTTCTACAAAATCTCATCAAACTACATGGATCCTAAAAGATACAAACAAACATGTGGTTTTGCATTACATTTTCCCTTTTTTTTTATATTCATTTAAATTTCAATAACTCTTTGTATATCTGTCATTAGATTTTTTATACCACATTAGGTCTACAACATTAGTCATAACTTTAATCAAATAGGAATTTTGAAAGAGATCAGTGTTTGATTATTGCTCAATTAGGAGAGATCAACTCCTATTTTGTCGTGATTTATTGCAATAAAGACCTGGGTCAAATTCAGAGTTCAGAAAAAATTTCAGGCTAAATTTCAAATTCAAATCGAATCAAATTCATCTTAACAAGACCTTAAACTATTAATCCAATAGTATCTTTTTGTGTTATCTTAGTTTATCATATGCTTACTCAAAATGTGATGACTAAAACTTAATTTCTCATATACAAACAATTTTTTCTCATATATTTTGATGCGAGACTGAATATTAGATAACCCACTTAAATTTCTGACGTTCTCGTCAGAATCCATCACACACAATCTACATATTTTTGTCTTTTTAGTCGTTGTGGGATAATACCGGCCGACTTTGTGTTCTTACCTTTGGGACCTCTCTCTATTGTGGGATAATATCACCAGCCTTTGAGTCCAACCTGATCAGATGATCAGACCCGAGTTTTTGAGAGTTGGCTCTGATACCATATGTAACGACCCATGTTAAATTCTGATACCAAAATAAATCTCGGGTCAAATCCCGAATTCGAGTCGAATCAAATTCATTCAAACAAGACATTAAATCACTAGTTAATAGTATCTTCTTTGATTATTTTAACCAACCACATGTTCATCCAAAAAGTTGTAGGAATTTAAAAACAAAAGCCTATGACGATAGAGAAAATAGAACAAAGAATAAAACCTAAGATTACTAATCAAACGGATTACAACAAATATTGTTACTAAACTGAAAGGAATATATATATATATATATATATATATATATATATATATATATATATATTAACTTATCTCAAATAAATCAAAATTGTAGAAAAAGATTTGTTAAGACTAGTACTTGGTACTATATCTTTAAGATAATTATGCCCTCCGTATGGTGCTCAGAGTTGATAGCACTTGTCTCCTAAGATACAATGACACCGTATACTTTAGCAACACTACAAAAAGTATACTCTACAAACCAAAAATAAATGCTCTAATTCTCTCTCAAAATAACTATAAAACTGATGAAAAAACTGAAGACTAGAACGACTAATAATGCTTAATTGTTTGTGAATGAGAAGGATGCCCCTCCTATCTATTTATAGAAGGGGTTGGTGACCCTTCGGATGGGCATTTCACCCTTGAAAAGACATGGGATGCTTCAGAAAAGACATGTCACGACATCATTTGGTCAAAACGACGTAGTTTTCATCATTTGCAAAATGGGCGCATCTATTCGGATCCATAAAACGACGTAGTTTAAGCATTAACAGAACCAAAACTACTTAATTTTAGGCTTAGTAGAAAAGGCGCGACAATACGATGTAGTTTTGGGTCGTCCGTTCAGACTGATACCCTTTCAGCAGATACCGCTTCTCAAAATAGCACAATTTTGATAATATAATAAATATCGTTTATCAAAACGACATAGTTTTGATAATATAATTAAATAAATAAAATTTAAATAAATTATCTAAAAAATTATATACAAGGACCCAGACCCACTACCCCGAGCCAGAGCCAGGCCAGGCCAGCCCAGCCGCCTGGCAGCGCGCACGTGTGAGTTCGAACCAAGTTTTGACTAGGTCATCACCCTTCCACAAAAGTGGGGTGCCACTTGGGGCCCAAACCCATGAGCAATTTCCTTGTATATAAACACATTAAAAGTTAATTCTTAACCTATGCGAGACTTGGCTTTTTCCCATATGTATTTATTATCATTTATCATTTCCAAGTGTGATCTTTGGGAGTTAATATCTCATTCATTATTCCATGGATTTGAGCTTTCAAATACTTAATTTAATCTACTCATGTAGTAGAACACATTAATATATGCAATCATTAAAAATAATTAATGACACCCACATTAATTTAGGCTCAAATTCTAACAATCCCCCACATTAATGATATTGACTGCCAGCCTTATCCAAATGTTATGCAGACTCTGAGAGAAAGAGAGAGAGGGAGAGAGATAATTAGAAATCATTTATATCGAGAGAGGTAGCTTTTGGCTTTGAACCTTCCTTTGTGAAAGACTATCGGATTTACGGATTGTCCAGTGAACGTGATGTCTTGAACTGTCCAATCATTTGTGTAAATCGAGACAATAGTAATTCACACAGAATCTTTTCAGACATTATTTAGTTCTCATGATTTTGTTCATTTTGGCCCCGAACAATCCCGGATTTATGAGTGCTTTAGAGAAGTATAGCCTTATCCTTCTCATAGAATTGGCCCAGTTCACACTCACATAGGTGATTCTTAATAAAAGTATTGTGACGCCCCCAAATCTGGGTATCTTCCAACCCGATAGATGGTGCTACACGGTGCTACAGTTCACACAAATATTCAATTGAAATACCTCAAAAGAACGAATATGTCTTATATATATATTCGAAATAATATTAACATCCCCCAGGTTCTTTATAACCGTTACATTTGTCCTTGTCATAATATCAAATATTATTCTTACAAAACTATACTATTACATAAGTAATCTACGGGTTAGCCTTCGCCTTCCCTTTATCCTTGCCAGATCCATCGGTCCGTTCGATCTTAGCTGCATTCATATGGTTCAAGCAAGAGTGAGCCTAACTAGCTCAGCAGGTACAACAATTCTAATAAAACTAGCATGCTTGAAACATATGAATCGTATATCTTCAATAACTGAACAATAGTTACGAAGTACTATCGATAATTCAAAATAGCACTTCTTTTCATTCAAAATGTTTTACAACAATAATATTCAGTAAAACATTAATTCCCGGTCCAAGACCATGAGCATTTCATAAGTACTTTGAAAAGGACATCCTGACACGAAGTCCGTAAGTCCGGCATAGCTTACGAGCATGTCTAGGTGATCAGCCTATAGTACTCTATGTTGATCAACACTACATTCATTAAACGTGTATACGTTTAAGTTGTGGCAACCTCATGTGCCAGTCGTTTGACGACAAAATAGTTTAGCATACTCAGTCTCCGTTTGAAAACCACAACAATATTAGTTTGGTAAATCCTTGTCAATACTTGAAAGATTATAAGAAATCCAACATATCGTAAGTCTAGCCAAAAGAATTGGCTTTGACTTCATTAGATATTAACTCATGCGTAAGAATACATAAATCACAAAGCTTGTCCAGATTGAACTGGAACAAGGGTTAGAGTACTTGCCTTTAACGTCTGCTTATAGATATAACACGTGCACTTTAAGTCCTTAAGTCTCTACAGTAGATGATAACATCACATAACATATTAGGTCATGAATAATCATACATGGTTCCTAAAGAATCTTACCATTCTTCTCAATCTAATTACGTATTAGATTTGTTATTATTGGTTCTAGCTTTCCGTTACGTCATTCCTACGTTCACATGCAATTGACTTTCTTGAACTCTAAGTGATCATACTTAAGGTTTAATCATGACTTGATAATGTTTTATTAAGTTCATTAGTTAAGTGTTAATCATTTACTATTCATGCCCAGCATATAAACATTCTTTACTATCAAAGTTTTTTAGGTTTGACATATTATGGCCGGCCTATTCCTCTCTCTGTCTTTCTTATTTGTGCACATCACACATTGGCTAGAAGATCTGGACTCGTGACTGCTGGCTGTGGTCCCTTCATTCTGGTCTTATTGCCATTGGCGTGAGTTTCCAAGGGCTGAAGGAAATTTTGGCGCTGCGACGCCGGCTATTTGGCTTGGAGTCGCGTCGCGGCGTAGTCTCTGTGCCACAGATAATTTTGACAAATTTTTAAACTTGTGAGATTTTTGGACTCGTAACTTCTTCATTATAAGTCCGAATTGGCTCATTCAAGAGCCTACGGTTCACAAATCACATACTCTACGTGTTCATGCAAGAATTTTATCTATTCGACTTCGTTTGCTAAAAATTCACCTATTAGTTCATTTTTAACAAAAACGATAAACGTTCGTGAACGTTCAACGCACGTTTCTTCGTTCAAAGTCGGAATCCGGTAATTTTTGAGTCCGCAACTCTATAATGCCAAATACGACTTGTCTCTATCGAAAACCAACGTTTTTGAGTTCAAGCACAAAATCCGACTTCAATTCCGAGAATTTCACAATTCGACGATTCTCGTCCAATCGTGTGAATTCTGGCAAAACTTTATTACTAACGATTTATTCATTATTCCAAATGCATTCATTTCATTAACTGGACATCTCAACCTATATATCACAATAACTTATATTCAAATTAGGTTATGACTTATTTCTTATAAGTTCATAACTTAACAATTTTTTCAATACAAGATTTTCATTTCCTTATGACTTATTATTAATTAGGTCATTTAAGCTACATCCTTACATCCTATCAATCATACAAACTTCTTAAGTTCATCATATGACAAGTCCATATATGTACTCCATAAGTTCATAACTTATTTAGGTTTAAGTTACTTATTCCTTACTTATTCGACTTAAGTCCATTGATTAACCATCTTGATAAGTTATTAACATACATGATCATTAATTTACACTTCTCTTATTACCCTTTTATGATAGAGATGGAGGATATATAAGACAAGAGCCTTACCCTTGATGAACTAGTCCTTCTTCTTCTTGGAAAATCTAACAATGGAAGTTAAGCTTCAAAGTGCTTATTCTCTCTAACAGTTAAGTTGTTTTACTTTGGATGAAAACTAACAACCAGATAATGAATTACAAGCTTGCTATTTATAGGCTTTCTAAGCTTAGGGCACTTTGGTCATAAGTCCTCCCACCTCCTTAATAAACCTCCTTACTATTCCTAACTTAAAGCCTAAGTAAACTTGGTCATCACACTTAATTCTTTCCCACCACACAAAGGTCTTGGTCACCACTTCACCCACGGGTTGCTCCATGGATCTTAATTAACTAATGGACCATTAATTGGGCTTAGGTCTTAAATTACCTTGGGTTTGTCTTTAATTACTTTGGGCTTAATATAAACCAACACTTAGGCTTAATCATTTCTACCTCTTGGGCTTGTCCCTTAATGCTTAATGGATTGGTACCTCCTATATAATCCATAATTCCATTCTATTAGAAGTTAATACTTAACATTCTCAAATTAAGTTCGCATACGAAATATTGCGTTTTCCATACTTAGATTATTATTTCATAATCCGTCTCGCCTCGATATTATAACGTTACGTATTTCTCGGAAGTTCAAAAATAATTCCCGAGCGATAAACGATGAATAGTGTTTTTTGGAAAATTTCTCAGAAAGCTTTTATTTTCGTCTTGGAAATTCAAACACTTTAATTCCCTCACGTAGTTAAAATACTACGATGTTCCAACGTTTTTAGGTTATAAAATGACATACGTCTTATTAACACATAATAATAACAATTAATATTATTTTATTCATTATTTAATTCTTTCAAGTATTTTACAAAGGATCCGAATTTCTTGGTCGTTACATTCTTCCCCCCTTATAAAGATTCTGTCCCCAGAATCTGGCCTTACATTACGCAAACAAATGAGGGTAATCATTCTTTATCTTTTCTTCTAATTCCCACGTTGCTTCCTCGGCATCGTGGTTCTTCCATAACACCTTTATCGACGATATGACCTTGTTTCGCAAAACTTGCTCTTTTCTATCGATGATTTGAATCGGCATCTCTTCATATGTTAAGTCCTTCTCGAGTTGAATAGGCTCAAACTCTATTACGTGTTTATAATCCGATTTGTAAGGACGTAACACCGATATGTGAAATACATTATGTATTCGTTCTAAGTCTGGAGGTAACGCTACCATATACGCTACCTCACCTACCCGTTTTAGTACCTCAAAAGGTCCTATAAACCTTGGGCTTAGTTTCTCCTTCTTTCCAAAGCGTATCTTTCCTTTTCAGGGAGATACCTTTAGAAATACGTACGAGCCTACCTCAAACTCCCTATTTTCTCGATGTAAGTCTGCGTACTTCTTCTGTCTGTCTTGAGCTACTACGAGATGCATTTGTATCAACTTTACTACATCCGCTGTTTGCTGCAGCAATTCTGGTCCTAGCATTCGGCGTTCTCCCACTTCATCCCAATATAATGGTGTTCTACATTTCCTTCCATACAAGGCTTCATAAGGCGGCATACCTGTGCTTGCATGATAATTGTTGTTATACGCAAACTCTACTAATGGTAGATGATCATCCGAACTAACCTTGAAATCCATGACGCAAGATCTTAAAATATCTTCTAACGTCTGAATTGTCCTCTAGCTCTGCCCATCAGTTTATGGATGATATGCCGTACCTAACTTCAACTGCGTCCCCAACTGCTCTTGCAGACTTCTCCAAAAGTTCGACGTGAATCGTGGGTCACAAACTGGTGCTCCAAGTCTGGAAATAATTTCCTTAACATAAAGTTTCGCTAATTGATCTAAGTTAAACTTGACCCGAATTGGCAAAAAGTGAGCCGACTTTGTCAACCGGTCCACTATCACCCAAATCGCGTCATACCCCTTCTGAGTAATCGGAAGTCCCACCACAAAGTCCATCATGATATGCTCCCACTTCCACTCCCGAATCTACAATGACTGTAACAAGCCACTTGGTCGTTGATGTTCTGCCTTAACTTTCTGACAAGTCAAGCACCTACTCACATACTCGGCTATCTCTCTCTTCATTTTCGGCCACCAAAAACTCTGTCGAAGATCTTGATACATCTTAGTACTACCAGGATGAATCGAGTACCTCGAACAGTGAGCCTTTTATAAAACTTGCTCCTTTAATTTCGTCTCATTTGGAACCCAAATTCTTCCCTCAAATCTTAATAATCCCTCATTATCAAGACTAAATTTAATATCTTTTTCATTGGTCAACCGCTTCTTTATCTGGTCATACTCACTAGTTTTGAGCTGTACCTCCTTGACTCTCTCTACGATGGTAGATTGGATCTCCGTCGTAAATAGTCTCTGATCCGCTTCAATTGGCAATTTCACCTCTATCTCTATCCTAGCCATCTCTGTTATTAACTCAGTTTGAGCCGTTAACATAGACAACTTTTCCCGATCCTTTCTATTTAAGGCGTTGGCAACTACATTGACTTTTCCAGGGTGATACATGATTTCACAGTCATAATCCTTTATCAACTCTAGCCATCTCCTCTGTCTCATATTCAACTCCTTCTGTGTGAAGATAAATTTTAGACTCTTGTGGTCCGTGTATATCTCACACTTTTCCCCGTAAAGATAATGTCGCCATAGGTAAACACTACCGCGGCCAGTTCCAGATCATGAGTAGGGTAAACTTTCTCGTAATCCTTCAACTGCCTAGATGCACACGCTCGTAGGCAGGCTGTCTCTATGATTCTGAACATGACTTCCTCAGCAGACTACGGCCCTAAGGAAGTTCTCCTCGACACACTACGATCCTTCCTCGTCTCTCCTGGCAGTCTACGAACTCCGAGATCTACTATCTTGCAGACTACGATTCTGCCTCGATAGCTCTCGAGTTTTCCTTGACTCTCCTGGAAGACTGTGATTTCTGGTGCAGTGCTCGACGATCGGACAAGCCTATCTATTACATCATAAGATCAACCTAACATGCTTGATCTTTCTATGTTTATAGTCCTTGTACAACATTTCTTTTTAAGGACTTTACAAAGCTGTTTTGCTTATGTAGGATCAACCTAACATACTTGATCAATTCATTCTAAGTCCTTGTACACATGTTTCTATTATCTATCAAAGGAATTTACAATTTTTCTTAATGCAAGCATTCTTGCATATTCATTTATATATATCATAATCAAATCTTATATAAATAGGAACAACATTCACATGCTTATTCCTGACAATCTCCCCCTATTTGATTATGACAAAAACAATAAGTGCATATGCATGTTATGAATGAATCTTATATACAGTGAGCAGCTGTATTTCTAAAATAGATAATCATGAATGTCATTTATAATGATGTGGAATTTAATACACTGTCATTTTACATCTTGGATCCAGAACATACCTAACTAGTTAGAGATGTACCTCTTTTGGCTCCATGTATGTTTCCAGGATTCTGTTGATCAGCTATTCATCTGTTTAGCCTTCTTGCTCCTACTCCCCTTGGGATGATGACTTTCCTGCTTTGCTTTACTCCCCCTCAGATGTATGCGTCTCTTCTCCTTCTGGCTTCCCCTCAGCTTTGGCATACATAGGTTCATCATTCTTCGGCTCCCCCTCAGAAGATGACTCTGCCTCTTCTTCTGCTGTCTTCTTCTTTGACTTCTTCTTCTCTCCTTTCCTTCTGCTCTTCTTTGAGTGCCTCTTGCTCTCCCTCTTTCTATGCCTCTTTTTCTCCCCCTTTTTGTCATTAATCATTTGGGAGAGCTGCTCCATGTTGGACATAAGCTGCTCCATCATGTAGGAGGAGTTGACAACTTCAAACTTGAGTTCCTGTTGGCCTAGCTCAAGTTGCACTGAGAAAGACTGCTTCATATTGTCAATCTTGTCAGAGAGGACTTGGATCTGCTATTCACTGGCCTTCTTCGCTTGTAGTGCATCTGCCTTCTGATCACTCATGACCTTTAGATATATGTTATCTCTCTCTTTGAGTTTGAGAGATACATCAACTATAATAGCTTGAAGTCTGTTCTGGAATGAATTATCTCATGCTGCTGTCAGTCTTTCGTGAATAGAGATATTTTCTCAATCAGTTCATTAGAATTTTTCATCAGCTCATTCTCCACAGATACTTGATCATTTGGTTGAGCAGTCTCCTATCGAGCATTAGATTGAACTCTACGATCTGTATCCTTGGACAGATTTTCAAAGGTGTTGAGAATCTAAAGAATCGTTGAGTTCTAATCGCTGGTTGAGGATGAAGGAATGTCTGTCAGTAGTGCTTGAGCAGATGGAGGCTTCTGGTATTGAACTTGAACACCATCAGTAGTAGAGTGAACAGACTCTACGATCATCTCCTTGGTCATGATCCTTTTCCCTTGAGAGTCCACTCTACGATCGTGGAGAATATAGTGATTTCCAGCATGGCGATAGACTTTGAAGTGGGGCTTATTTGTGATCATCTTTGTAGCAAAACTCTTTACCCTTGGGAAGTTCTGAGCCACCAGCTCCATGCTTGGAAAATGAGAGTAGCACCAGCTGAAGTAGCTTCCATCTCTTTCAGTATGGGCCTTTAGCCATGGCATCCATTGGAAGAACCATCTCATTAGCAGGTCATCAGGATTGTAGAGAATGGTCGTGCTGTCTAGTTCTATGTTGTTCCAGTTTTTAACTATATCAAATGTAGTCATTCTTACTACTCTGAGCTGTTCATCTCCATAGTTCACCCAGATGTCTGGTGGTGCTTCTGGTAGTTCATTCGAGACTTCCACCACTATTCTCCTGGTAATATTTGCTGGAGAGAGGACAGGATAGAGTTCTTGTTCCTCTGATTCTTGATTTTCAGAATTGGAATCATTCTCCATTTCTTCTCTTTTGGAGCCTGAACCATCTTGATCATTTCCAACAGTGAATCCTTCTTGCTGCATTTCATTTTCAGAACCTTCTTCAGCAAGATCTTCCTTTAATTCATCTTCTTCACCACTGGTTCCATCTTCAGCACTTTCATCTTTTGATACAAACTCATCATCACTTAGTTCAATGATAGCATTGGAGTGATCGCTTCTCCTTTTAGAGGCAAATTTGGCTTGAAGTTTGTAGCTCTTCCTTCTTGTTGGAAGTTCAGCTATAGGGGTTTCAGACTCTTCTTCCTCTTCAGACTCTAAACCTTTGAATCACCAGACGAATTTTCTTGAGGTTCAGTACTGATAGGGGCAGTCCCTTCTTCTGTGAACTCATCACCCTTTGAGCCGTCATGGGGGCTTTCAGGATTGGAGTGGGCACGTTATTCCTTTTTAGAAACAGCATCATTTGACCCATCATCTGGGCTTGTTGGGGCATTTGCATTTGGGGATGGAGTTGGGTTATCTTGAGTCTCTTCTTCATCATCAGAGTGAATGCTCTGAGGATTAGCCACAGGGCTTGAACATTCTTTTTCATCAGTGGATGCTGCATTTTCATTCATTAATCCAGCTTCACCTTCATTGCTGGATTTGGTCGGTGAGGACTCAGCCTTGAGATTGTCAGTTGCCTTTTCTTCTTCTGATTCTACATCTTTGATGGAGAGACTTTTTGATGAAGTCTGAGCTTTCTTCACACCTCTGGATTTATTTATGGTTTGGTGTAGTTCTTTCTTTGGTATAGAGTCATCGGTTGTTCTTGATCTGAGTCATCGGCCTCGAGCTTTCTACTTCTTTTGCCTTCCTCTTCTTTTGTAGAGGCTCTACTTCTGTTCCCGGTTATCGATATACATTCTCCTTGGGGTTTTTCTTTCAATTCACAAATAGTTGTGGAGACATCACTTTGTGAATGTTCAGAGGCTCTCCTTCATCATCCTTGATCTTTCCTCCCAGCTGCTTCTTCATTACAATGCTCAGCAGTCTTCCATGAAACACCTTTGTCAGAGGTTTTTCTGTTGACTTCTTTAGCTCAGCCTTTTCCACCCATTTGGAGATCTGATCGAACAAGATAGCTCCAAAGTTGACTCTCTTCTTCAGAACTATTGCATACATAATCTTCAACTGCTGATCAAGCACAGTATCATGTGCAGTATCCTTGCACAATATACATTTGCCCACTATCTCTGCAAGGAACTCAAACTCCTTTGGAAACTCCTTCTTCTTCATGTCCTTCAGACTAGGGTTTCTTTGGTACCCCATGATCTCCTTTGCTTGTTCCGTATCGATATCGTTAAGGCTCTTCAGTCCTTGGTCAGGAAAACCTAAGCATTGATTGAGGTCAGAAGATTTTAGCTTTAGAGACTGACCTTTGACCTTGGTAGAAAGGGTTCAGGAGTTTATGGAAACATTTGAGTAGAACTCTTTAACGGTCAACATATACTCGAAAGTGCTTGCCTCAAGACATTACGAGAATCCGACTTTCTTTACAAGTTCGAGAATGTCTACGAACTTCTTCTCAATTTCTCAAACAACTTGGTTTGAAGTGAATGCCGGTGATAACTCATGATCTTCCATTTGAATAGTTCGAGGAATATGGGTATATGATTGAGAGGAGGATTATGAAATTTGGTGATTGTGATTTGGGAAAGGCTACGGAGGATTAATAGATTTTGGCTTCGATGAGGATTTAGGGTTTAAAAATGGGAGGGAGAAAGGTTCGATGGTTTCGATAATTGTTTTAGATTTTGAATTTGTCTTAATGACATTTCCTTCTACTCTCTGCATGTCGGTGATGTGTCAACCAACCATTGGTTGCCACGATGTCGATAATGAGTTGTAACTCCCATAACTTTTCGTTAGATATTTACTTTAGGAGAGTAGGCGTTTAATTGGCGTGGATTGGCCGTTGACCTTTTTGGTTCGTAGAGTAGCATGGTAGAGCAGCTATGGACTCTACGTTTTCCTTTGTTGGCTCAATGATCAACTTTTGAGAGATGCTGCAGTGGATGATTTTGACATTGATCCTCATTCTGAAACTGCATAGCTTGACCACTAATATATCCGAACTTATCTCCTCATAATCTGAATGGTTGAGCAATTGTCCTGTTTCTCAAGCTCCTTGTGAACTGGAGTATACTCTGGTAGGACTGAGGTCGTCGAGTCTGCTTCTATGATCGCTGAGATTGCACTACGATCGTGGAGTTTTCTTCAACTTTGACTCTACGATCGTTGACTGACTTGGTCCTTAAGATGAGCTTTAGTTAGCATTCCTTCTGGGTCAAAGTAGCTCAGGAAGGGCCAACCTCTTAGAGTGAGCTAAGGGTCAGGTTTGTCCCTGAGGCGCTTTCCAGATGAAATACTTTAGAAGTAATTTGCAATAATATCTTATTTGACCTTTTCTGGTGGGGAGGTCCTCTACCAACTTTGGACAATTGTATTTGCTGTAATCGTGGTGTCCTCCTGTTCTTACACTACGATCGGATGTTTGATCGTGAGCACTCCACGAGTTTGAGTTGGGTGGCTGATAGGTTATCAGTAGTACATTTTGAGACGTTCCTACTGACTATGGATCTTCATTTGGTTCATCAGTCATAAAGTTTTGAGACTCTGTAGTTGGTACATTACTTCATGGTATATCTCAGTGTTGTTGTTTCTCAACAGATCACTCCTCCCCATGGTTGATGCTGTTTTCCCAGATAGATGTGATTCCCTTTACTTTAGGTTCATTTGAAGGCAGCCTCGTATATCTCCTTCTGACTGGAATCACAATTATCACTTAGATCTCCTTGTATCGTATGCATGGATATTTTCAGGACTGATCACTCTATAATCTTTTTACAACACTACGAACGTAGTCTTCTTTGACAATCTTGTGTGTGTGAAGTTCTGCTCCCGTAATGAGTTCCGTTTGACTGATGCTCGATGATCCTCTGATGTGAGCTTCTTTGAGGATTCTTCTCATATAGCATGCTTTGCCTGATTTGAGCATATAATATACCCTTTTCATCTTTGATTGCATGGCCTGCTTCCATATACAGATTAGCAGCCATGCGAGCTTCATTCAAGTTAGCTCAGCGGGTCTTCAAGGATAGGCTTGGACATATAGGAATTTTATCAGAATCATTTCTGAACAGTCCTTAGCCTTCTGCTGGTTGAGTCTTCTTATGCGAAGTCTTACGCTTGACATTCCTTAGTGTGGTCAGACAGACCAAGTACCTGCAGGTTAAATACATTTCTATTTTTGGTACCCATAATTAAATGGGTCCTGCTAGGTTAGTTTTCTAAACCCCTGTTCCACATATTTGGATAACCATCACATTTATCACCAACAGTCATATTCATGCATGCAACTAGATTTAGATAATACATTTTGAGATGCATGATTGTGAGTGTGTGTAAGTTTCGTCATTTTAAAAACACAGTTTTTTTCTTTGATGGTTTCAATATTTGTAGGGTTATGTTCACAAGGTTTAAGTGTTCACAGAGTGAGAATCAACTCTACGATTTAGATGTATCTGGCTGATTCATGGAGGTGATCAGTTTCTATCAATCATCAAGATACTCTTGTAGAACTGATCATTCTATGTGTGTTGTTAAACACTTAGAACATAGGTTTGTACATACATACCAACCCACTAGCAAAGATTACTTTACATAAAATTAATTTAACTTGTGATGCTCTTATGACCCATTTCAGATTTCCTTCAAGATGTCATCTTCAACCTAAAATTTTGGATGGAGAGAGAGTTTATAAGCATTTGAGTTTCAAACCTCAGGGTACTTTCTCTCTTCACCTTTTTAGGTAGATTATGACTCCTTGACAGAATACTTTTATAGTTTATAAGGAGGTGCATTCATGATGTACACATTTATAATAGTGAGGAACCGTACCTTTTTATTGTTGGTTTCTTAACAATCACTTATCTTTAATTTGCTGAGTTTAGGCATTGATGTGCATAACTTCACATTTGCTCCTGACAACTTGTTGCTCTTGTTGGCCTTTAATCAATCAGTCGTGGTCTTGAAGATGCAGGCTAGGAGAATCTCAGCATCTTTAGTTCTTTGACATCCTTCAGTTCACAAAGTTTGTACCCAGCTGTTAGTTGGCCAGACACATATTTGAGAAGATTTTCTTTCTTCTCTGGATAAACATTTCTTAGCATGTATGGCCTTTTCATCTTTCAGGCTGGTGGATGCTTGACTCTTTGAGGTTGATGTCTCTCGGGCTATCTCATCTGGTCTTCGGACTACAAGATTGACTGCAGGCAGGGATTGGTCTTGTTGATATAATACTCGAGAACATGGACCATTCTGAGCAGCTTCAGGTGTATATACACATTTACCCTGTACACAATATTTCCAACATATGAGCTCATCTGCATATAACAAGTGACTTACTACTAAACTAAGTTTAGAAAAATGTTTGTGCCTGGGATCAGACTCAAAGTGATTAGCTTTTGAATATAGCATGAGAACATACTCTGATACCAATTGTTAGTTCCTAGTAGGCACAATAGATCTAGAAGGGGGGGGGGGGGTTGAATAGATCCTTTTAATTTCAAATACTTTTCTCTTTTATTTTGTATTGCTATTAAATTAGCATATGACAAACATAAGAATCTTTTCAAGCACATCAAAATAAGTAAAAGATCCCCTTCATTGATATATTCATAATCATACATACATTGTTCATAGAGTTAGTTTGGTTGTAAGCAGTTAGAACATACATAGCAGTTATAGCAGTTAGTAGACATAATGTAAATGACATAATGTAAAAGACACAAGGGGTTTTAAGTGGTTCAGAGACTCAAGCTTCTAATCCACTCTTATGCTTTCAACTAGCAGGATTTCCACTAAGGAAAGGGCAACACCTTGAATCATTAAGATTCCTTCAAGGCCAGCAGCCTTGGGACTTCAGTTCACTAAGAACTCTTCAAGGCCAGCAGCCTTGGAACGTCTCTAGTTCCCTAGGAACTCTTCAAGCCCAGCAGGGTTGGAACTTCATTTAGTCCTTTCGGACAAGGACCCCTCAGGCCCTGGCTTCTTGTTGTTGTAGTTGTTGTTGTTGGTGCTGAGATGCTAAGATGTCTTTAAGCTTGACCATCTTTTGTACTTAGCAGCTTGGTGTGGTCCTCTTTGCATTCCGCTTTGAGACTGTACCACATCATCTTTGGTGCAGCTGATCTTCTTACGTTCTGCTCATCTTTGTATATTGTCAGCTGTGCACCATCACCATTTCCTGAACCATTCTCAACATGTTGGCAGACATGGTTCTGCACTTGCTCTGCTTCAGCTTTGGGTTCATGGTGAATTGTAGAGTGGCTCTTGGGATCTATCTTGTGCTTTGCCACTCTTCTGAATGCTATCTTCTTATCCTTCTCGGCTCTCATCTTAGATGCCAATTCAGTGGGCATTCTTATCTTTGTTGAGTGAAGCTTTGATCTGTTCAAGTCCATCTTTAAAGTTTCTTCACTTCCACATTCGTAGTCTCCCTGTCACTGAGACTTTGTTCTATTTGAGCTAAGGTGGAACTCATAGAGTCAACGTTAGCATTTTAAACAACTCAACGATTCTGCAACATCGCAATTATCAACAACTCTTGATCGTTGAAGCTCTGGCTTATTTATACTCTTTCCCAATCTTCCCGTTGAGAAGTAGCCGTTAGAAGCTCTTTAAAATGCTTTGCAGATCTCGAGTTATTTGACGTAGACTGCAAATGTGACATGTCTTACTTTTCTGACACTGCAATCTACTGTTTCACCTATCCCGTCAAAGATGTCAGTTTAATGTCTTGGGCAGGTCGAAGACTTTATTTCCTCCTTTTGATTTCTCGATCAGAGGTTGTCCTTTTGCATCGATGCTCTCAATAAGCTTTTGTACAAATATCAACCTTCAGATTGAACCGTTGTCAATGCTTGATCTTGACCATTCGTACTCTCTACGATTCTGATACATGTCTTCATGGACCTGATCGTAGTGTCTTGTTGACTGGTAGAGACAACACTACGATCTTGAAGAGTGTTGATTGGATCTTCAATGTAGAATACCTCTTCCTTCTTTTGTGTAGTGCTTCAACACTTCTGTTTGCCTTAACAACTCTCAAAGACTGATGACTTGACTTCTTTGTTCTGGCCCCTTCTGAATAACAAGACACTTCAGATTTGTGGCGTGTCCAGCTCTCTTTCTCCATGTGATTTCCCGTTCACTTATCATCAATGGACTGACCCAATGCTTAATCACTTTAGCCTTGTTCTTTAGAAGCTGTCTAGTGTCTCTGTATGCACTTCATCAGTTCTTCCTTTGTTTGGCAAACATTACGATCCTGGTTACTTCTAAGATTGCCGTCTTACATACATTTGTGACTCGCGCACTTAACGACTTTCCTTAGTCGATTCTTGAAGTCTTCATCTGATCTCCTTGTGGAAGACTTCATCCTGAATGGCTTCACAACTCAATCTGGATGCTGATTGGGTTGGTGCTTAGATCTTCTGTTAGCTTGCATGCTATTCGTTGAGTGCTCTCTAGTTTCCTTTATGATGGGATGTATCTTTGTAGTGCCAACTAGAGGCTTCATTCCTTTAGATATTCTGGGAGTGCTCATTTCTTGAGAATCGTATTTGATCTACGATTCTGCCTTGGCATTGTGAGCGCAACGGTTGAGGTCTTAGTTCTACACTCTACGATTCAACTTTGGCTGTACAGACACTACGACTCTGAGATCAGATCTTGACACTCTACGATTTCTGCCTTGTGCTTGTTGTCTTCATCTGATCTTGCTCGACTACGATCTCTGCCTCTAGTATGATCAGTAGACTCTACGACTCTGAGTGTAGTCTACGATTCTTGATTTAACCTTCGAGATACTCGGTCGACTCATAGGCAGGTTGTCTTTACGATTCTAAACATGACTTCCTCAGCAGACTACGGCTCTGAGGAAGTTCTCCTCGACACACTACGATCCTTCCTCGTCTCTCCTGGCAGTCTACGAACTCTGAGATCTACTATCTTGCAGACTACGATTCTGCCTCGATAGCTCTCGAGTTTTCCTTGACTCTCCTGGCAGACTACGATTTCTGGTATAGTGCTTGATGATCAGACAAGCCTATCTATTACATCATAAGATCAACCTAACATGCTTGATCTTTCTATGTTTATAGTCCTTGTACAACATTTCTTTTTATGGACTTTACAAAGCTATTTTGCTTATGTAGGATCAACCTAACATACTTGATCAATTCATTCTAAGTCCTTGTACACATGTTTCTATTATCTATCAAAGGACTTTACATCTTTTCTTAATGCAAGCATTCTTTCATATTCATTCATATATATCATAATCAAATCTTATATAAATAGGAATAACATTCACATGCTTATGCCTAACAATCATCGATCCTGGGCAATGGATACTTATTCTTTATTGTTAACTTGTTCAACTCACGATAGTCGATATAAAGTCTTAACGATCCGTCCTTCTTCTTGACAAACAGTACCGGTGCTCCCCACGGCAAAACACTCGGTTGTATATACTTCCTGCCCAAAGTTCTTGCAACTGCACCATCAACTCCTTCATCTCCACTGGCGCCATACGATATGATGCCCTGGAAATTGGTGCCGCTCCTGGCACAATGTCTATCACGAACTCTGTCTCCCTATCCGGTGGAAGACCCGACAATTCACTTGGAAATACATACATGAATTCACTCACTATAGGTATTTGTTCCATGGTCTCTCCCACTCTCTGGGTATCAACCACATGGCACAAATAACCTACACACCCCTTCCTTAACAGTTTCCTAGTTTGTGTCATGGTAAGACAACACGAACGTCCCGACGATTTATTACCATAAAATACTATCTGAGGTTGTTTTAACGTTCTAATATTTATGTATTTCTTTTGACAATCTATAATTGCCCCATGGTTCACCAACCAATCCATTCCAAGAATTATGTCTAATTCTTCTAACTTTATCGGTATCAGGTCTATCAATAATTTACAACCCCGAATGTCTACGCAACAACTCCTATGAATATCTTTAACATGAATTATTTCTTTGTTTGCTACCTTAAAATTTAAAGGTATATGCAACTTTTTGGGAAGTAATCCTAATCGTCTAGCAAAATCATATGCGATAAACGAACATGTAGCACCTGAATCAAACAACACGTATGCATTTAGATCGTTGATCGGAATAATACCTGAGACTACGTCCCCTGATGCCATTGCATCTTGGACGGTCATGTTAAATGTACGGGCCATCGGTCTACCCGGCTGTGCTGGACCCCCAATAGTTAACTTACCACTATTGGCGCCCTTATTCCCATTCGTCCCTTTCTTCGGGCAGTTCTTTGCCATGTGGTCAGTTGACCCACACATAAAGAATCTGTGGTTCTTCTTCGGACTCGGACAGTTAGGCGCAATGTGCCCTTCCTGTCCACAATTGTAACACATAGCCTTACCCTTGAGACAGACTACTAAATGAGTCTTCCCATAGGTCTTGCAGGCCTCCATCCTCCTCTTCAGGTCCCCTAGTTTCACTCCGGTATTCCCAGAGCTAATCACCTTCTGCTTGTACCCTTCGCCACTCCCGCTGGCTCCCTCGATTTTCACTCCCCCGTCTACTTTCCCCTTATTCTTCTTGTCTTTGTGGTACTGGCTCAATGCCTCGCTACCACCTTCGGCGATTATCGCCTTCTCTAATATGATTCCAAAGGAAGTACTTTGGAACACCGATATGTGATTATAGAGCTAGGGTTTCAAGCCCTGCTCGAACCGTCGTGCCTTCCTAACCTCGGTGTCCAATTGGTGTGGAGCGAACCTCGTCAGTTCATTAAACTTGGCGGCGTATTGGGGAACTGTTATGTCCCTTTGTTTCAATTCCAAAAACCGCATCTCCATCCTTCCTTGCATGCTCGTAGGAAAGTAGTTCTCGTAGAATATCTCTTTGAACCTCACTTATGTTAGAACCTCTATCCCGTCCCTAGCTTGATTGGCCTCCCACCAAAAATTGGTCTCTCCCTTCATCATATAGGTTGCAAAGGCAACCTTCTGGGCCTCGTCGACATTTACTATCACAAATGGCTTCTCGATTTCCTTCACCCACGTTTGGGCTTCGATAGGGTCCGTAGTTCCTTTGAACTCCGGCGGACCCACGCTTTTAAAATCCTTAAATGTAGTAACTCGTACTACACCAGGATTTACGGGGATGTTAGCCCCAGTTCTATTAAACGCTGCAATTAAAAGATTTACAAACTCCTGCATTGGGTTAACCGGACCTCCCTCCGGTTGATTTGTGTTAGCGCCTTGATTACGTGGTGCTCTTCTTGGCGGCATTTTGCTGTTACAATAAACAACACATTTCATTATTTTTTTCATTTCATGTTAGTTAGTTATTATTCAATTTTAAACAATAACTCAAACTTTCATTACTCATCATGTTCTGAAAAAAAAACTTATACTGATTCATTGTAGTATAACACTATATCGGTTACATTACACATCCTAAGCTGATTACATTACTTTCTCGCAATTGCTTTCCAAAAATTGGGATTTACAAAAGACTACCCTTTGTTATACAAAAGAGGGTTTTACGTCACTACTAGATATAAAATATTTACATATCTAAACTACTCTAGCCACTACTAGATCACATCTGCCTTAAGGCATTCTCAAATACCGCCTTGGCAAGACCGGCGATAATATCACGGCTGATAGTATGTCGCGTCTGTCCTGTTTCTATGGGATAACTAGCTACCTGCAGTTGGAAGTCCGCATGAGAACTCCTATGGATATAGGACATCCTCCCTATCTTCTGTTTCTTGGTCTTTAGCTCCCCTCTAAGCTCAAAGACCTCATGTTTCAGCTCATGGACCTTTTCCTTGGCCAAAATCCTCTCATCATGCCCGCCTGGAGCTCTACTTTTAGCTCCTTAACCTCCTGACAGTAGTGGATGTTTCTATCCAATACTAACATGAAAAGTGACATCATTAACTCCCCCGAAGCCATCTCTGCTGCTATAGCTACTTGGTTGAAGGACACCACCACCACCTCTTCTTCTAGCATGCCGTCGAACACGGACATGAGATCTAAACTCTCTGAGTCTCCAGACTCAACCACTACTATCTCGGGATCTGCTGCTATGGAGTTCGGTATGATCTCTATCTGATTCACCGGCCCTTCACTAACTACCTGTACGTCTTTATTTTCTCCTGACATCTACAACAACATAGAAAGTTTGATTAGTACACGTCAGTAGAATAATAAAAACACATAACATATATAATGCATTTTTTTATAAGGTTAATAAACATCTTTTATTCTTTGACTTTTCTTAAGGTTATGACTTAAGGTTTAAATTCCCCCTTAAGTTTTATAACCTAATGCTTTGATACCAACCTGTGACGCCCCCAAATCCGGGTATCTTCCAACTCGATAGATGGTGCTACACGGTGTTACAGTTCACACAAATATTCAATTAAAATACCTCAAAAGAACGAATATGTCTTATATATATATTCGAAATAATATTAACATTCCCCAGGTTCTTTATAACCGTTACATTTGTCATTGTCATAATATCAAATATTTTTCTTACAAAACTATACTATTACATAAGTAATCTATGGGTTCGCCTTTGCCTTCTATTTATCCTTGCCAGATCCATCGGTCCGTTCGATCTTAGCTGCATTCATATGGTTCAAGCAAGAGTGAGCCTAACTAGCTCAGCAGGTACAACAATTCTAATAAAACTAGCATGCTTGAAACATAGGAATCATATATCTTCAATAACTGAACAATAGTTACGAAGTACTATCGATAATTCAAAATAGCACTTCTTTTCATTCAAAACGTTTTACAACAACAATATTCAGTAAAACATCAATTCCCGGTCCAAGACCATGAGCATTTCATAAGTACTTTGAAAAGGACATCCCGACACGAAGTACGTAAGTCCGGCATAGCTTACGAGCACATCTAGGTGATCAACCTATAGTACTCTATGTTGATCAACACTACATTCATTAAACGTGTATACGTTTAAGTTGTGGTAACCTCACGTGCCTGTCGTTTGACGACAAAATAGTTTAGCATACTTAGTCTCCTTTTGAAAAGCACAATAATATTAGTTTGGTAAATCCTTGTCAATACTTGAAAGATTATAAGAAATCCAACATATCGTAAGTCTAGCCGAAAGAATTGGCTTTGACTTCATTAGACATTAACTTATGCGTAAGAATACATGAATCAGGAAGCTTGTCCAGATTGAACTGGAACAAGGGTTAGAGTACTTGCCTTTAGCGTCTGCTTACAAATATATCACGTGCACTTTAAGTCCTTAAGTCTCTACAGTAGATGATAACATCACATAGCATATTAAGTCATGAATAATCATACATGGTTCCTAAAGAATCTTACCCTTCTTCTCAATCTAATTACGTATTAGGTTTTTTATTATTGGTTCCGGCTTTTCATTACATCATTCTTACATTCACATGCAATTGACTTTCTTGAACTCTAAGTGATCATACTTAAGGTTTAATCATGACTTGATAATGTTTTATTAAGTTCATTAGTTAAGTGTTAATCATTTACTATTCATGCTCAACATGTAAACATTATTTACTATCTAAGTTTTAAAGGTTTGGTATCATGAGTCCCTTCGTTACGAAGTCGTACAATGGCATGAGTTTCTAGGGGCTGATTGTAAGACCCCAACTTTTATAAATAAAGATGAATTTTCTATAAATATCATTTTTGAATATTAAGGAGTAAATTTGATATAATGTTATAGTTGTGGGTAATATTTATAAATTTTGTAAAGTACGCAAGTGGTTATATTATATTCGATTGGTCGGGGAATATTTGTTTTAACAGGGAATATTTGTACGACGGCACAATCATTGGTGGACCCCATAACGTAATTATTGTCAGAATGAGAAAACGACAGAAATATCTTTTTATGAAAATAACGGCGGAAGTTTTACCGTTAACTGTTGGAATACCTGGTGTTAATATTACAGTAATACGCGTGGTTGCATAGTAGCACACGGTATTGATTATTGATGCTTACGTGAGAAGTCACTTAGTTATACTCAATTATTGCTACAGTAATTGCTGCATCATATCTCTCATATTATTGATTCAATTATTATCATAATATCATCTGCATAATATTATATATTATTAAATCAATAATTGAGATGACAAGTTATTCTAATTATTATATGCATAATTAACAATGTCTAGAAAGTTCTGTCGAGGAAAGAAGTTTGGTCACCTAATTGCACGCCAATAGGGAGAAATATTTATTGGAAAGCCCCCTCTTTCCTGGGAATGATCTGGTTGTTAATATTGCGAGTTATAATAATATGAATAAAGGTTGTTAAAAATATTGAAGGGTTTTTTTATGAAATAATTGTTGTAAATTTTTCTTATTTTATAGACCCCCAGTTACCCATTTTTCAAAATAATCGGTAGAAAATTATTTATATAATAAAGGTGGGGAACACATGTGGGGCCCACGTGTGGAAGAAATGTTAGAAGATGAAAATAGGGTGGCGGGAAGGAGACATAATAAGAAGGGAAGGTATATATATTATATATATATAGCAAATGTTGTGGGAGTTTTATGCCTTTGCCGTAAGGCAAAGGTTATATAATTATATATATATATTTTTTAAGTTTTGTTTTATTAGATTATAAATAAAATATATTATATTTTATTTAAATTTTTTGTTTTATTAGAATATTTTATTACATAGTAATGAATAGTAAAAATGAAATTTTCAGAAAATTTTCGCCTGTTGAGCGACCGTGCATTCTTCATTGTTAGTCCATGAAATATTTTTTTAAATAGTATCCTTTCCATTCTCCTATAAATAGGATTCTTAGTTAGAATTGAAAATCACACCAGAATCAGAGAATTCTTTTTCTATAATATTGAGCGTATTTCTTTAGAGTTATAAGAAGCTTTGAGCATAGAAAATAGTGAAAGTTTTCTTCAAGAATATCTCCGCTATACCAGTTGAAATACTCTTCCTTTCAAGGTAAGGGATGTTATTTTTGTTCAATATTCGCTTGAAATAATATTTTCTTCCATACTCTGTAGTATGTAAGTAATATTATTTCGTTTCAGATTTTGAATTCTATACTCGTTTTGTTAAAGTTTTGGCTTCTAAACTCCATGAAATTAGTAGAATATCCTTGATATTTGCGCTTCATCCAGTATCTTTTCATGGAAAAATTATTCTGAGCATTCTTGATAAGTTTTAAATTTTTCATACTGGAGTACTATTCACGGGGTTACAATTCCCGAAGTACTATTCATGGGGTACTATTCACTCGAGTAATATTCACCCGGGGTACTATTTATGATAAAAAATTGATTCGTTTTCGGTCCAAATTATTTTTGGTACAATATTATTCTTAAATTTTACTCCACAAAATAATATAGTGTTGACAATTTGGACGTTATTGATTTATGGATAAATTAAATTATAAATCTTTAAAAATTTATCCTTGAACTTGTTTTATTAAATTCTTATATCATTGTCATCATCCTAATGTTTATATTATGTTGAAAGTCATCTGTGGCCTGTAGTGCATAGATGGACTTGGTATGATTATGACAAGTGATTAGTCGGTATAATCATGACCGTAATGTTACAAATGATGTGGTAAAAGTCCTCATTGGCCCATAGTGCATTAATGGACAGTTGTTGGCATGATCATGACCATCGGTGAAAACACGAATATCCTTGGCCCGTAGTGCATGGATAATTTGTGGTCGTGATACTAAAGAATATCCTTGGCCGTAGTGCAGGGGTGATTCGATGATGTAGATTATTTATCAAGCTGAGTCTCAGCGATAAAAGTGATGAAAAACATTTTTAAATCATAGAAGATAGTAGATATCATGCTCTACTTGACTCTTCTAATGGATTGCTTGTTCCACTGCAGTTAAACTTGATGTTTGTTATATTTTATCAGTTTAACACTGTTGAAGGCTAATGATAAATTATTCTGCATTATCTTAGTCATAATATTTCTTATTGGGCTAGTTGAGCTCACCCTTTGCTTTCATTGTTCTCTTCAGGAAATGAGAATATAGCTGGGACTAGTCGGGGAACGGAGTGACGGTCCATATGATAACATTAGTAGTCCTCACTATTCTGTTAAATAGTGTGATAATAAATGTAATGAGGACTCCATTGAGTGCAGATATTGTCTAGATGACAATATTCGTTTTAAAACTCTCAGATTATGTTTTGTCGTATTTTACACGACAGTTGTATAATGAAGTTGTATTTAAATTCTGTACCATGTATTTAGCGACTCAGAATGGGTGATGTATACCTATTTTGGGGGCATCACATTGAGGGCCATTTTGGCGCTGCAGCGCCAGCTATTTGTCTTGGAGTCGCGTCGCGGCGCGGACTCTGTGCCACATATAATTTTGACAAAATTTTAAACTTGTGAGATTTCCAGACTCGTAACTTCTTCATTATAAGTCCGAATTGGCTCATTCAAGAGCCTACGGTTCAAAAATCACATACTCTACGTGTTCATGCAAGAATTTTATCTATTCGACTTTGTTTGCTAAAAATTCACCTATTAGTTCATTTTTAACGAAAATAATAAATGTTCGTGAATGTCCAACGCTCGTTTCTTCGTTCTAAGTCGGAATTCGATCATTTTTGAGTTCGCAACTCTAAAATGCTAAATATGACTTGTCTCCATCGAAAACCAACGTTTCTGAGTTCAAACACAAAATCGACTTCAATTCCGAGAATTTCACGATTCGACGATTCTCGTCCAATCGTGTGAATTCCGGCAAAACTTCATTACTAACGATTTGTTCATTATTCCAAATGCATTCATTTCATTAACTGGACATCTCAACCTATATATTACAATAACTTATATTCAAATTAGGTTATGACTTATTTCTTATAAGTTCATAACTTAACAATTTCTTCAATACAAGATTTTCATTTCCTTATGACTTATTATTAATTAGGTCATTTAAGCTACATCCTTACATCCTATCAATCATACAAACTTCTTAAGTTCATCATATAAAAGTTCATATATGTACTCCATAAGTTCATAACTTATTTAGGTTTAAGTTACTTATTCCTTACTTATTCAGCTTAAGTCCATTGATTAACCATCTTGATAAGTTATTAACATACATGATCATTAATTTACACTTCTCTCATTACCCTTCTATGATAGAGATAGAGGATATATAAGACAAGAGCCTTACCCTTGATGAACTAGTCCTTCTTCTTCTTGGAAAATCTAACAATGGAAGTTAAGCTTTAAAATGCTTATTCTCTCTAACACTTAAGTTGTTTTACTTTGGATGAAAACTAACAACCAAATAATGAATTACAAGCTTGCTATTTATAGGCTTTCTAAGCTTAGGGCACTTTGGTCATAAGTCCTCCCACCTCCTTAATAAACCTCCTTACTATTCCGAACTTAAAGCTTAAGTAAACTTGGCCATCACACTTAATTCTTGCCCACCACACAAAGGTCTTGGTCACCACTTCACCCATAGGTTGCCCCATGGATCTTAATTAACTAATGGACCATTAATTGGGCTTAGGTCTTAAATTACCTTGGGCTTGTCTTTAATTACTTTGGGCTTACTATAAACCAACACTTAGGAGTAATCATTTCTACCTCTTGGGCTTGTCCCTTAATGCTTAATGGATTGGTACCTCCTACATAATCCATAATTCCATTCCATTAGAAGTTAATACTTAACATTCTCAAATTAAGTTCGCATGTGAAATATTGCGTTTTTCATACTTAGATTATTATTACATAATCCATCTCGCCTCGATATTATAACGTTACGTATTTCTCGGAAGTTCAAAAATAATTCCCGAGCGATAAACGATGAATAGTGTTTTTCGAAAAATTTCTCGGAAAGCTTTTATTTTCGTCTTGGAAATTCAAACACTTTAATTCCCTCACGTAGTTAAAATACTACGATGTTCCAACATTTCTAGGTTATAGAATGACATACGTCTTATTAACACATAATAATAACAATTAATATTATTTTATTCATTATTTAGTTCTTTCAAGTATTTTACAAAGGATCTGAATTTCTTGGTCGTTACAAGTATCCTGCCAAACTCCACATGTTTATCAAGATTTAAGAATCATTAAAAGCATAACTTATCCTATAACCGCTGCAGGTATCACTATTTCGTATCATAGGAATGAGCAGAAAAAATTAATTTCTTCATAATGATTTGGTTGAATCGTTCATAATTTAGTTGTCCCTTTGAACCTAGATCTTGGGATCTCCAGTCAACTAGGTTGGGTTTCCATCATAACAATCTTTGTTTATAGGCTTTAAACCCATTCCCCTCGAAGTTATTTTTACTTGCTCTCTAGTTAAACCATTAGTCAACCGATCCGCTATATTTTCTTTCGACTTTATGTACTCAATAGATATAATGTTGTTAGAGAGCAATTATTTTATGGTATTGTGTCTACGACGAATATGTCTAGACTTACCATTATACATGTGACTCTGTGCCCTTCCAATTGCTGATTGACTATCACAATGGATACAAATAGGAGGCATAGGTTTAGGCCACATAGGAATATCTTCTAAAAAATTACGAAGCCATTCAACTTCTTCTCCAGCCTTATCCAAAGAAATAAACTCAGATTCCATCATTGATCGAGCAATGCATGTTTGTTTAGAAGATTTCCATGACACTGCTCCTCCACCTAGCGTAAACACAAAATCACTTATGGATTTAGAGTCTTTTGTATCCGATATCTAATTCGCATCACAGTATCCTTCAAGTACTGCTGGATATCTTGAGTAGTGCAATCCAAAATTTTGAGTGTATTTTAAATACCTTAAAACTCTTATAATCGCTTTTAAGTGATCTTGTCCTGGATTGCTTATAAATTTACTCAATTTATTGACAACTTGTGCTATGTCAGGACGTGTATAATTCATTAAGTACGTAAGGCTTCCAATTATTTGTACATACTCAGGTTGTTATATGCTCTCTTCTTTATTTTTAGACAAGTGTAGATTTATATCTACCGGTGTTCCCACGGGATTGCAATCATATTGATTGAATTTCCTGAGTATTTTCTCAATATAGTGTGATTGTGATAACACTAACCCATCCGATGTTTTAGAAATTTTAATTCCTATTATTACATCGGCAACACCCATGTCTTTTATGTCAAACATATTATTTAACATTCTTTTAGTAGTTTTAATGATTTCATTATTACTACCCATAATGAGCATATCATCTACATAAAGACAAATAATGACATACCCATTCTTAGTGTCCTTGACATACACACATTTGTCACACTCATTTATTTTGAAACCATTTGATAACATTGCATTGTCAAATTTTTCATGCCATTTTTAGGTATGTCCCTTTCCGTTACTTGTTCTTTGGTGTTCTCATTTTAGGTGAGATTTGTTTGAAAAAACAAGTGAAAAAGATCCGACATGTATAATGTCGACGATGGACTGTTAAGAGTCGCCAGTTGGTTTTTTAAATGGTTGTACCAACACAACCGAGAAAAGGTTTGCACATTGACCCAGTGATGTGACACTGCTAAAATTGGTGATGAAACCGAGATTCATTAGGGTCCGGGGACTTGGTTATGCGGGGGGAAGGTGTTAGGCACCCCCCGACATCCGTGTTACCATGGTGACCACCTCTTTTCAAGAAACTATTATCTGAATGTGTGTGTGTGGGTCAATGTGCTGTTATTTGGAAGTAGTGCGAGGCCTCGTTCGAACTATATATACATGTGGGTTTGAATTTATGTAAAAATTAATTTTAGCAAGATATAACAATGATGTTTTATAAAAAGGTTTTTCAAACCCTGATGCTCAATAGTAATTGAGACCTTTTACACTCCCATTTTATTAAGTGTTAGGCTTGATTGATTTTATTTGACAGATGCGAGGCATCCATACGAAAATAATGTACAAAATAATGCCAACTTCCTCGTGGGTATGGAAACCATCTGAGGAAATTCAGACACCGCAGAATAATTTACAAGCTGCTTACAGCTGAAAATGTCCATCACGGGAACCGAATCTAGATTCAATGGGATGAATCTGTAATCACATGATTCCTAGGCGCACAGAATACTACAATTTATATGAAAGCAGTAAGCAGGTATATATATAAAAGATGTAAATATATATATACAGACATGATCACCAACCATGAAGCACCTCCATGGGGGATCAGAAATGTAAATAAAGCTGTAAAAGCTATCAACCGCATACGGAGAAAACTCCAAAGTGCGGGATGAAACATAAATAAAGTCAGAATACGGTCAACCGCCACGAAGGAAACTCCAGGCGGGACAAAATGTAAATAAAGCTGTACAAAGCGATCAACTGCCACGAAGTAAACTCCATGCAGGATGAAACGTAAAGAAAACTGTAAAAGCGATCAACCACCACGAAGTAAACTCCAGGTGGGACAAATATATATATATATATATATATATATATATATATATATATATATATATATAAACAATAAACGCATAGGATGTAAAATCAAGGCTCATCGAAGCGAGTTCGACCACGTTCATATATAAAATATATATATATATATATATATATATATATATATATATATATATATATATATTAAAGTAGTAAACGCACCGCATCGAAGTCTAGGCTCATCGAACAAAGTCGACACACAGTTAATATATATAAATGTATATATATATATATATATATATATATATATATATATTAAAGTAGTAAACGCACTGCATCAAAAGTCTAGGCTCATCGAACAAAGTTCGACACACGTACTAATATATATAAATGTAGATATATATATATATATATATATATATATATATATATATATATATTAAAGCAAATAAATGCTCGGGCATCAAGTTCAGGCTCAATCGAGGCATAACTCGATGATGTTAGTCAATATATATGTAAATATATATATATATATATATATATATATATATATATATATATATATATAATCGAATGAAAGCAACCAGATAGAAGTCAAGGGCAAAAGAAAGCAACACGACTCTCAACGTGTATAAGGGTGTGTGCAGAGATGAAGAGAAAGACTCTAAAGTGTGTGAGAAGGCTTACAGCTGACTGCCAAAGAAGATTTCTATATCTTTAGAGTGGGTAAACACTGACTTTTGTAGGTACAAAAGGGCTATGTATGAGCTCACAGGTGTTTAAAAGGGGAAAGTACACTACATGGGGTGAGTGCAGAGCAAATTGGGTAGGGCTTCCTCGCCTTTTTTTCTTGCAAAATGGGCAGCCCAAACCCTCTATTTATAGGCAATTTAGTCAGCAGAGTGTACCAATATCGAAGTCATAGTGTATGCAGAGGCAACCGGGTGGGCCCGGTTTTCAGGTCAGTCGTCTCAAACACGTGCACTCGAGCAATTGTAATGTCCACTCGAACTTTTAAAAGTGCAATCCGGGAATCCGTTTGAGGTATACATGACCTATTTCAGACCGCCGTTGTCGAGAGTTATACGATGGCATGGGATTAGAGTTTGTACGAAGTCATTGAAGATGGGACGATGCATTCCGGTCTTCAAGCTTCAACTTTCATCCGTTACCCCGCACAATAGTCACTCGGGATTGGTTTAGTCTTGTGGGACATTGTTGTGTAGTGATGTTTAAGACGACGTGACGTGGCATTGTGTTGACGAGATGACGATGTTGCCCCTCACTGGTGTTATCGTCCGATTGGGTTGATAAAGCAGACGTTGCTCAGACTTCCCTGAGATTGGGCTGCTGCAATTGTTGAAGGTCCTCATTGTCACCTTTGAGGTATGCCTGTCTTCCCGATGTTACTACCGGGTTGGTACAATGCATCTCCTTGTGAGCGCTGAGATTGAAGCTGGTTGCATTTGAAACAAGAATTTCTGGGGTTATCGCCGAAAGTGCATTCCTTGGGGTTATCCCCAAGGTTGGTGGCTATTCCCATGGTTGGGACTGAGACTGGATACCTCGGGGTTATTTCTGAGATTAATCGGTCTTCTCCGGTGTGTGTTCCAGTATTTGATCTGCATGCCTCGGGGTTACATCCGAGGTTGGAATTGTTACTCCCAGAGTGTGATCCGGTGTTGATCTTTGAACTTAGGTAGTAGTATCTCAGATGGATTTCGATTGTCTTTCGTGGTTCTCTCTTAAAGACTTAATCATCCTCCGCAATGTTAATGATGAGTATGCAGAAAATTTTGAATTTCTACAGATGCCCCTCTTTATCATACTCATGCATGGCGATGCATGGGTAGGATAAAGAATCCTAGACACTTGAAATGCAACAAGACAAACATGGTACTATGGGTATAAAAATGATGTAAATGCATGATGCATGTGTGCGGGGTTGTAGCCCAACATGCCAGGGATGATTGCTGGATCCCTATTGCTTCAACTGGGGATTGGCAATGCTGACCAGATTCGATGTGTAAGCCGCATCTGTTAGGATGTTGATGTTGAAGTTATCACCAAATCCCCGTGCCTTCGATTATGACTTGATCCTAAAGATGTACCTCTTATGTGTAAGAGATCTGTGGGGATAAAGCTTGATCTGTTTGAGGATATGTATAACATATTCCATCATCTATCCTCTTTGATAACATTTACCTTTCCTGGCTGATATCGCCAGGACATGTCAAGATTCTGTTGGATTTACTGCCAACAACAAATGCTGTCAGGGATGCCTGACCTTCATTGACGTGTACTTCACCGACATGTGGATCAATGGCTGAAATATCCTATGGGATATACTGTCAAGGCTGCTTGACCTTCGCTGACATGTGAATCAACGACTGAGACTCTGTGAGGAGATCGTCAAGGTTGCTTGACCTTCGCTGACGTGTGAATCAATGGAAGATTGCGTTGTGACCCCCGTCAGGGATCCGCTGGGGGAATATGGGTAATCGAGCATGAAATCCTCGAATAGCTCTAGAGCTCTGATAGGTTTAATCGCTATCAGTTGAGATAACGTCAAGGCTGCTTGACCTTCATTGATATGTGTGTCAATGGATGAGCATGCGTTGTAACCCCCGCCGGGGATTCACGTTGTAACCCCCGTTGGGGACTCACGTTATAACCCCCGTCGGGGATTCACGTAGGGTAACGACCTGGAGTTGGCGGCATCGAACCTATATAAGGTATTGCCGTATGTGATTCATGACAACAGAGATCATCGACAGGGTATACCTTGTGTCCAGGCGACTACCAATGAGTGATGTATAGATTCAAAGTCTCGTCTGAGAAAACCAGGATTGTATGCTATTTTGCTCAATCGCGTGGCATTTTTATTTTCGATTTGACTTTTCTAATCCTCAAGAACTCCTTTTATAACTCGAATCGGACCGAAATGGGAGGGTGGGACCTATATAGGGTGCCGCAGTGTGCACTTCTTGACCATGAGTGGAGTGGGCCAATGACCAATGGATGATAAATTCCCGGCGAGTTGGTCTCACAAGTCACTTTTAACTTATCGCGCGAAGGAAAATCCGTGAGCCTCTTTCAGATTTGCTGAGTTCAGGCTATTTTCTGCAAATTCTGTCACCGTACAAGTGTTCTATACTATCCTGGTAACGTATGCATGTATTTTTTCCAGTTTTTATCCGTTGGATTGTAAGTTATCATATGAAATGCATCTAAACACATAGTAGTGATTATGTATGCACAAATAACTTGATAAAAAATATTCAACATAGTAAATGTTAGTTTTAAACCATGTTGAACATAATGATATGAAAAAATTTGACTTTTGAGACAATCAAATTGGCACCTTTTTCTGCTATTTTTTGTCCTATTTGAGGTCCAATGAGCAAAAGGTAGAAAGGCAAAGTACTCCTAGTATTGAGGTTGACCTTATGCATGATGATTTTGATTCTTAATGCAATATTATGTATATGACTTTGGGGCAGGTTTGCTACTGAATGGCCACCTAGACATGCCTGTGTGCATGTGGATAGTCCTATTTTTAAAGGGGACTATGGCAAAATTTTTTCAAATGTAGGCATTGGGTAGTCTTGCATTTTAACTCTATTTATATGTTAAAGTAAATGCATGCATGTATATAGACATAAATGCATTCTAGAAAGCGCTAGGTAAGGAAATACCACACCCTTTCTGAGGTGATTTGGAGACTTGTTGTCCAGATATTGATGGATCCGGATCAGCCGAGCAGTTCTCATAGGACCACTTCTGGTATACGGCGGAGGGCGTCCGAAGTGCCTCATCCCCGTTCTATCAGACAGCCTCATCGGTTGGTGGAGGCCGTGATTCGTCCTGTCAGGGTAGATATGCCAGACGTTGAGGACGAGGAAGCGGATGTTCTAGTTGAGGATCCCGCTCCTGCTGTACATGTTCCTCGTAGGGAGCTACCTAGAGCTGCTGGGTGATTTGAGCAGAGATCCATCGATGTATTTGCATGCTAACGAGGTATGGCGTTAGACTTTGATCTTCCTTCTTTCCTATTGATGAGGATTAAAGGGTTTTGATGTTGATCTGCATTTCATGCAGGTTCCTGGTTTTACACAGCCTCGAGGGAACTGGTTCAACATTCACTCCATGTACCAGGCGCTTCATCCTGACTATAGAGCGATAGTGCATGAGTGAGGATTTGGGACATTTTTCTCCATCCTTCCCTGTCGTTGTCCCTGGGGTTACCTTAGGGCATTGTCTGAGCGATGGTTTCATCAGACTCAGTCACTCCAACTGCTGGATTGTGAGGTGATGACGACTCCTATGGATTGGCGATTTATCACAGGCATGGAGTTTGGAGGGGAGCCAGTGCCTTGCATGGCGAATATTACCCCTACTGCCGTCAGATCCTTATTAGGAGTTCCGGCGGAGGCGCTCAAAGGCAGGACTGTCCGTTCAGGTCCTTTGAGCATAGATGCTATGAGCGGGCTTTTGAGTGAGCCCATGCCTGATGATGTCAGAATCAGGGATCGCGTTCTGCGGTGATTGTTCCTGATGATCATTCGAGGCTGCTTCATAGCAGATAACTCTTCTACGGTATCCTTTGCTTTGATCAGTGCCATGCGTGATGTGGACCATATTGGAGAGTATGATTGGGGCTCCTATACCTTTGCCTATTTCCTCCGGGGTATGCGTATGCGCTCATAGGGTTTGACCGAGGCTTGGCTAGTATTTTACCTATTTTTGCTGGTGAGTATTTTTCTTGTCTTTTCCCATTCATAGGTTAAGAGTGTTTACTGATAGCAGATATTTTGCCATTGTGTTGGCAGTTTTGGGCCTATGAGAGGCTCCCATGCTTACGTCCTGTGAGTGTGTTAGGTTTAGATACCTATCCACGAGGACGTCGATGACACCATTCTATTTTACCGGAGGTCCCTGTAGCTGAGGGATTCACTCACTGCCGTATGCAGCTGGAGTTACTGACAGCTGACACCATTATATGGATTCATTATTCAGGGGAACATTTGACCATCGGCTTTGAGGATGGACACCCGACTGGAGTCGAGCATTTGATTTCCACCAGGAGAGTTCCTCTCTTCACAGATGGAGGCTGGGAGCTCTATTTAGGAGAGCGTGCTATTAGGAGCACCATAGGGGAGATCCCCGTATACCAATCTTGCCTCCTGCCAGGCGTCATTAGCCTGTCTCACAGTCACCCATCACTGATATCCCATTGTTGGGGGTTGACAATTTTGCATTATCAGAGGGTCCTTGCACTCAGGAGACGTTCCAGCGGTGGTGGTCCCCTCGCACTATTGGATCCCAGTCCCGCGCCACACAGTTTATGGGGGATATGGTTCCAGGATCCTTGATGATGACGGATTGGGTAGCTTGTGTCCGAGCTCCGACTCATATGACCCAGATTGATAGTTTGACCCGGCAGTTGGACCAGGCACATATATTTATCCGGCATTTGGGCAGAGATCCAGTAGAGGCGGAGTCATTTGTTCCTTCATTTCGGTATTTGGCCCCTCGAGCGACCCATTCGGTTTTTTTGTACAGATCCTTCTCTTTATAGGCCTGGCATCCCTGTTGATAGAGATCCAGTGACTCAGGAGGAGTTACATTAGGTGGACAGGATTGATGATGTGGACATCGACACCTTGGTCTTCTTCTGATGTGTATTCTCGTTATATCTTTTGATAGACCTCTGTTAGATATTGGGTGGCTGTTCCCCATTCTCGTTATATCTTTTGATAGGCCTCTGTTAGTAGTAGGGCGGCTGTGCCCCATTTCCCTGTATTTGTAGCTATATAGATCTGATGTATTAGATGATGATATACCTAGGAATGTATGCACCATTTTTCTATTCCCTATATCATATTGCCATCCATTATTTGTTATGCATGTATCATGTTATGCATATGTATGTATGTCCAGAGATATTCGGCATTGACTCTTGGATGGTCTTATGACACGTCCCCAAGACAGATGTCTTCTTGGAGATAGATTAGTCAGATAGATCATACCCCGTCGGTGGTGGTATTGGGTATGCGATCGTGGTATGATAGCATGTCACCACCAGACAGGGTGACTGTAGATCAGCTGTTGCAGCATACCATGACTTTATTGCCTTTTCAGGTTCCCGTAGGGTTTGTAGACGAGACACTAAAGCATTGGTCACCGGATAAGCAGGTATTCCGATTCGACACCCATGAGTTGACTCTACTCGGAGGAGTATGCACGTTTGACGATGTCGCCTTTTAGATGACCTTGCGTGCATCGGCTTTGGGAGACATGAGTAGAGATGTTCATGACTCTCACGAGATTGTGGCAGTAGAGTAGTGCGATGAAGTGACATCTAGCCACGTGATATCCGGCGTTTTTTGTACGAATGATTTGGCTCGGAGGATAGCTATTCACGACATTAAGGGATTTCACCGGAGGAGGACCATTGGCGTTTGGCTGTGGTTGATGTATCGATGCTATGCGTCTTTGTCATATGTCTATATGCCGCGTTACATGGATGAGATAGACATTGGTGTGATTATGGCCGTGAGAGCTCTTAGAGAGGGTCACACCATTGTACCTATGATTGTAGCAGAGACCCTGCGGTCAGCATCCTATTGCTGTACTTACCCAATAGGAGTTTTTACGGGTAGTTCGGTCATGTTGTATGTGTGGTTTATGTCACATTTGAGACCGGTTGGTACCCTTAGACGGCATGGGTATTGGTTCACCCATGATGTAGCCATGTCATATTCCTTTCTGCCATCGGAGTGTATAGATGCTCTGTCTTGGTTCGCATTTTTGGCAGATATCAGAGATCCATTTAGCATATTGCCGTGCTCGGGGCTTTGCTCACCATATAACTTCATTACTCACGCTCTGGGCATGGACTTCCTCCCTCTGGCTGGCTTGAGGGGCGTGACTACTTATCACCCACTGACCGTGATGTCGCAGTTCGACCAGGTCTAGGATTTTCATACTTTCGAGGGGGCAATGGGTCAGCGTTCAGCTTCCTGATATCTCTCAGCAGAGGACCGATCCCGTGTGTATGCTTGTTGGGATCAGCATGAGATAGCTGCTTTTTCTGTCAGTCATCCAGGTTGTTCTGCAGAGTATTCCGCATGGATGGAGATAGAGATTTTATCGGCTGTAGCAGTGTCTGCAGTACCGGATAGCGAGTCAGACGATGTAGAGCCTATGGAGGACATCGATACCTACATTGAGGAGGAGCCCGTTGCTGGGTTGCCAACATTTCTTTCGGATTCTCCTAATACCAGTACTGTGGTGATTCAGCACTCGGCACAATACTTAGAGCAGAGTTTTCATTTGATGACCTTTGAGAGGGATCAGGCTCGATCTATGATGTTGACTGCCCTTGATGGGAGGGACGCAACTCTGTTAGAGAGAGACAAGGCATTAGCTCGCCGAGATGCCGTTGTTGTTGAGCAGGATGAGGCCAGATCAGCCAGAGACGCAGTGATAGTTAAGCGGGATAGTGCCATATCTGCCCGGGATGTAGCCGTCACAGATATTACTGCAGTGAGATCCCTTACCACTGGCATGATTGCAGAGATGAGCGCATATATTGATGATCATATGGTCACCATGCAGATGGCTGCTGATCTGTTGGGTCGTGTGGATATTCTCATACAGGAGACCACAACCTCGCCTCCGTCTTCTGAGAAGGATGCCATGTTGGGCTTGTTAGCTCGCATATACCCTGACTTGTAGATGAGCTTGTATTTACCTGCACAGACTAGCTTAGCCATTTTGTCATGTACAGTTTAAAGTGTATATATATCAAACAACATTATATATATGACAGGGAAATATATTTTTGGATCGCTTCCCTTTTAGATATGCCTTGCTATTTGCTTGATATTTTGCCTGCTGCTTCAGGGCTTGTGGTCTTGATGTATTCTAAATTCCTCACAGGTGGATGGACATTGAGTTGTCTCTGGATAGTTTAGAATGGATCATCGATCTATGTATCCCTACCATCTTTGGTGTCTTGGGACTGGTTTCTGTATGGAAATATGGAGAGGAGTGTGGCTTTCCTCTCTGAGATTGATCGCACCACAGATGGTCGCCAGTACTTCTATTTAGGAGAAGCCTAGTTAATTCCATCTCTTATGGATTGGTGTTGCTCTTCAAGGTATGACCGCAGCTTAGATGGTCGTCGAATCTCCTATTTGGGAGGAGTTCAGGTAATTCCATCCCTTTGGTCTGAAGCCAAATGAAATGTAGGGGATCTAAGGATGATCCCAGTACCAACTGACAAGGATTTATGTTTTGGTAGAGGGTGAGACCGTACCATGAATGACTGCCTACGTACTCCTATTGAAGAGGAGATCAGGTCTGCGTAGTTCGAACCTGGTGTAAGAGGTTCAACGCTGTATATGGCCGAAATGGTATAGGAAAGTTTTTTGTTGTTTTTGTGAGGAGAAGATGGTAGAAATGTTTTTGTTGTTTTTGTTTTATTGCGACCGGGCCATGTAACAAGGTTTCCTACGTACTCCTATTGAAGAGGAGATCAGGTCGACGTAGTTCGCCCCTTAGGGCGAGAAAAGCGTAATCCCATGGGTAGGTCAGAGTGCGGGGAGGAGAAAGTTTAATCCTAGGTTGAGGATAAACTACAAGTATGAGAAGTTTGATCCCAGGTATGGGTAGCCAAACTGCAAATGCAAGAGGTTCAATCCGCGGTGGGATGACCTAAGTTGTAGGAAAGCAAAGGAGAAAGCCAGGCTGCTGGCTTTGAAAAGTATGTTTCCCTGAGGGGCAAAGTGTAGGAAAGTTGTAGGTGGTAAAGGGTTAAAGAACCGGAATGACTGGTGATCTGATGGTCCAACACCAGGGTGTTTGCGGATTACTTCATACATAGTACCGTTTCACGGCATCCGAGTTGATTAGTTGTGAAAACTCATCGTCGTCCACTTCTTGCAATCTGAGAGCGCCTCCTGTCAATACTTCCTTGACAATAAACGGGCCTTCCCAGTTAGGTGCGAATTTTCCTTTAGCCTGGTCTTGGTTGTCAAGAATCTTCTTCAAAACCAAGTCATGTTGTTTAAACTGTCGTAGCAGGAATTTTTTGTTATAGGATCTCGCGATCCTTTTCTGATATAACTGACCATTGAAGATAGCCGTGGTTCGCCTTTCGTCTATTAGAGACAATTGGAGATACCTGTCTTGTACCCATTGGTCTTCATCCAAATTGGTGGCGCCTATCAACACTCGAGGATTCCATTTCAACTTCTATGGGGGAACCGCTTCTATCCCATAGGTTAAAGTGTAGGGGTTGCCCGGTGGAAGTACGCATTGAGGTTACAGAGGCTATGAGTCGAGGCAATAGGTCGTGCCAATCTTTGTGGTTGGCGGATATCTTTACATAATCTTCTTGATGTTTTTGTTAGCCGTTTCAACAGCATCGTTCATCTTCGGACGATAGATGACAGAGTTAAGATGTTTGATATGGAATTTACTGCATAATTCCTCCATCATTCTGTTGTTGAGGTTCTTAGCATTATCTGACACAATCACCTCTGGTTGTCCATATCGACAAACGACATTATTTTTGATAAAAGCAATGATGACTTCTTTAGTAACCCTGGGGAAGGAGGCTGCTTCTACCAACTTGGTGAAGTAGTCGATCATGGTGAAGATAAATTGATGACCATTACTGGCTTTAGGCTCAATGGGCCCGATAACGTCCATTCCCCACATTGAGAAGGGCCAAGGTGAACTCATATTATGGAGTTCTTGTGGAGGGGCATGTATATCATTCCCATGAATCTGGCACTGATAGCATCTCTTGACGTGGTCATTGCAATCAGCTTTGAGAGATAGCCAGTAATGTCCCGTCCTGAGGACTTTTTCGACAAGGAGGGGACCACTTATGCGGGGGCCACAGACTCCACCATAGATTTCATCCATAAGCCTTTGGGCTTGATCTTTGTCTAAACATCCGAGGAGACCTAGTCCTGCATCTCTTTTGTAGGTAGCATCTCTCCACGGGTAGAATTTCACAGCAAGTCGATGGATCCGCTTTTCCTCAGTCGGGCTCGCCTCAGCGGGTATAGATCCATCTCCCAGATACTTCTCCAATGCAATTCCCATAGGCTGGGGCTTTTTACAGGGAAATTATGACGCTTGGCAAGTGTTCCTTATTTGATATGCGAATCAAGGAGGCCAAAGTTGTTAATGCATCCGCAAAGTCATTCCTATTACGAGAAACATGTAGAAAGGAGATTTTTTCAAACTCCAAAGCCATCTTCAAAACTTGCCGATGGTAAGGCATCAAATGTAGTTCCTTGGTTTGATAGATTCTGGTGGATTGTCTGATTACCAGCTCTGAATCTCCAAGGACAGTTAATCGTCTGATGCCCATTGAACGGGCAAGTTTTAGCTCCATAAGACAGCCTTCATACTCAGCCGTATTATTGGTGCTGCCAAACTGTAACTTGACGGCAATGGGATACTGCTCCCCCGTACCAGACATTAGAACTGCTCCAGCTCTAGAACCTTCCATATTACCAGCTCCATCAAAACACATCTTCCATGACTGGAGCGTATCGTACTGATGGTGTTGCTGCACTGTCATTACTCCTTCATCAGGGAAATATGTTCCAAGGGCTTGAAATCCCCTGAAGGTGCAGCGGCCAATTGATCTGCGATTCCTTGACCTTTGATGGACTTTTGAGTCACATATACGATGTCAAATTGTTGTAGGATCAACTGCCATCTGGACAGCCAGCACTTTAACATAGGTTTGTTGAACACATACTTGAGAGGATCCACGCGGGATATGAGGTGGGTTGTGTGACCATGGAGGTAATGCTGTAACCTCATAGAAGCCCATGCTAAAGCACAACACGTCTTTTCGATCAGAGTGCACTTGTGTTCACTGCTGCTGAACCTTTTGCTGAGGTAATAGATAACTCGTTCTTGGCCTCTATCGTCCTTCTATCCCAGCATGTAGCCTATGGCATTGTCACTTACGGACAGGTACATAAACAGGGGAACATCATCCCTGGGTGGTACCAAGACGGGAGCTTTGACTAGCTATTTCTTGATTGTGAGGAAGGCCTTTTGACACTCATCATTCCATTTCATTGAGGAGTTCTTCCTTAATAGCTTGAAGATTGGCTCACAGGTTGTTGTGAGTTGGGAGATAAACCTGCTAATGAAGTTGATTCTTCCCAAAAATCCCCGTATTTCCTTCTCTGTCTGAGGAATAGGCATTTCCATGATGGCTTGGATTTTGGCAGGATCCAGCTCAATCCCTTTGTGGCTGACTAGAAATCCTAGCAACTTGCCTGATTTAACACCAAAGGCGCACTTAGCTGGATTCAACTTCAAATTGTACTTACGCAACCTGTTAACAAACTTTCTGAGATGGTCTATATGGTCATCCTCCTTCCGAGACTTGACAATGACGTCATCCACGTAGATCTCGATCTCTTTGTGCATTAAGTCGTGGAAAAGATCCATCATAGCTCGTTGATAGGTGGCTCCGGCATTGATGAGGCCGAATGACAACCGTCTATAGCAAAAGGTTCCCCAAGGCGTGGTGAAAGCAGTTTTCTCACGATCTTCCTCAGTAACCATGATCTGATGGTACCCCGCAAAGCAATCAACAACAAAGTACAGTATCGTATGACAAGGCGTAAAGATATTATCAATGAGAATGTGGATAAATGGCACGAGAAAGCTGTCTTTTAAGCAAGCTTTGATCAAGTCCCGGTAATCCACGCAAACTCGCACCTACCCTCCAGGTTTAGGTTCGGGCACGATGTTGGATATCCACTCAGGATATGTAGACACCATGATGATGCCAGCTTGAAATTGTTTCACAATTTCTTCTTTCACCTTTAAACTCCACTCAGGTTTCAATCACCTGAGCTTTTGCTTGACTGGCTTAAATACCTCTTTAATGGGAAGGCGATGAAGGACAATGTCAGTGGACAAACCCACCATGTCTTCATGAGACCATGCAAACACATCTTGGAATTGGGTTAATAGCGTAACCATGTAATTCCGTTGGTTTGGGGTAAGGTCTGAACCAATCTGGATTAACTTAGGGCTTTCTAAGGTTCCGAGATTGAAAGAAGTGGTTTGATCAAGGTTGGGTTTAGGTTTGTCTTTGACCCATTCTTGAATTTCTGGAGGCACCTCAATGTCATCCAGTATATCCATCAAGGCCGAATTCATCTCTACATCAAAGGTACAATCCTTGAGGAGAAGAGGCACCGTATCAGCAAGTACATACACATCTAAATTCAGAGTCCTGAAACAAAATATGCTTTCACTTAGTATATATGAAACATGTTGATCATACACAGTATTAGCATGTACTGGCAAAATAAACTGCTAATACTGTATAGAAAAGTAAGCAGTTATTATATCTACAGGGCAAAAAGAGTTTTTGCCCGCTTTACCCTTGACGACCAATGCAAGGAATGCTGTTCCAATTGGCAAGAGCAAAGTCTGGGTGGACCGCAGTGATGGAGGGATTGTCATCATCCTCCCTGTCTCGAATGATGGCCATTACGTTTGGGCAATCATCGTCTGGGGTGTATCTGTTGGTATGTTCATCATGAACGATGATGCGTATACCGGACATCATCTGTATGACGTCTTGCTTGATTCTTCGTTCCTCTTCTTCCACTGCGGGATTTGGAACAAAGACTTCTTTCTCCTTTACCGGTACCCGCTTGGGACATAACATAGCCATTACATTAGCTGGCACCTTTATGGGAGGTTGTGCTGACTCAGAGCTCGAATGCGAAGATAACCGCCGTATGGTTGAAACTAAAGGAATCTGCTGATGCTTATGAGGATTCGTATGACTATAACTGGCAGAATAGCCTAGCCTAGCTATTCTGATTTGCTTGGTTAATCGAATTGGGTATTTGATACCCTGGCAATCTTTACCCAACCCTTGTTCTGGTTTATGACCCAACGACATCATTTCTTGAGTAGCCGACATTACTTCGGCAGAAATCTTGGGCTCGGGCAATGGCACTCCAATAGCATGGTATTGGGTGTTGCTTATTTCCAAAGCATGAAAACTGACTGGTTCAATGTCTGCATTAGCATTGATGAACGACATGTCCCCGTGTTGAGGACACTCTGGTTCAGCGTTGACCGTGACCAGGCTATTGTTGATAATGTATTTCAATTGTTGATGAAGGGTGGAGGGGACTTCCCCAGCCATGTGAATCCATGGTCGTTCCAAGAGCAGGTTGTATCCTGAATCTATCTTGAGCACATGGAAAGATACGCAGAATGTGTGAGGACCAATTTCGATCGACAAACAATTACTCAACCGAATTTTCACGGCTCCATCAAAAGCTTTGATGATAGTATGGCTACTCCGAATTCGGTTGAGATTGATATTCATCTTCACCAAGGTAGTGTATGGGCAGATATTCAGCGAGGAACCTCCATCTATTAAGACTCCAGCTACCATATATCCGGAGGACAAGACCACAATGTGCAACAGCTTGCAATGACCGGTCCCTTCGGGTGGTATGTCATCATCAGTGAAGGATATCACATTGTTGTTGAAAATGTGATCAACCAGATGTTGAAACTTTTCCGTATCAACTGATGTTGGTAGATAGGCTTCTTCTAAAACCTTCAGCAAGACCTTCCGGTGATTCTCAGAAGTTAGGACTAAGTCCAAAATTGATATTTGTTATGGAGCTTCTTTCAAGCTTAAAACCACCGTAGCTTTATTATGACCCATAGCGCGGAGGAATTTTTCAATCTTCTCCATGGATATTTTCCCCTTTGATTTGATGGTAGGCTCCATCACTCGGTGGGGAAGATACAGTGGATTTTCCTTCGACACTGTAGCAGTTATATATGAGGTGACTCCTCCACTTTCTCCATAATGACACAGAACTTTGCGCAAGCTAACAATAGGATTGTGCTATGTATGGTAAGTTGATTGGCCCGGGCGCGACAACTTTCAAAGGGTGGTTGACTCCCTTGAGTTGAATTATTGGCATTGCGAGTGATTTGCTAATCCCATCAGTTTCATTGGATATGACCGCTACCACACTCTTCCACTTAGTAGGGCCTGCATCTTCACTTGCACGTAACACAGTGTCGTTATCTGCCAGGCATAGTACACCACTGTTAATCAGATTTTGGATAAGGTGGCGGAGTGCCCAGCATTCTTCTGTGCTGTGACCGCGAGACTGGGAATGATACTGACACACTCCATCAGAGTTGTACCGTCCTAAAGGGGGGTTGATTGGAGGTAGAAGGGAACTGATCCTTCCTTCATTGATTAACATATGAAGGATTTCCTCCATAGGTTGGCCCAGATAGGTGAATTCCCTTTTGTTGGAAATATCCCGACGGGCTTTGGCATTCGCTCTCTTCGTCACTTTGTGTTCCAGCATTTCATTTTCTGAAAGTGATGAGGGGATATGCATGACAAGGGGTAAGAGGCTGGCATGCTCCTGGCTGATTAACTGACGTGTCACTTGATGCTGATAAGTCACCAGTTCCTCTAATTGCTCAATTTGCTTGCAGAGAGCTTTCATCTTTCGTTCCATTGTGAACTGGAACTTGTCATAGTCCCATCTGTCATCACCGTCTTTGAGGGTATGGGAAGATTCACAGCTAAAATTGGAACTCTGTCCATTGCTCCAATTAATCATGTTGACATCTTCTTCTTTGTGTTGAGGAAGAGGGTTGTCTTGAACATGAAGCTGATCTAGTTTGGTGACCACGATCTCTCCGTTGTCTATCAGGTCCTGGATCTTGTGTTTCAAGGCCCAACAATCCTGAGTATCATGTCCAGGTGCCCCGACATGATAAGCAAATTTCGAAAGCAAACATTGAAACCCCCCGCATTATTTAAATTTGGTGGTGGAAGAAGATGTGTAATTTTCTTCTGTGTTGTCAGAAGATTTAAAATTTTCTCGAGGGTATCCTCTAAGGGTGTAAACACTCGAGGGCATTTGATTTCTCCACCTTTTGGTATTGGAGGGTTTGTAGACCGTGCTAGAAAGGGAGTGTAGTTTCTCCTTTGAATAGGTATGTTCTGATTGCCTTTTTGACCCTGTAGTATCAAGAAAACATTTTCTTCTTTCTTTTTATGGACCCTCTGGGGGTTGTTCCCATAATTTCCAGATTGGATGTGATCAGCAACAGCTTTGAGTGCAGCTAGGTCTTAAATCTTTTCAGACTTTAATCCCATGTCACCATCTCTCCCATGTTTGACCATTTCAAAAATGGTTTCATTGATCTTTGGCTAAAACTCTCTCATAGAAGGAGCTTCTTGTATGTCTATGAAAGTCATGACCATTTCTCGATTCTCACATAGAAGGACTAACTTGGTGACCAGCATCTCCACCCTCCGAGCATACTCTCTAAAAGACTCGTTAGATCATTTCTTGATCTTGGTAATTTGATACCGATCAGAGCCATCCGAGTTTGAAAGTGTGATTGAGTGAGGAAAGCATGTGCTAACTCTTCCCAGCTATGGATTTTGGAGTTGTCTAATCTTGTGTACCACGAATGGGCTTCTCCAGTTAGACTCTTTTGGAACAACTGCATTCTGAGCTTTACGTCTTCTGCATAAGATCCAAGTTCTCCAATAAACACCTTTAAATGTGTGTAAGGATCTCCTAACCTGTCATATTTTTCAAAGTCAGGAGTTTTAAATTTTTCTGGATAATGAAGACCAGGAAAAATACACAGATCAGCATAAGAAACACTCCCGTGTGTTCCAATTCCTTTGATAGCGCGGAGGGTCTCTTCCATTTGGAGGACTTTCTTTTTGATGTCACCAGTGTCTGGATCTCCAGTGGGATGGGCAGCATCATGAGTTTTGTGGGTCATATCCAACTGCAGTTCAGGTATTGTAATGACCTGGGTTCCTCCTTGTGTGGATGATTCAGTATGTACGGGTATTTTCTGACCCTGTGTAGACGGGTGTAATTCTTTGAGTAGAACAACCAAATCTGTAATTTGTTTGCTTAATCTGTCGAATTCTTTGTGAGAAACTGGATTAAGTTCAGTCCGGTCGGATGACGACATAATTGACTGTAGGCCTGTTGCCTTTTTGGACTTTGAACGGGTAGTGGGTCTGATTGATTCCCTGCGAAAGACTTGCATAGTTTAGTCTTTAGGGAATGTATATAATAACATGCTATGTGATGTGTCCATTTTAGGAATTTTATCCTACACAATGGATGTCAGCTGTTTTGTAGCATGTTAATATGTATGTGTACACACTTCTTCATATTTCTCATTACACGGAGATAGATATGGAATGAAATTACAAGTAATTGAAAATGAGAGCATGAAGAGACTTTCCTCCGTTTTGGGTTTATCAGAGGCTGACCTATCTTAGGTTACTCTCGCGGCTTTTTGTCATGAAGGTTCCCAAATCATCGCAATCTACTTGACGGGAAGTGTAAGACCCCGAATTTTATGAAATAAAAGTATTCAATTTTTCTTATAATTACTATTCAGTAAATAGTTAAATTGATAAAAAAATAAAAAATTAAGGGTGATATATGAATTTTTTCAAAAATACGCAAGTGGTTATAAAATATTCATTATTGTCGGGGAATATTCGTTGGTCGTGGAATATTCTTTTTGCCGGGGAATATTCATACGACGGTGCAGCCATTTGTGGGCCCCATAACAGAATAACTGTCGGATGAAGAAAAAGACAAATTAAAGTTTTTATAAATAACGGCGTAGTTGTTACCATTAATACTGTTGGAATACCCGGTGGTTAAAGTAAAGTAATACGCGTTGTTTCACAGTAGCACACGGTATTGCACATTATTTTTGAATTATTGATTCTTACGTAAGAAGGCACTACTGAATAATTGTTACAAAGAATTATCATTCAAAGATTATATTTTATTGATTCAATAATTGCTGCGTTGATATTTTATATTACCGTTGTTTCAATAATTGTCACTACACAGTATTTTCCATTATCGGAGCAATAATTCATATTATCTGAATAATATTATTAGATAACATTATTGGCAATGTCTAGAAAGTTCTCTCTAAGGAGAGGTTTGGTCACCTAATTGCGCGCCAGTAAGGAGAAATCCTTATTCGAAAGCCCCCTCTTTCCTAGGAACTGCCTGGTTGTCATTATTGTGATTCTGTAATATTATTTGTGAATAATTAATTATTGATTCATATGATAAGAAAAATATTGATTTTATGTGGATATAGATGGAGAAAATTTTTAAAGTGACAATTGTTGAAAATCGATATTTAATCTTTTATGATAAAATAATATTTTATTATATTATTATAATATAATAATGATGATATTTTTACAATGAATGTGGGATATATGAGTATATGAGGAAGAAGAGTATTTTTGTTGCAAAAGTTGTTTAAAACATGTTAAACATGTCTGTGGGCCCATTTCTTGACTGAAATTTGATTATAGCCTGTAAAATCACCCGTTTATGGATTTCGGTCAATTTCTGTTTGGAATTTGGAAAAACTTTCTTCTGCAAAGTTGTAGAGAATTGAATTTCCTATAAAAAAACGCGAGATTCGAATTTTCTGATAAAGGGCTATTTATTATGAATTATTGAAGTTCCGGATTAATTAATTATTATTATTTGGAGTTTTAAATAAATTAATTGAGAAAAACGTTTTTTTGATGGTTTTGGTTGTTGGAATGTGTTGAAATCAATTGTCAAGAGGTTGGCGTGAAAATTTTATAATAATAATATTTTATTAAATTTTCTGCTTTGGTGTTCTAAGCATTTTCCTATAAATAGGGTGCTTAGGTTAGAATTGAAAATCACACCAGAAACTAAAGATTTCTCTCTCTTTCTCTCTCTATTATATCGAGCGTATTTTGAGAGTATTTTAGTACTTTAAGTATTGCTATACTATTGCAAGTTCTTTCAAGATTATATCCAAAGATTCCAAATGTAAGTACTATTCTTTCTGAGGTAAGGGATTGTAAGGGAGATTATTTTCTTCATAAATGATATTATTTCTTTAATATCATTATGCTGAAATATTGGTTTGAACTTTTAATCAAATTTGGAACTTTTTCATGTCGGGGTTACTATTCACGAGTTACTATTCATGAGTTACTATTCATGAGTTACTATTCACGAGTTACTATTCACGAGTTACTATTTATGAGTACTATTCACGAAACGTGATGATGTTTTTTGTGAAATTTCTATCTTTTGGTGTCGAGTTACTATTCACGATACTCAAGACTATTCACGAATACTACTCTATTCAATAGAAAAATGAAATTTCTTCTTTTTGTCCAAAATATCTATTCTAGATACTAGCTTTGATTGTATCCATGTTTTGATCATTCTTGAATTTTACCCCACTCTGGTTATTTATGAAGTATTTTTGAATGGGAATTGTTTAAAGTACGAATCCTTAATATTTGTTCTTTTGCTTCACTGGATTCGTTTTCTTTAAAATATTTTTCATCATCCTCAGTCCTAAATGATGATATAACGGAATATCTTTGGCCTGTAGTGCAAAGATGAATGATTTCTGATGAATATCTTTGGCCCGTAGTGCAAAGATGAACAAGTGTTTAGATGAATACATGATTAATCGATTAATATCTTTGGCCTGTAGTGCAAAGATGACTTGTTGATGAATATCTTTGGCTCAGTAGTGCAAAGATGACTTGTTGATGAATATCTTTGGTCAGTAGTGCAAAGATGAATTTATTAGTAGGATTATGAACATAAATCGTGATTTGGTATAACCATAATCTTTGATGTTTCTGTGATGAAAATTATCTTTGTCCGGATGAGGAAAGAAATTTAGAACAACAATTACGATTATGAGTTATACATGTGATTGTGGATGAGAATTTTTGATTGATGTTACAGGATAAAACATTGTTGGTGGACTTTTAACATGGAGAAGATAATAGATTTTATAGTCTATTTGACTATTCTAATGGATTCGCTTGTCTACCGCAACTATGGTTGAAAAGTTTTATCATCTACCATATGTTCTAAATCTACGGTTTATTACTATTGAAGGCTATTGATAATTTATTTATCTTTAGTCATGATATTCTTTATCGAAGTTAGTTGTGCTCACCCTTTTGCTTCACAATTCCTTTCGTGTAATAAAAGTGTAAATTTGGGTCGAGCGGGGAATAACAAGGGAATAGAACGGTGGTCTATAGATGTTGAGGGTGAGGTGAATTTAACTTGGAAGGGTGTTTTGCCACTATCATACAAGATGTCTAATGACATACAACCTCGTGTCATCATAAGACAGGGTTGTGCTCATCCACTTACTGAGTATATCTACCAGCACTATCTATATGATCTTGAAGTCTATTTGAAATATAACTCTCAATTAGAGACAGTGGAGATAATGATATGTCAAGAGAAGACTCGCCATTGGGAAGAATATGATAGTAATCTTCTCGTTTTTCTTTGGGGTCTATTGGGTCAACAAAGAATAATTCTGTGGCCATATGATATCTATAATAACCTAGACGCATGGCCTCCCATGTACGAAGGTTTCCTTGAGCACTTCCCAAAGATTCTAATTTCTAAAACAGTTTTCGACTATACCTTTATGTAAGGTGTCATTATGAGGTGCTGTCCACGGTTGGGACATGAGTCACAGTTGATATATATTTGTATCCAAACTCACAGCATATGTGTTGTTTTGCACGACAATTGTTGTAATAAAGTTGTAGTTGTTTTCTGTACCATGTATTTGGCGACTCAGAATGGGTTGGATGGAATGGACCTATTTTGGGGTTGTTACAGGAAGTTAATCCGGTCTTTTAACTGGAGCGAATTTGGGTGGTGCCTTTCCTGAGCCTCAGAGAATTAGTCTTCTCACGAGTCCAAAGAATCAAACACCCGACAGGATAGCCTCCTGGTGGAGGGACCACACAACATACATTCACATACATCGCGTCTCACCGTATAAAAAATGATGACATGTGCGAAGCACTAATATCACAAGCAGATATGGTGCGAAGCACTAATATCACAAGCAGATATGGTGCGAAGCACTAATATCACAAGCAATTATGGTGCGAAGCACTAAGTGCAATAAGGAAATGCATTCATACACATTCATCAAATGTAAATGCAACATCCATACACAAGCAGATAACAGTTTCAAAAAGATTGAAATAGCGGCTTAAGTCCTCTTACTGGAGTCCCCAGCGGAGTCGCCACCTGTCGACGTCGGGATTTTTAGATGTCCCTTTCCGTTACTTGTTCTTTGGTGTTCTCATTTTAGGTGAGATTTGTTTGAAAAAACAAGTGAAAAAGGTCCAACATGTATAATTTCGACGATGGACTGTTAAGAGTCGCCAGTTGGTTTTTTAAATGGTTGTACCAACATAACCGAAAAAGGTTTGTACATTAACCCAGTGATGTGACACTGCTAAACGGGTCGGTGAAACCGAGATTCTTAGGGTTCGGGGACTTGATTATGCGGGGAGAAGGTGTTAGGCACCCCCCGACATCCTTGTTTCCACGGTGACCGCCTCTTTTCAAGAAACAATTATCTGAATGTGTGTGTGTGTATGGGTCAATGTGCTGTTATTTGGAAGTAGTGCGAGGCCTCGTTCAAACCAATATACACATGGTTTGAATTTATGTAAAAATTCAGATTTTAGCAAGATATAGCAATGATGTTTTATAAAAAAGGTTTTTTCAAACCCTGATGCTCAATAGTAATTGAGACCTTTTACACTCCCATTTTATTAATTGTTCGACTTGATTGATTTTTATTTGACAGATGCGAGGCATCCGTATGAAAATAATGTACAAAATAATGCCGACTTCCTCGTGGGTATGGAAACCATCTGAGGAAATTCAGACACCGCAGAATAATTTACAAGTCGCCATAAACCGAAAAATGTCCATCACGGGAACCAAATCTAGATTCAATGGGATGAATCTGTGATCACATGATTCCTAGGCGCACATAATACTGCAATTTATATGAAAGCATTAAGCATGTATATATATAAAAGTTGTAAATATATATATACAGACATGATCACCAACCGCGAAGCACCTCCATGGGGGATCAGAAATGTAAATAAAGTGTAGAAGCTATCAACCGCCACAAAGAAAACTCCAAAGTGACGTAAACGTAAATAAAGTCAGAATACGGCCAACCACCACGAAGGAAACTCCGTGTGGGACAAAATATAAATAAAGTCAGTATTAAAGCGATCAATCGCCACGTAAGTAAACTCGAGCGTGCAGATTTAAACGTAAAGAAAGTCAGAAGTTTATCAACCACCACGTAAGTAAACTCTGTGTGGGATATATATATATATATATATATATATATATAAACAATAAACGCACCGGATGTAAAATCTGTGCTCATCGTAATGTAGTTCGACCATAGTTCATATATATAAATGTATATATATATATATATATATATATATATTAAAGTAGTAAACGCACTGCATCAAGTCAGGCTCATCGAACAAAAGTCGACACACGCAGTTATATATATATATATATATATATATATATATATATTAAAGCAAATAAACGCCTGCACTAAAGTTTAGGCTCAATCGAGGCATAACTCGATGATGTTAGTCAATATATATATATATATATACAGACTGAAATGAAACCATGGACCGAAGTCTGGGCAAAAGCAAGCAACACGACTCTCAACGTGTAGAAGTGTGTGCAGAGATGAAGAGAAAGACTCTAAAGTGTGTGAGAAGGCTTACAGCTGACTGCCAAAGAAGATTTCTATATATTTAGAGTGGGTAAACACTGACTTTTGTAGGTACAAAAGGGCTATGTATGAGCTCACAGGTATTTAAAAGGGGAAAGTACACTACATGGGGTGAGTGCAGAGCAAATTGGGTAGGGCTTCCTCGCCTTTTTTTCTTGCAAAGTGGGCAGCCCAAACCCTCTATTTATAGGCAATTTATTACAGTGTACTGCTAATGGTGAGCCAGCAGTGTCAGAGGAAACCCGGGTGGGTCCGGGTTTTTTGGGTCGGGTCGTCTCGAAGTACGTGCACTCAAGCACTGTAATGTCAACTCGAACTTTCAAAAGTGCAATCCGGGCATCCGTTTGAGGTATACATGACCTATTTCGGACCGCCATTATCGAGAGTTGTACGATGGCATGGGATTAGAGTTTGTACGAAGTCATTGAAGATGGGACGATGCCCTCCGATCTTCAAGCTTCAACTTTCATCCGCTACCCGCATAATATAGTCACCGGATTGGTTTAGTCTTGTGGGACATTGTTGCGTAGAGATGTTTAAGACGATGTGACGTGGCATCATGTTGACGAGATGACGATGTTGCCCCTCACCGGTGTTATTATCGGATTGGGCTGATAAAGTAGGCGTTGCTCAGACTTCGCTGAGATTGGACTGCTGCAATTGTTGATGGTCCTCATTGTCACCTTTGAGGTATGTCTGTCTTCCCGATGTTACTTCCAAGTTGGTACAATGCATCTCGTTGTGAGCGCTGAGATTGAAGCTTGTTGCATTTGAAACAAGTATTTCCGGGGTTATCGCCGAAACTGCATTCCTTGGGGTTATCCCCAAGGTTGGTGGCTATTCCCATGGTTGGGACTGAGACTGGATACCTCGGGGTTATTTCCGAGATTAATCGGTCTTCTTCGGTGTGTGTTCCGGTATTGGATCTATATGCCTCAGGGTTACATCCGAGGTTGGAATTGTTACTCCCAGAGTGTGATCCGGGGTTGATGCTAAACTTCCGGTAGTATCCGGTATGGATTTGGATTGTCTTTCAGGGTTCTCTCTTAAAAGACGAATCTGTCTTCCTGCAATGTTAGTGACAGTAGTACAAAAAATTTCGAGTGTCTACATAGGTTCATCAATATCTTCTAAACCACGATCACTGTCATTAACAGCATCATAAGTTCTTTTATTTGAACTTATTTCTTGTTCATTAGAACTTGGCTCTTGTTTTTTATTAGGAAATACTGTTTCAAAGAATTCAACATCTTTTGACTCAATAATACTATTTTCATGTATTTCCTCGATTTTTTGATTTATTAACCAAAAATCTATATGCACTGCTATTATTAGCATAACCAATGAATATACAATCCATTGTTTTCGATCCTATTTTCACCTTTTTTGGTAGAGGAACCATTACTTTTGCTAAACACCCTCAAACTTTTAAGTGTTTATAAGACGGCTTACATCCTTTCCATAATTCATAGGGTGAAACATTATACTTCTTTTGAGGTATTCGGTTGAGAATATAATTTGCTGAAAGAATTGCTCCCCCCCCCACAAATTTTTAGGTAGCCCAGAACTTAATAATAATGAATTCATCATTTCTTTCAAAGTCCTATTCTTTCTTTCTGCAACACCATTTTCTTGTGGTGAATAGGGTGCAGTTGTTTGGTGTATTATACCATGTTATGAACAAATTTCAACAAATAGAAATTCATATTCCCCACCTCTATCACTTCTAACTATCTTGATCTTTTTATCAAGTTAATTTTCAACCTCATTTTTGTAATGTATAAACATTTCCTAAGTCTCATCTTTACTTCTCAATAAATAAACATAACAATATCTTGTACAATCATATATAAAAGTGATAAAGTATTTCTTACCTCCTCTTGTCTGTATATACTTTAAATCACAAATATCAGTATGTATTAATTCAAGAGGTTTTGTACTTCTTTAAATTAATTTAAAAGAAGATTTCTGAAGTTTTGTCTCAACGCAAATTTCACATTTGTAATGCCCCGAAATCTGGTCTATGTTCACATCCAGATTCCGTACGTCAGGGTTCCATCTTCTTCCAAACATACATCATTATATAGATAAATATAACAACATACATTCTCAACTCCAAGGTTCTAATACCTTATAACCTCATTCATTACAAATAATGATAATTACATTATTCTCTACATCTTACAAGAGTGATTTTCATCCGCCACCAAGGATACATAGCAGTTCATTAAACTATTCTTGATTATAAGTCTTGGCTTGATCTTCACACTCATTCATATACTGAATGACACTACTTCTGGATACCGATCAACTTGATCTTTACGGAATCCTTAAGTTCTTCTACTCGTATGCTGAAAATGTTTTTCATTTAAAGCAAGTGTGAACATTCAATTGCCCACCAAGTCATAGCAGTTGAATAAACAACTTCAAGAATTTAAACATTCTTTTAAGACTTCAATAACCGAACAAAGTTTAAGAAGTAGCTTGAATAATAGGAATAAACTCTGATTCCTATCATTTTAAAACATTAGTCACATTCACTTTGAAATACTTTCTTTCTTCTACCTTTTTCATGCACATTCTGTCTGGCTAGGATCATTACCACATACTTAACAATAACGGGTCATGTATAAACATACCATTTTCATATTGAACAGTTCAATCATAGAATAGTTCATCTCATCGAAACACCGAAGTGTTAAAATAATGGCACAAGGCCTCATACATTCTACCACCTTGTGCAAATATGACACATTTGCACATAGATAAAACTTCTCAAGTTCAACATCTGAGAAAGTTTAAGAAACTAGCATTCATTTAAAATATGAATGAAGTTATGAAACTTGCCTTACGCACAGCTACAACTTATGCTGAACTTCTCATCATAATCCCTATATATCACATAAGGAAATAACACATACACCAATTAGTCATATACTTGACTTACACATTGGTTTAAGCTTAACTTTACTTCTTAGGGTTCGCGTTCTTGCAATCTAAGTTTACGCGACCTACTTTCTTTACCGGTTTATGGCGTTATGACATACGAGGATATCTTACTCATACGATCATCATCTTTGATGATTTACACTCTTATCTTCTTCTTATAACCTTTCTAAGACTTAACACACATTGAATCTCTACTAATATTCCATATGGTACTCTGAGTGGTTTCCCACAAATAACAAACAAACTAGTTTCCCGTCTTGTCTACACTGTCTTTCATAGTGAGTTAGATCAGTTGCCAGTTTCGTATATACCTCCGCTCTCTGAAGGAATTGTTTAGCCTAACTCCTATATGTCAACCATTAAAGATTACGATTGTACCACAACCTAAACTTTATCTTAACTTATCCGAACCATTAAAACTATAATGTTCGTTAAGTCTATTTCTTATTCCTTATGGCTTTCTGGCAACTAAATGCCATACCTCAGGATTCATTCTTTATCGTCTAAGTCATATAGTCTTTTGTATACTTATAACGATCATTCAATATTAATACTACGCATTCATAGCATTAAGCATTTTACATTACCTTATTCATATCTTACAACGTCCAGTTCTTTCGACTCGGAATGTTATCCAAGTTATAATTATTAACTCGACTTCTTAACGTTATACGTCATTGTCTTTAATTCAGTTTCTTCACCATTCACCGATTTAATCATCAATCTTCATTACCTTACGAGCAAACCATACATAGGGTATAGGTTCTACCCGTTTAATATTCGCGTACACTCAACCAATACGTCGGCTAAAGTGTTTAACGCTTATTTTTATTCTAACATTCTCTATCCAACTGACATTCGGACTTTCCTTAATCTTGTTACTGTTTGTTACGACTTTCTTGATAATTCATATCTTACTTACTACTTTCTTCAATGTCTAAGTCATACAACCAATGTATGCTTAGAATGTTAGCCCGATACGCGATTCTCGAGGATCATTTAAGTATTTCGCGTTCACGTTGTCCATCTCTTAATCTCTCATTCAACCTTTGTCTAGAGTTTTAATCATTTTCATTCGTTATCCATCACATGAACCCCACATTCATTATTCTTTCTTAATGTGGAAGCCATACGATTCGTTGTATGCTAAGACCGATCGTTCATCGCAACTACGTTGCATTTACATTTTTTGTCTTTTAATCCCGTTTAATCTTTCCGTTCAACCTTCATTAAAGGTTTAAATCACCTGATTAAGTGTTACATTATGTGAACTATATGTTCAATATCTTTCCTTGCACTTCCCCCAGGAGTTGAGCAATTAAAAGCTCTTCTTTAGGTCTTGCCCTGCACCGGCGTTGTGGCGCCACTTCCTTTGTTATTTCTCACGCTGCAGCGCCACTCATCAGTAGCTTTCTCCCCGTGCTGGCACTGCAATGCCGCTTCCCAAGTCTTGAACATGTTTGAGACGCTTACTTCACAATCTCATAACTTCTTCGTTATAACTCGGAACGAGGTCATTCCAAAGCCATCTTCTTACTCTTATTACATACTTTAACTTCCTCCAGACAGAATTTCATTTTGAATCCATTAACATGCCATTCAATTGGCTTAAATTTCATCATTCGTTTATTTTACATTATTAACGTTCTTCATTTTTTCATCCATAATTCGTTCATCCGAACTCAGAATTCGTTCTTTCTTGAGTCCACGACTCACGTTTTCTTACATTCTTATGAAACCCTACACATTCGGTTTCATTTACATACTTTCTACTTTTCGTTCGTTTTTTATAAAATTTTTGCCATAACTTCGTTATAGCTAAGTTCATTCCATTCTTCATGAACGTTTCTATCATTCCTAACCAAGCAATAAACATCTAACTTATACACGATGGTTTTAAACTTGTCCATCAATAACAAGTTATAACTACGATGATTTTAAATTTGTCCATCAACAACGTTCTTCGTGTTCTTCGTTTGCTCTTCATTTTTAATCCATACTTTGATTATGATTTCATTTTTTCTTGGAATTTGGTGTTATAAAACAACATTCCTTACTTATTTCACCGAATCATTCATATGATTCATTCGGATCGTTCAAATTCATTACGAAATTCTTACTTCCTTAAGATATTTATAAACTAAACTTCAAATTCTTATTTCTTTGTTTTCTCATGATTTCAACCATATGAAAATCATTCTTAACATCTATTACTTCCCTTTTTATTAAGCTATGTTTTTAACAAATGAAACTTAAAGAAAATTAACTTATAGGTTAGGTTTTCAATACCTTTCTTCTTTAATCTTCTTCCGTTGGACAAAGCTGACGATTTACTAGATTTTCAATTTCTCGATCTTCTCCGATCCGAGCATCCGTGCTTTTTCTCTTCCTTCTTCTTCTTCTCCAAGCTCTTAAGATATATATATATATATATATATATATATATATATACCTATATATATATATATATATCTCAAAGTGTTAGTTGATTTCAAAGAAATCAACTAACACTTCTCTTTTATAGATTTTCAAGGCTAGGGGCAAAATAATCATTTTGCCCCCAAAGTTACTATTCCCACCTAACCTCCTTACTATTCATGAAGCTTTACTTGGAAGCTTCGTGCTTTCGTCTTGCAGAATTCGTCCGACAGTTTGAAAAACTACGTTTCTTGGAATCCAAATATTTTTGGATATTTCGTCTTTCCTTTACAGATTAACTTTTACACATTCTTCAAAACTTTGAAAAACTGAAAAACACTTTTTGATGATACGCGTTTCCTTCACGTTTTCCCCTAACGTAGTTAACCGAATGAAAAGTACATAACAATACTTTTCGTCATTTTTATTCGTCCGATTTCTGCACGTTTTTCAAGAAAAACTTTTATCAGTTAACTTAACTTTTCACGGCATCTTATCGTCAAATCTTTCAACGGAATGTCATTTCGACATACTGAACTCTCGGAAAGGCTTAGGTTATTCAAACCCTAACCCTTAGGGTTTCGTCAAGTGAATAGTGCCTATTTCGTCTTTTTCCTCAGAAATATTCTTGTTCCTAGAAATTTTTTATTTTCATCTTGAAAATTCTTACTCGTTCAGTCTAGCTCGTAGCCAGAATCCTCCTGTTTTATAATCATCTTAGGTTCTAGAACGATTAATAAACACATAGCACATAATATTATTAATAAAAATTCATTTTATTAATAACTAATTCTTTAAACTTAAATTCTAGACAATTCGATTTTTCAGGTTGTCACAACATTTATGATTAGAGTTAATCTCACATTTTGGCAAACATTCCATATTAATTAATCTATATATAGTATTATAATTAACATGTCCTAATCTACCATGCCATAAATTAGATGACTCAATCATATAAGTAGAAGATGTAATTTTATTAATATTGGAAGGTACAATAGTCATTACATTTATTTTGAAGAGCCCATTGCTCATATAACCCTTCCCCACATACATCTTATTTTTAGTTAGGACAAATTTGTTTGATACAAAGATTAATTTAAATCCCTTTTGACTAAGAAGGGATCCTAACACTAAAATTTTCCTAATATCAGGCACATGGAGCACGTTGTTGAGGGTGAGTTCCTTGCCAGATATCATCTTTAGAATCACAGTTCCTTGTCCAAAAATCTTGGATGAAGAAGAATTTCCCATGTATAATTGTTCTCCATTCTCAATTTCTTGATATATGGAGAACATCTTCTTATCAGAACACACATGGCGGGTTGCTCCAGTATCTACCCACCATTATCTTGGATTCTCAACCATATTTATTTCTGAAACAACCGCTGAAAGATTCATTTCAGAAACATTTTTAAGAAGACCAACCACTTTCGTTACATTGGCTTGTACGGACTTCTTAATCTAATCTTTGCATTTTCGACAATATTTTACCCTATGTCCGGGCTTGTCATAGATGTAGCATTTGCCTTGGAACTTCTTATTTGTTCCCTGTTGAGGCCCATTACCTGAGAACTTTCTCTTTTTAGACTTTGGACCTTGTTCCACCACGTTAGCTTTATATTCCATAAAGGTCCTTCCCGTTTTCTTCTCAGAAGCACTATTATCCTCTTATATCCTTAATCTTATGATTAAGTCTTCAAGTTTCATCTCTTTGCGTTTATACTTGAGATAATTATTAAAATCTTTCCACATAGGTGGTAGTTTTTCAATAATAGCAGGAACTTGGAAAGATTCACTTAAAGACATACCTTCTGCATGTATTTCTTGTAGGATTGCTTGTAATTCTTGGACTTGGTTGATGACTGCCTTGGAATCCACCATCTTGTAGTCCAAAAACCTGCCAACTACGAACTTCTTCGTGCCAACATCTTCTGTTTTAAATTTTTTATCCAAGGAATCCCATAATTCTCTTGCTATTTTGAGAGAACTATACACATTGTATAATGTGTTGTCCAATTCATTAAGGATTTAATTTCGGCACAAAAAATCTGCATGTTTCCATGCATCTATTGCCGCAACAACTTGTATGTCTGTTTCATCTTCTTTGAGCACATGAGGATCTTCGTGAAGAGACCTTGCCAAGTTCAAAGTAGTAAGATAAAATAACATCTTTTGTTGCCATCTTTTGAACTCTGTTCCATTGAACTTTTTTGGTTTTTCACCATGGTTCACTAGAACATTTGGTATAGAAGGTGTAGAAGAATACCCAATTATAGTAGTAGAATTGGTATCCATATTTCTTGCATATATATATATATTAAAGAAACTCAAATAAACCAAAATTGTAGAAAGAGATTTGTCAAGGCTAGTACTTGGTACTATGTCCTTAAGACAATTATGCCCTCCGCATGGTGCTCAGAGTTGATAACACTTGTCTCCCAGGATACAATGACACCGTATACTTTAACAACACTACAAAAAGTATACTCTACGAACCAAAAGTAAATGCTCTAACTCTCTCTCAAAATAACTATAAAACTGATGAAAAAACTGAAGACTAGAAAGACTAATAATGGTTAATTGCTTGTGAATGAGTGAATGAGAATGCTGCCCCCTCCTATCTATTTATAGGAGGGGTTGGTGATACTTTGGATTGGCACTTCACCCTTGAAAAGATATGGGATGCTTCTGAAAAGACATGACATGGCATCCTTTGGTCAAAACGACGTAGTTTTAATCATTTACAGAATTGGCGCATCTATTCGAACCCATAAAATGATGTAATTTAAGCATTAACAGAACTAAAACTACGTAGTTTTAGGCTTAGTAGAAAAGGCGCAACAAAACGATGTAGTTTTGGGCCGTCCGTTCAGACTGATACTCTTTTAGCAGATACCGCTTCTCAAAACGACACAATTTTGATAATATAATAAATACCGTTTATTAAAACGACACAGTTTTTATTATATAATTAAATAAATAAATTTTAATTAAAATTTAAATAAATTTTGTCTAAAAAATTATATACAAGGACCTAGACCCACGACCCATGACCCATGACCCATGACCCATAATCTCGACCTAGAGCTAGACCAGGTCAGACGATCGGCGGCGACAACGCGCGCGTATGGGTTCGAACCAAGCCTTGGCTAGGTCCTCTCCCTTCCACAAAAGTGGGGTGCCCCTTGGGGCCCAAACCCAAGAGCAATTTCCTTGTATATAAACACATTAAAAGTTTAATTCTTAACCTATGTGGGACTTGGCTTTTTCTCACATGTATTTATTATCATTTATCATTTCCAAGTGTGATTTTGGGGAGTTAATATCTCATTTATTACTCCATGGATCTGAGCTTCCAAATACTTAATTTAATCTACTCATGGAGTAGAACACATTAATATATGTAATCATTAAAAATAATTAATGACACCCACATTATTTTAGGCTCAAATTCTAACAAATATAACTGACACGAAAAACAAAATTAAGGAAAGGGACAAAGTCGATGATGTCACAATGAAAGAAATAAGAATAATAATGGCCAAATATGAAGAGTACAAAGTGAGACTTTTTAAAACAAATAAAAATAATGGAACCCAAATGACATGAATTTAGTCTAAAATAATAAGCTTAAATATAATTTACTATCTTAAACTATAGACTATATTTTACTTCAGTGATTCACCTTTCACTTTTGTCAATTAGACGATTGAACTATTATTTGTTTTCCAATTCCTACAAACTAAACCTGCCAAGTCAGAAATTGCTGACGTGACTATCTGGGTGGGGAATAACTCAACTTATGTGTGTGATTTTTTTTAATTAAACAATTTGAATATATTAAAGGGTAAAATGGTCATAACTCTCTCTCTCTCCCTGTGACAATTAGCGACTGTCTTCTTCCTCCCCCTCCCTCTCTCTCTCTCCACGCCCATGTCTATAGTAAAACCATACATACATTTAAACTTTATACAGTCCATTTCAAGGGCTCACCTCTTTATTTTACATACCATGCTCACCCCCTTTAGCGATGGACCGGACGACGGTTTGGTCCGTCGCTATATCAGAGAACTGCCGTCTTAGCTTTTAGCGACGGACAACATATAGCGACGGACCGAACCGTCTCCCAGTTCGTCGCTAAAGGGGGTATGTAAGGTATGTAGGATCAATGGGTAAGCCCTTGATCCTTTCCGAAACTTTATATATATATATATATATATATATATAATATCCCATTTCTACATTAACCCATCAATCCCAATTTTCTTTTGCCTGGAGAAATGGGGTATATTATTTGGTTCTGTTTGGTGGTGGTTTTTTTTAATCCATCAATGTTACATCCAAAAATACCTACATAGTCCATATGAAGCACCACCAGAAGCCTGAATCTTATGCCACTCATCACGATTGGTACTTCGCCAGCCTTCAATCTCACTCCTCCTCTGATTCCCTACTCTACACCTACACCATCGCCTACCATGGCTTCACCGCCGCTCTCAGCCCCGAAGAAGTCGAATCCCTCTGCCAGTTTACAACCTTTACACCACTCGAACCTTTAAATTCCTTGGCCTGGAGAGAGAAGAAGGTTTGTGGGCTGGTCATTCTCCCCAGCAACTAAATCAAGCCTCCCAGGATGTCATTATCGGGGTCCTGGACATCGAAGTTTGGCCAGAATCGAAGAGCTTCACCGACACCAGTAAACACAAAGGCAAGTGGGGAGGAGTGATGGTTAGTTTTGAAGCTTTTTTTTTAATTAGTCTGAATGTATAAATGAGAGTGTTGTGACCATTTTACACTTTAATATATCAAAATTATTTAATCAAAAAAATAAAAAAACTTTTTTTTACACACATCAGCTTAGTTATGCCCCACCCAGATAGTCACGTCAGCAATTTCTGATGTGACATACTCAATTTGTTGGAATTAGAAAAAATTAATAGTTCAATCATCTAATTGACAAAATTAAAAGGTGGATCACCAAAGTGGAATATGACCTATAGTTTAGAATAATAAATTATATTTAAGCATAACTAATAAAGTTAAGTAGTGTACTCATATGGAATAATTTTACTTTAAAAAAATTATCCACTAAATAAATAAAGTACATACTTTTTAGGTTTTACAAAGGTTATAAGGAACATAGAAATCCACTAGATGAAAATCAAGTTACAAATGTTTTTGTAAAGAAATGTTTAATAAATCAAAAGTTTACATTAACAACTCTCTCTCTCTCTCTTTCCCTGTGGCAGTCAGTTACTGTCTTCTTCCTCCCACTCCCTCTCTCTCTCTCTCTCTCTCTCTCTCTCTCTCCACGCCCATGTTTATAGTAAAACCATACATACATTTAAACTTTGATTTAATATACACGAATCGAAGTTCATTTCAAGCTTAAATTCGTAGTTATCTTCTTATTTTGTGTTCGTTTTCACTCGTTTCATGTTCTTATATGTGTAGAGTGGTCATGGAGGCAAGTGGTGAAGAAAGGTGGTCTTTGGAGTTTAAAGTGGAAAATGCATGAAATGGAAATTTTCCTTTAGAAGGAGCATGCCTGCGTCAGGTAGGCTATAATTGTTTTGTACCCTCGCTGTGGCGGGGTGTCGATTCTTGGAGTCTCCTGGTTAGCCTTGAACTCTGCTGGGACTTGGTTTGTGGAACTTTGATGATACGCATGGACTCTAATAAAAGGGGACTTTGGCTAGAAAAGAGGAAGAGCTAGAGATTACACTACAAACAACAAATCACATAACACAAGAAGCATAATATAGAGAAAAATTCCAGATTTTAACTTACAAGCTTTTGAGGAGTAATTTGAAGAGATCTTCGCAACGATTCCAATTCTAGGCTACGTGAAGGGTGTTCATCATTATTCTTCTATTTAGTCTTTTAATTGTAATTGCAAGGATGTTTTCGTTAGATTATTCAGTTTTTAATTCATTCGTTATGAACTAATTCACTTATTAGGCTTGTGATGGATCTTTGGGTGAAACTATGATTTGATAACTTTGATTTCCAGTTCAATAAAATATTTTCAGTTTATCTATGTTAATTTGAGCGTGAATTTATGAATTGCTTGATCAACAATTTCTTGTGGATTTGAATGGAATCGAGAGAGGATATTCAAATCTAGACCTAGTTAATATAACATGTGTCATGAATTTTGCGAGTAGCAGATTCTTGATTATTGTTAAGGTAGAGATATGCTTGACATCGCATGTAATCGGATAGAGAACTTAGGCTTAAACCTTCTTTAATTTCAGTTCACATAGAGATATAGTGAGTTGGTTGAATTAGGTGTTTAACTTGTTTCTATCTTAATTGTGGATTTAAGTTAATACGGTATTAGTGCATCGAGAGGTGGCTAGTACTTCATTCGTGTTCTTGATTAATAAACTGAGATATTAAATTGAGTTGGAATAAAGGTTTGAAAATCAGAGTGAAGCTTAGGGTGAAATCATAAGTCTAATTCTCCATCAATTGTTTGAAATTCCGGATTTTGATATTAGTGATTGTTTTGTGATAGTTTATTTATTTATTAATTTAGTTTCTATAATTTTAATCCGTTGAATTAAATAGTTTAATAGAATTAGGATTAATAGAAAATTGATAATTGTGAAGTTAAATTTCTTGCTAATTTGTCTTCGTGGGAACAATATTTTATTCACTGCTATATTACTTGTTGACCACGTATACTTGCGTGTTTTGTGTGTATTGATTTTGCCCAACAAGTTTTTGGCGCCGTTGCCGGGGATAATTTAGCCTAGATTATAATATTTTTACGATATCAATTTAATTAGTCCAGTTTTACTTAAACATTTTTGTTTTTTTTTTGTTCTTCCTATTTCAGGCTTTTGACATTGGTTTATGCAAACACGATCCAAACATCCAGACTTGCTTCCTTTTGAGGACGACATTGAAAGGAAGTTTCAGAGGTTAAGTAAGTGGATCCAGGAAACGAGGAACGAATTCAAAAATTCTGATAAGGAAGAAACAATGGCTACCGAAGACCAGAAAGCATTGAGGGATTTTGCAACACCTAAGGTGACTGATTTGCAGTCGAGCATCACTAGGCTTGCAATAGCTACGAATACTTTTGAAATCAAGCCTGGGCCCATTCAGATGATGCAGAATTCAGTTCAATTTGGGGGAATGACAAATAACTACCATTGGCCCACAACAAGAATGACACAGGCAAAGACGGCTAAGATTTTGGAAGTAGATGGGGCGACAGCTATACAAGCACAGATTTTTGCGCTGTCCAAGAAGTTGGATGCTATGACATGGGCTCAAGTACAGCAGGTTTCGATAGTATGTGAATTATGTATGGGTGATCATCCTACAGATCAGTGCACAATTAATCCAGTATCCGTCTAGTTCATAGGTAACTATAACAGAATTCCGCAGAATACATACCAAAACACCTACAACCAGGGGAATCGGAACCACCCAAATTTCTAGTGGAGCAATAACCAGCAAAATCAAGCTCCACGACCATCATATCCCCCAGGTTTTCAGAGTCACCAACAACCGGTTCAACATCAGGAAAGGAAATCAGATTTTGAGGAAATGGTATCGAAGTACATAACTGGCAATGAGGCAACAATGAAAAATAAAGCAATGATAATGAAAAATAAAGAGATGGCAATGAAATCACAAGATTTGGCTATCAAGAATTTAGAAAATCAGATTGGACAGCTGGCGTTAGCATTGAATAATAGACCACAAGGAACGTTACTAAGCGACATTGAGAGATATCTGAAGGGTAGTCATCAGCAATGTCAAGCAGTTATGTTGAGAAGTGGAAAACATCTCGGGGGTAATAATACAGAAAATTCAGGGATACTAGAGGAAAACGTTGATGACAATAACGTGGTTGAAGGTAACAAGGGTAAGGATAAGCAATGTGAGGAAATAAAAATAAACAATAAGCCAATGGTTTATCCTCCACCACCGTTTCAGCAGAGGGTTCAAAAACAGAAGTCAGATAAGCAGTTCGCAAAGTTTTTAGAAGTGTTCAAGAAACTCCAGATTAACATCCTATTCGCAGAAGCCCTAGAGCAAATGCCGAGTTATGCGAAGTTCATGAAAGGAATTCTGTCGAGGAAAAAGAAATGGAAAGAATTTGAAACAGTGACACTAACAGAGGAGTGTAGTGCGGTGTTACAGCAGAAGCTACCACCAAAACTTAAAGACCCGGGGAGCTTTACTATCCCATTCACAATCGGGAAAATATTGTTTAACAAATGTTTATATGATTTGGGGGCGAGTGTGAACCTCATGCCATTGTTAGTATACACAGAATTGGGTTTGCCCGCGCCAAAGCCTACGAATATTTCATTGCAGTTGGCAGATAGGTCAGTCACATATCCGAGAGGCATAGTAGAGGACATTCTGGTTAAAGTGGGTAAGTTTATATTCCCTGCAGACTTTATATTTCTGGATTTTGAGGAGGATAAGAATTATCCTAGGGAGACCTTTCTTGGCTACGGGAAGGACACTCATAGACGTGCAAAAAGGAGAACTTACTATGAGAGTTCAAGAAATCAAATTTAATGTGTTCTAGGCCATGAAATTCCCTACGGATGAGGAAGAATGTTTTCGGATAGATTTAGTTGAGCAAATCATCAGTGAAGATATGAGCAAGAGTTTGGTCAATGATCCGTTAGAAACAACCTTATTGGGGGATGAAGAAAATGACAACCCAGAATTTGTGGACTTCTTATAGATGCTAAACTCTTTGCCACGAGTTAGCCGATTCAGAGCACTGTTTGAACCTTTGCACACTGAGGAAATAGCTACAGAAAAACTAAAATCGTCTTTGGAGGAGCCACCAAGATTGGAACTTAAGCCACTCCCTAAACATCTCAGGTATGCGTACTTAGGCAATTCAAATTCTTTACCTGTAATTATTTATACTGCACTTAACGAATTACAGGAAGAAAAGTTGATAAGGGTGCTTAGGGAACACAAATCAGCGATTGGTTGGACGATTGCAGATATAAAAGGAATTAGCCTGTCATTTTGCATGCACAAGATTCTGATGGAGGATGATGCAAGACCGTCGGTGGAGCATCAACGTCGACTTAACCCAATTATGAAGGAAGTGGTAAAGAAGGAAATTCTGAAATTATTGGATGCCGATATCATATATCCAATTTTCGATAGTAAATGGGTTAGTCCGGTTCATTATGTGCCAAAAAAGGGGGGAATGAATGTGGTACAGAATGAGGATAATAAGTTAATTCCAACAAGAACAGTGACATGTTGGAGGGTGTGCATCGATTATAGGAGGTTGAATAAGGCAACCCAAAAAGATCACTTCCCGCTACCCTTTATCGATCAAATGTTAGACAGATTAGCGGGACACGAGTACTACTGTTTATTGGATTGATACTCGGGGTATAACCAGATCGCCATCGCTCCTGAGGATTAAGAAAAAACAACATTTACATGCCCTTACGGCAAATTTGCATTCAGGAGGATGTCATTCGGGTTATGCAATGCACCTGCAACCTTCCAACAGTGTATGATGGCCATTTTCTCAGATATGGTGGAGAAAAATGTTTAAGTCTTCATGGACGATTTTTCAGTCTATGAAGACAACTTTGATACTTGCCTAGGGAATATGGTTATGGTATTGCAGCGATGTAAGGATACAAACCTCATACTCAATTGGGAAAAATGCCACTTCATGGTTGAAGAAGGCATAATTTTGGGCCATAAGGTGTCGGCTCAAGGATTGGAGGTGGACAAAGCAAAGCTGGAAACAATCGAGAAATTGCCTCCACCGAGGTCAGTTAAGGGTATTAGAAGTTTTCTGGGGCATGCTGGGTTCTATATGAGGTTCATAAAAGATTTCTCTAAGATTGAAAAACCTCTATGCAGTCTTTTAGAGAAGGATGCTACTTTTAGTTTTATTGTGGAATGCAAGTCAGCGTTTGAATTATTGAAGAAGAAATTAACTACAACCCCCGTGATAGTCATACCGGACTGGAATATGCCATTCGAGCTAATGTGTGATGCGAGCGACTATGTGGTTAGTCAATGTTTTAAATAAAGATTTAGACAAGGTGTTTCACGCCATATACTATGCAGGCAAAACACTCACAGAGACTCAAATGAATTATACAACCACGAAAAAGGAATTACTTGCAGTGGTGTACGCGTTTAACAAATTTTGGGTATACTTGATCGGGACTAAGGTGATAGTCTACACGGACCATTCGGCGATTCGGTACCTAATAGCGAAAAAAGAAGCAAAGCCATGCCTTATCCGATGGATTCTCCTTCTTCAAGAATTTGATTTGGAAATAAAAAATAGGAAGGGTACGGATAATCAAGTTGCCAACCATTTATCAAGGCTGGAAAATCCAGAGAAAAAGGAAGAAGATAGATGTGTAATCAACGAGTCATTCCCGAATGAGCAACTATTTGGGTTAAATGCAGAATTTCCTTGGTATGTAGACTTCGCGAATTATCTAGTGAGCAACATGCTTCCTCCTGATCTTACACGACAACAGAAAAAGAAGTTTCTTCATGACGTCAAGTGGTACATGTGGGATGAGCCTTATTTATTCAAACAGTGCACCGACAAGATGATTAGAAGGTGTATCCCTTACAGTGAAGTGCAAACATACTACAGGAATGCCATTCATCGGCATATGGGGGACATTATGGGAGTGAGCACACCGCGGTAAAAGTGCTTCAAGCTAGTTTTATTGGCCGACATTGTTCAAAGACGCCCACCAATTTGTGAAAACATGTGATAGATGTCAAAGGGTGGGGAATATGTCTAAACAGAATGAGATGCCCCTACAAACAATTCTTGAAGTGGAAATCTTTGATGTATGGGGCATAGATTTCATGGGGCCATTCCCTTCGTCTTTGAGCAATCAATATATTTTACTCGTAGTGGATTATGTCTCGAAGTGGGTTGAAGCTGCAGCACTACCATCCAACGATGCCAAGGTGGTCCTCAAATTCCTACAGAAAAACATTTTCACGAGGTTTGGCACGCCAAGAGCAATAATTAGTGAAGAAGGTAGTCACTTCTGCAATAAGTCTTTCACCACAAGGTGGCTTAAGCGTATCACCCTCAAACAAATGGACATGCTGAGGTATCAAACAGAGAAGTTAAGAAGATATTGGAAAAAGTCATAAATCCGAGTCAGAAAGATTGGTCACTTCGGTTGGATGACGCATTATAGGCTTACCGGACTGCATACAAAACACCAATCGTGATGTCACCATATCAACTCTTGTATGGGAAAACATGTCATTTACCAGTGGAGCTACAACATAAGGCCTATTGGGCAATTCAGAAATTGAACTTTGATCAATCCGCTGTAGGAGAAAAGAGGCTACTCCAACTAAATGAGCTCGATAAATTCCGCCTTCACGCCTATGAGAACTCTAAATTATACAAAGAAAAGGTGAAAAGATGGCATGACCAAAAAATTATGCATCGAACATTCAAGCCGGGTCAATTAGTCCTCTTGTTCAACTCACGGCTGCGATTGTTCCCAAGAAAGCTTAAGTCGAGATGGTCAGGACCATTAACTATAAAGCGAGTATTCCCTCATGGCGCCGTTGAACTCTATAGTCGTAATACATTAGAGATGTTCAAGGTCAATGGTCAACGGATAAAGCATTACTAGGGTGGCGAGTTAAAATGGGATGTCGTCAACATGACCCTCGCCGATACACAGTAAAATAGTGAGTAGTCAGGCTGAACGACTTAAAATCAAGCGCTAATTGGGAGGCAACCCAATATTTCATTATTTTTCGTGGATTTATTTATAATTGTTAGAATGTAGTTTATATTAAGTATTAGGTAGGTATTATAGAGTAAAAGTTTTGTTCAAACTCTCAATCATACTCCAAGTTATAAATAATCTAACATCTTGCATGTTTATGGTTGCAGGAGGAGTCAAAAGTGAGTAAGAGCAACAACAGGCAAGAAAAGAAGAAAAAAAGCAACTTTTGATCTGCACATTTTGGAGCAACAAAACTGAGTCAGTGCATGAACATGTAAGGGCTATATTAATGTGATGTAATCGTTAGGTTTGTAATATTCATGAAAGTAATCAAATTGCAAAAATAATGCGGAAGCGTGTAAAATCAGAGTTTAAAAATTTACAAACCATATACCCGGATCACCCTTTATGCACAATTATTAATTAAACCAAAAGATAAAGAATAAATCATACCCTTGAAGATCGAGCTTCCTCAGGTACAAGTTCACCTCCAAATCCTTTCGCGTTCAATCTTGAATCCACCGGGTTTGGTTCCTTCCTTTGACCAACGTTAGCCACCCAAATGTTTGGCCTCTAGAGGTGATCCACCAAGGAAGAAAAAAATTCAAGAAGAAGGGTGGTTGGCTAAACCCTAGTTTTTCTATCTCTATAGAAAAGGTGTACTCTCCCAACAATTGGAATTATGTCGTATGTTCAAAAGTCAACAAACCCATATCACCCATAATAAGACTCCTCTTATTTATTGATGTGGGCAACCCTCCTTAACAATTAAGAAATTGGGTTTTATTTAATTAATTAAATTCTTTTAATTAATTAAGCTCCCTAATCTTATTAGGGATAATTAATTAAACTCCTTTAACTAATTTTCCTTCCTAATCCAATTAGGAATAAATGAGAGTACTTATATTAAATTAATTCCTAAACTCTTTTAGAAATTAAAATAATAATAATTGTAATAATATTAATAAGACTCCTCTTATTAATTTATATTTAATATTTCTAAAATATTAAATAATAATATTAAGCTATTTAATTTATTCTATCACCATAGATTAAATTAAATATACATAACATATATTATTACGATTATGCCATTAACTTCTTAAATAATTATTCTTCCTTTTATGGTGTGACCCTTTAGGTTCTCCATATTAAACTAGGTTGTGAATAAATCAATTAGAACAATTCTAATCTTATTTAAATAAATAAATTAAACAATTAATTTATTTAAATAATATTTATTCTACAATAGGATGTTCTCCCTAGCGATCAACGATTTTCCAGATAATATAGATTTCAACATTAATCATTAAAGAACCTTTGAGTAAATAGTTACCGCACAATTCAATCCTTCCACCATACAATGTCCCAATTAAATATAAGACATGGAATTATCACAAGTCTTATTTTATTTAATTATATGTATTTCGATCCTTAAATGCATAACTCAAATAATGCAAATTAGAAACTCCTTTCTAATTTCATTCTCATTTTGCCAAGGACTACCTGGGTTGTCATTTATCGAATCACATAGGACATTTCTCTTCTTTATTAGAAGTGGTAGATTCTTTATTGATCATACATTATCTCCATGTACAACTTATTATACCCAAGCATACCCTTTGATATACCCTAAGGGTCTTAAGGAATAAGTCAAAGTATAACTCATCATACACAAGATACTATGATGATCTCAAGTCCAAGGATTACTTGTACTACTATCACTACAGAATTCCTATTGACAGCAAATAAAACTCCATTAGGTATTCCTTAGCGAGCCACGCTCAAAGTGAACTTATTCTCTAATAAGCACCTACATACTTGCTTTAGTGTCTCCACACAAATGATCATGAGATCAATCATCCTCATCCAATGAGCAAGCAACGTATGTACCAATCTATCCGGATTCACTAATCCCCAATTTAGTAATCCAATGATTGGGAACTATTTTAGTTTTAAGCTTTCTAAGAATTTAGATCTCATTAGAATGATCATCATCATTATTCTAAAAGCATTGCTTAAAACTATGGGTTTATCACATATTATAAAACAAAGATCATGTAGATAATTAAAAGCCTTTAATAAATTAATACTTTTTATTAATAAATGAATAAGATTGTTACAAAGTATATGCTTTATCATCAAACATGACCGGCTTGTGTGCATACTACTTTCAATCTCCCACTTGCACTAAAGCCAATCGTCATGGTATCTAATACTCTTCTTCTCTAAGTGACGATTATCCCCATTGTTGGATAAGCTTTAGTTAATGGATATGTAATGTTGTTCATGAGAGTCCACTATCTCTATAGTGATTTCCCATCTTTCAATGATTCTAATAATCAAATGAAAGTGCCACAACACATGTTTAGATCCAAGATGAGACTTAGGAACTATTCCTAGTTCTATAATGAACTTTTAATCCAAACAATCAACTTGCAGCTTCATTAATAAATGAATAAGATTGTTACAAAGTATATGCTTTATCATCAAACATGATTGGCTTGTGTGCATACTACTTTCATGTACCCCCCGCCGGGGCGGGGGTTTTGAATCCTGGGCGTCTACTTATTTGGCAGTTGCCTCACACGAGCCCCACTCTTCTACACTACAATAACAACTGATACATTACACCTTACCTCTCGGCCACTATTTTGCCACCATCAAAACCACTCATCCCCATTACTAATTCCTATGATTTCCACTACCCCGCCTTCTCAATCCAACATTACACCCAATCACACCACCTCTATATATATTGCTCCATCGCATCTCAACTTCTTCACATAATCTGCAACTATTTTCAAATTAGGGCATTCATAGAGGCTATTGGAGAGCAAATTTGAGTGATCACTTGGTGCTCCAACTCATCCATTCCAAGTACACCAATTTTCATGTTCAGGGTTTCAATTTGGGGAGCCTTCACCAACTGCACACCAAGTGTTTGCGAAATTGTGTGAACCAAGTTTGAGGGAACGGTAGGGTGTTGACAGTGAGTTCAGACAATCGGATTCGATGGCTTCGCAACCTGACATCCAAATGCCAAAGGGGAGAGAGTTCATGATCCACGCAACCGACACGAACCTATGATCGTCGAAAATTTGTGAGTACCGCCTCCGCCGACCGGTATGATTACATGCTAACCAAAGCCCTTACGCCGGAGCGGGGATTGGCCCCCGAGGGAAATGGTGGGGAGATGATGTCTCAAATCTATCAAAAGGGGTGGTTCAAACTCACCAAAAATTTGGAACCCGCCGTTGTCAACATTGTCAAGGAGTTTTATGCAAACGCCGAAGACAAAGCCCCATTCAATGCATTTGTGCGGGGTTGCATGGTCCCATTCAGTGATGATGCCATTAATTCATATTATCAGTTGCGGGTGCCACGACAATGTCAGTATGCACATTTGAGGGATTTTGACCCTGACTACGGGGAGGTTATTACGAACATGACAAAGCCGGGAACATCTTGGATTAAAGGTCGAAAGGGAGGTATAGTGTTCCATAGCAAGGACCTTAGCCGGTATAGAAAAATATGGTACGCATTCTTATGCGCTAAATTTCTCTCGTCCCAACACACTTCGGATGTCACCAAAGAGAAGGCGTTGTTGTTGTACACAATTGTGAAAGATTTCATTATTGACGTCGGGGCTATTATCAGTTTCTCCATCCGCCGGTGTTTACGTGGAAATTTTTCGGGCGGCTTACCACACCAATCACTCATATTGGGTTGTGTCGCAATGCAGGGGTGGGATGGTCCAACGATGAGCCTACTCAAATTTCGCTCGCTTTACTTGATTCTAGAATGATAGCGCGGTATTCTATATGGGCAGGAGGCGAGTCACATCCACGAGGTCTGGGATTTATTTTTCCATCGGCGTCGGAAGACGAAGTTGATGCAGAAGATACCTCAAAGGATGAGGATGAAGGTATGGGAGAGCAAGGAACCGAGCAGATACCGCAGACCGAGCCAATATCCAGTCCTCAGTTCCTTAAGTTCCAAAATCAAATGAATGCGCACAACAAGGCAGCACGTCGAGAAGTGCGACGATTGGCAATGCGACAAGATCACATGTTTAATGCTATGAACACATCTTTCACCTCACTCAACACAACACTCCAAAGCTTTAGCTCGGCAGCTCAATATCTATATCAACAACCCGGACCACTGCCGCGATTTCCACCAAGTGATTCTGATGATGAAGAGCACCAACCACCTCCCCAGACTTAGGCGATTGCAGGGAAGTCCTCATGCACTTAATTCTATTTTTATCCAATGAAGGCATTGTGTTAATTAAGTTTGGGGGATTTAAATGCTTATTTGCATGCATTTGTTATTTTTATTTACATTCTAGTTTGCATAGTAGATTAGGATTTTGCATAGTAGTCTAGGTTATTTTTGAATTTACATTGTTTTCATTTCTGTTATTATCATGAAAAAAAAATGGCATCAAAAAATAATAAAAAAATTAGTTAAATATTGTGTTTGCATATGTTCAATAATGCTGCAGTTTATGTTATTTGTGGGCCAATGATGAGATTGTGAACAAGTTAACCAATACAATATTGATTATTAGAACTGTGATACAATTTCTGTTATGAATCGACTCTTGAACTTGTTTGAAACTGTTATAAAAAGGTTATCACTAATAACATCTTTGTTGACCGGTCAGTTCCAATTGATACATAAATAGTTTCTAAAGGATAATGCTAGGGTAAATGAGAAAACGACAAGGATAGGCAATAAAGGCTAAAATTAGGCAAGAACCTAAGTTTGGGGGAGTATATGTGGGGTACATAATCTAAAATAAAAATAAAATAAAATAAAAAAGTGAAAAAAAAGAGAAAAAAAAAGAGAAAAAGAAAAGGGTATACATTGTGACTAGTCTTGTTTCGGGGCCTTTGTTACTTGAGCAAGTACGCCCGAGGGGATTGTCTTTACACCTAGCGCCCTAAGGTCTTTTATGGTCTGGGTGTCGTTTGTCAAATGCTCGCTAAAGGGTAGCACTGTTAGCCTAATGGGATGAGACATTGCACAGTCACTTATGTATATGTAAAAAAAATAAAATAAAACGGGAAAAGGACAAAAAGCCCCCGTGAAAAAAAAAAGAAAAAAAAAAGAAATAAAAGAAGTATCTGTACCCTGTATGAACCCTTGAATTTGGTATTGTGTAGTTTTAGTTTTAGTTAGAATATGCCTAATTTTGACATTTTTAAGTTTGCACTGTATGATTCCTTCTAAGAAATTACTTATGTGTTGAAGTGGAGTCCATATCAGTTTTTATAGATGTTGAACTCACACGCGCACTATATCAGTGATAAGTGTTCAAGATTTGAGAATTAATATGAAACTGTGGATTGGTTTTGGTAATTCATATTGTAGAGTTGCTTGTTTTCTCTCATCTCATTGCATTGCATAAAATGTAGTTTGTTTTGTGCTCGAGGACTAGCACAGTTTAAGTTTGGGGGATTTTGATAAGTGGATTTAATATACACGAATCGAAGTTCATTTCAAGCTTAAATTCGTAGTTATCTTCTTGTTTTGTGTTCATTTTCACTCGTTTCATGTTCTTATATGTGTAGAGTGGTCATGGAGGCAAGTGGTGAAGAAAGGTGGTCTTTTGGAGTGAAAGTGGAAAAATGCATGAAATGGAAATTTTCCTTTAGCAGTGAGCATGCCCGCCGGGGTGGGCTATAATTGCCTTGTACCCCTCGCCGGGGCGAGGGTGTCTATTCCTAGAGTCTCCTGGTTAGCCTTGAACTCTGCTGGGACTTGGTTTGTGGGACTTTGATGATGCGCATAGACTCTAATAAAAGGGGACTTCGGCTAGAATAGAGGAAGAGCTAGAGATTACGCTACAAACAACAAATCACACAACACAAGAAGCATAATACAGAGAAAAATTCCAGATTTTGACTTGCAAGCTTTTGAGGAGTAATTTGAAGAGATCTTCGGGACGATTGCAATTCTAGGCTACGTGAAGGGTGTTCAGCATTATTCTTCTATTTAGTCTTTTAATTGTAATTGCAAGGATGTTTTCGTTAGATTATTCAATTTTTAATTCATTTGTTATGAACTAATTCACTTATTAGGCTTGTGATGGATCTTTAGGTGAAACTATGATTTGATAACTTTAATTTCTAGTTCAATAAAATATTTTCAGTTTATCTATGTTAATTTGAGCGTGAATTTATGAATTGCTTGATCAACAATTCCTTGTGGATTTGAATGGAATCGAGAGATGATATTCAAATCTAGACCTAGTTAATATAGCATGTGTCATGAATTTTGTGAGTAGCAGATTCTTGATTATTGTTAAGGTAGAGATATGCTTGACATCGCATGTAATCGGATAGAGAACTTACGCTTAAACCTTCTTTAATTTCAGTTCACATAGAGATATAGTGAGTTGGTTGAATTAGGTGTTTAACTTGTTTCTATCTTAATTGTGGATTTAAGTTAATACAGTATTAGTGCATCGAGAGGTGGCTAGTACTTCATTCGTATTCTTGATTAATAAACTGAGATATTAAATTGAGTTGGAATAAAGGTTTGAAAATCAGAGTGAAGCTTAGGATGAAATCAAAAGTTTAATTCTCTATCAATTGTTTGAAATTCCGGATTTTGATATTAGTGATTATTTTGTGATAGTTTATTTATTTATTAATTTAGTTTCTATAATTTTAATCCATTGAATTGAATAGTTTAATAGAATTAGGATTAATAGAAAATTGATAATTGTGAAGTTAAATTTCTTGCTAATTTGTCTTCGTGGGAACGATACTTTATTCACTACTATATTACTTGTTGACCACGTATACTTGTGTGTTTTGTGCGTATTGATTTTGCCCAACAGCTCACCTCTTTATTTTACATACCATGCTCACCCCTTTTAGCGATGGGCCAGACGATGGTTCGGTCCATCGCTATATCAGAGAATTGTCGTCTTAGCTTTTAGCGACGGACAACATATAGCAACGAACCAAACCTATAGCGACGTACCGAACCGCTAAAGGGGGTATGTAAGGTATGTAGGATCAACGGGTAAGCCCTTGATCCTTTCTGAAACTTTTTATACATATATATATATATATATATAATATCCCATTTCTACATTAACCCATCAATCCCAATTTTCTTTTGACTGGAGAAACGAGGTCTATAATTTGGTTATGTTTGGTTTTGGTTTTTCTTTAATCCATCAATGTTACATCCAAACAGACCTACATAGTCCATATGAAGCACCACCAGAAGCCTGAATCTTATGCCACTCATCACGATTGGTACTCCGCCAGCCTCCAATCTCACTCCTCTTCTGATTCCCTACTCTACACCTACACCACCGCCTAACATGGCTTCGCCGCCGCTATCAGCCCCGAAGAAGTCAAATCCCTCTGTCGATCTGACTCAGTCATCAATGTCTATGAAGAAGCAGTTTACAACCTTCACACCACTCGAACCCTCGAATTCCTTGGCCTGGAGAGAGAAAAAGGTTTGTGGGCTGGCCATTCTCCCCAGCAACTAAATCAGGCCTCCCAGGATGTCATTATCGGGGTCCTGGACATCAAAGTTTGGCCAGAATCGAAGAGCTTCACCGACACCAGAAAACACAGAGGCAAGTGGGGAGGAGTGGTGGTTAGTTTTGAAGCTTTTTTTTAATTAGTCTGAATGTATAAATGAGAGTGTTGTGACCATTTTACCCTTTAATATATCAAAATTATTTAATGAAAAAATAAAAAAACTAATTTTTACACACATCAACTGAGTTATGCCCCACCCAGATAGCCACATCAGCAATTTATGACGTGACAGACTCAATTTGTTGGAATTAGAAAAAATTAATAGTTCAATCATCTAATTGACAAAATTAAAAGGTGGATCACCGAAGTGGAATATGACCTATAGTTTAGAATAATAAATTATATTTAAGCATAACTAATAAAATTAAGTAGTGTACTCATATGGAATAATTTTACTTTAAAAAAATTATCCACTAAAGAAATAAAGTACATACTTTTTAGGTTTTACAAAGGTTATAAGGAACATAGAAATCCACTAGATGAAAATCAAGTTACAAATGTTTTTGTAAAGAAATGTTTAATAAATCAAAAGTTTACATTAACAATTTCGTAAAGAAATGACTGTTTAATAAATCAAAAGTTTACACTAATAATAACTTGGAACCGAACAATTTTGAAAAATGAACATACTCTGAATATTACATCAATTTTACTACACAACTAATATTCCAGACATGCTACTAAGAAATACGAATTTATAAATTAAACACAGGATACTTTGTATGTTATATCAAAGTAAACAGAAGACTAGCTAAAAATATAATCATTTGTTTAAACGATAAGATTCATGAGATAATGTGAATATACAAATAATCAAAGGAGCAGAGTACACAATCTGTACTTTATTATGCACAACCACAAATCGAAATCAAATTCTTTTATACAAGTAATCTTTACTTCCTGATTTTGAATCCTATGAAACACCATGCTACAATTCTCGGATTGTTAAGACATCTTCTACAAAGTTGTAGATCTAAAAAAGATAAGTGGAATAGGCTCAAGAATCACCTAAATGTACTATTGTACCTTTAGTGATGACATTTTGGGTGAGTCTGTGGTGGACTTAGATTACCCAAGAAAATGCTAATTGGATAATGGTTTAAGGCCTTGTTTGGATGGATTTAATTTGATTCGAATTCGAGATTTGACTCGAGATTTGTTCTGAACTCAGAATTTGACTTGAGTCTTTTCATAATCGAGCTGACTCTTGAAAGCTCGGGTTATGTCATCTGATCGGGTTTCCAAAGATGGGGACACAAAGGTTGGTGGAATGGAGAGAGATCCAAAGGTTGGGACATGAAAATAGTCAGTATTATCTCACAATGGTTAGAGATGAAAATATTATGCACTCAAGCCAATCATGTTTGATGATAAAATATATACTTTGTAACAGTCTTATTCATTTATTAATAAAAATATTCATTTATTAAGGCTTTAATTATCTACATGGTACTGTTATTTTAATAAGTGATAAACCTATAATTTTAAGCAATACTTTTAGAATCATGATAAAATTATGCTAATGAGATCTAAATTCTTAGATAGTTTAAAACTAGAATGTTCCCAATGGTTGGATTACTAAAAAGGGGATTAGTGAATCCGGATAGATTGGTACATACGTTACTTACTCATTGGATGAGGATGATTGATCTCATGATCATTTGTGTAGAGACACTAAAACAAGAATGTATGTGCTTATTGGAGAATAAGTTCACTGAACGTGACCCGTTAAAGAATACCTAATGGAGTTTTACTTGCCTGTTAATAGGAATTCCTATAGTGATAGTAGTACAAGTGATCCTTAGAGTTGAGATCATCATAGTATCTTGTGTATTATAAGTTACACTTTGACATGTCCCTTAAGACCCTTAGGGTATATCAAAGGGTATACTTAGGTATAATAAGTTGTACATGGAGATAATGAATGATCAATAAATAATCTACTGCTTTTAGTAAAAGGAGTGAATATCCTATGTGATTCGATAACTGACAACCTAGGAATCCTTTGCCAAGGTGGAATGAAATTAGAAAAGAGTTTTTAATTCGCATTATTTGGAGTTGTGCATTTGAGAATCGAAATACATATAATTAAATAAAATAAAACTTGACAGTAATTCCATATCTTATATTTAATTGAGATATTGTAAGGTGGAAGGATTGAATTGTACGATAACTATTACTCAAATGTTCTTTTATGATTAATGTTAAAATCTGTATTATATGGAAAGTCGTTGATCGCTAAGTAGGCTTATCCTTATTGTAGAATAAATGTTATTTATTTAAATAAATTAATAGTTTAATTTATTTATTTAAATAAGATTAGAATGTTTACTAATTGATTTATTCACAACCTAGGTTTAATATAGAGAACCTAAAGGGTCACACCATAAAAGGAAAATATTTATTTAAGAAGTAAATGACATAATCATAATAATAAGTTAATCGTATTTAATTTAATCTATAGTGATAAAATAAATTAAATAGCCTAATATTTATTATTTAATATTTTGAAAATATTAAATATAAATTAATAAGAGGAGTCTTATTTATATTATTATTATTATTTAATTCCTAAAGGAGTTTGAGAATTAATTAATAAAGGTACTCTCAATTATTCCTAATTGGATTAGGAGCCTAATTAAGTAAAAGAGTTTAATTAATTAAATCAAAACTCTATTTCTAAATAGTTTAGGAGGGTTGCTTACATCTATAAATAAGAAGGTCTTATTATGGATTAGGGTTACACTAACAATTCTAAGAGTTGGGAGAGTACATAAATTAGGGTTTGGCCACAAACCCATCTTCTTGAATAACTATTCTTTCTTGGTGGATCACCTCTAGAGGCCAAATACTTGGGTAGATAACGCTGATCAAATGAAGAAATCAAACCTGGCGAATTCAAGGAAAACACGAAGGACTAGGAGTCAAATTTGTACCTGAGGAAGCACACATTTCTACAAGGGTATGAATCCTATTCTCATTCTTCTTCTTTTAGATTGATAATTAAGCACAAAACATGATCATGTTGATGGTTTGTATAAAATTTTAAAACACCATTTTATCGCGCTTCCGCTACGTTTATGTGATTTGTTTATGTAATCACGCTATATACAAACCTAACAAGAGAAGCAAAGATTTATGGGCTGTATGTGTTGTCGATTCTGAGGGGACGTCAATTATTTAAGTGGTGGAGTTTGTAACACCCCAATCCCATTGAAATATGTGGGAGAAATATATATGTACTTATGGAATTAAGTAACTAACCAACAATACCTTCAAATATGACCTTTTGAGTTAGCCTGTGTTGGGATAAGATGACCTAAGTAGATACTATTAAGTTGGTGGTTTAAGATCTTGTTTGGATGAATTCGACTCGAGATTTTTTTCAAACTAGGGAATTGACCCGGATTACTGCAATTACAATTCTGACTCCGTCTCTACATCAAAATTGGTTACAAAATTTCTAGATTTTGGTAGGTGTTTATTAAAAATGTGTTACTGAAATAAGCTAGGTTCCGTCCCTACGTCGAAATTGGTTATGAAATTTCTAGATTATGGTAGGTCTTTGTTAAAATGTATTGCTGAAATAAGCAAGGGACAAAGGGAAAAAAATAGGATTTTTAGCTCCATCGCTTAGTAATGTCATTTGTTAATTGTCATTTAATTTCCTTTTGTCTTATATAGTGTGGTTTTAAGAGGAATCATTTAATTGATAATTATCAAAAGTTTATTAGTTCAAAGAGGCATTTCAGTATGTTTTGGGTCCAATGACAGCTTGCCACGTGTCATTATTTTCAAGCCGTATTTGGCCAAGAACATTATAATAATTTCACTTTGAAAAGAATAATGAATAATCTAATATTTATCTAAGGATATATATATATATATATATATATATATATCAATTAATACAACAGTTGGCGGTTATAACCATCAAAGAGACTGTGGCTGATTAAATTTAGAATTTCACAACAATCTAAGATCCAATAGGATGGCTTAAACGGGCGCGACCCTTTCTTTGCTTGAAATTTTGACTCATTGCCTTTAATTAGAAGTAGAAGTGGAGGGTGCCATTTGCCCACAGACATTGATTGAGAAATTCACAACAATCCAAGGTCCAATAGGACTCTCATACTATATAAGGGGGTCGGACATACAATCATATGTCTATAATTCTACTTATATATTGTGCATAAAATATATCTCTCACTTATTAACTTAAGTATGAAAAGTCTTCTTGAAGCTTACAATCTTTGGTGGATTTTTTGCAGGTTCTAGGCTGTCAACATTGGTCAAAGTCAACTCGCGTGTCAACGAATCTAGGGTTGATTGAAACTCTAATTTTCAGGTATTTGATTTATGCATTAAATTGGTGTCGTTTATAAGAGGGAACGAAAAGTCACATCTTTCTCACAATCAAAAAATTCCATACGGTGAATACCTGTACTTCTCGACTCAATAATCCACACATTAACAGTCCTCCATATCAATAACTTTTTGTCAATCAAGAACATGAGGCATGCTTAGCTTATCATGAGCCACCACCCCATTGTGCACCTTCGATCCATTAAGAAACTATCCACATTAATAGTGGACCATGTAAGAGCGTGAAATGAAAAAGTAGATCTAGAAGGGAAGAGGTTTAATAGATCTTCAAATTTTCATTTTAAGATTTGTTGTGGCTGAATAAATTTTATGTGTGGACGTGCCAAAGTTTACTAAACTTAATATGAGAAATGTTTGTCTAACTAGTAAAGTTATATTTAGTTAACACTTGTCCTTTAAATGATTGGCCAACCACTTAGTTGATCTGGTTAGCCGATTAAAGAGAAGAAATAACTACTTCTCTATGAGTCTTTTTGCCATTGACTAATGACTTGAATGTTAGAAAATTGGTTGTCGATGCTGGGGATTTTTTTTTCCAAAATGTTTGTTTTTCTACCCTTTTTAAGATTTCTATATCGATATTTTATTTAGAGAGTGAGGTTTTAGGAAAAGATCGACATAAATGCCGACGAATTTGAAAACGTTGATTTTAAGGATTGAGCAGTTTTTAAACAGAGTCGCCAGTTGGTATAAGTTTAAATGGATGTACCAACCCATTCCAATTTTTGAGGTTTTCGCAATATGGCCCAATATGTGACTCCATAAAATTGGTCTTGAAACCGAGATTCATAGAGTTCGGGGGATTGCTTAAGCGAGGGAAAGGACTACTTTCGTTAAAACATGGTTACCACATCTTGTTGTTTCCCTAAGTGTGAAGTGTGTATGTGTGTGTGTGTGTGTGATTTGACGAAGCCTCTAATATCTTGAAATCGTGTTTAAGTGCATTGGTTTTGAAAGTAATTCTAGGTCTCTTTTTAACCTATAATCGGAGTGTTTGGTTTTAGCTTGGACTTTGATAAAAAGTACCATTGAGGTGAAGATTTGGGAAAACTCGATATTCGTATCCTATTATTTGTCGTTTTGATTCTTAGCCTTAAGTTTGTCTACCCGAAGCGATTTATATTTTTATAAGATCTTTATTATTTTGTTTGAAAATCGTTTCGGTGATAATACATAAAATAAAACATCGAAAAGGGTCGGGCCACCTGTGGGCATGAAAGCTATCTCGGTGGACCCGAGCAACCACAATCACAAATTTTCACTATTACGAGGTCATAAATCCATTCTCTCGAGACGAGGCCCTAAAGTCATTTTAAGGCCCAAAATTACATGTACAACGACTTGAACATTTATTATTACAATTGAAATACGTCTATCGTCGGAATCGAGTTAAGATCCGATTCATGGATCTCAACTCCTAGATTCTAAGGCTCACATCATAATATCACAAACACATGCAAAAAGAGATCTGAAAGCGGGCTCCCGTAAACCTATCTTTTAGATTGCAACACCGAAACCAACATTCTAATGGATTATGTGTATTAATGAGATCTATGGAAATGGACTTAAAATCTGGGATATAAATCCATAGATTTAAGATGCCTCAGATTTGTACAATGTCACAATCGGGATTTAAATGCAAATAAATATAAAAAATGTATCCTAAACCCACTATCAGGTGATTCACGTATTAAATTCCCTAGTAGGAGTAGTTAGGACCCCTCCCAACTAGATATAGATCTAGGGTTTTACGGAGTGACCAAAATTGATTGAAAACATTGAAAATGACTAGATCTAAATTATACTATAAACTAATATAGCATAAAGTTTCAAGCTTTAAAGCTTTAGAATTAGGTAAGGGCTAGATCTAGTATAAATCTGGTAAAAAGATTCGACTTTTAACTGTCTATAAGCAAAATAATCGGTAAAATAAGTAGATCTATATATAAACGATGAATATATGTATAAAGATTGAAACTTTAACTAGATCTAAGCAGAATAATTAACAAGATCTAAGAGATCTACAATGAATGTACAAAAATATTAGATTTTTCACTTTGGGAAATGTTGAAACAAGCTTCTTTGACTTGAATCTAGACTATAACACTCAATATCTAAGAGATCTACCTATCTAATGCTAGATCTATATTGAATCTAATGATTTTTTATGTTTGAATCCAAGCCACTCTTTAGAAATCTATTTCTCTCTTTAAAAATGAGCTGTCCCTTCACAAATGAATTGTTGATGCCAATGTATAGGGCCCCGGGACCAGCCACATATATGGGTCCCACAGTCTTGATTCTCATGTTGTCGGTCGTTTCATAGTTCATTAAAATGTTCGTATCTTTTAATTTGAGAAGTGTTAGGAGACGTGCCATGTGACGCCCCCAAAATAGGTATACATCACCCATTCTGAGTCGCCAAATACATGGTACAGAAAAAAATACAACTTCAGTAATACAATTATCGTGCAAAATGCGACAACACATATACTGTGAGTTTGAAAACAAATATTGTCTAATAGACAATATACAAACTCAAAAGGAGTCATCATTACAATTATTGATACACTATTTTATAAAATAGTGAGGACTACTAAAACAACTATCCTAAACCATCACTCCAAACCCCGGCTAGTTCCTGCTATGTTCTCACCTCCTTAGAAAAAAAATAGAACAAAAAGGAAAAGGGTGAGCTCAACTAGCCCATTAAAGAATATTATAACTAAGATAATATACAAAAATTTATCATTAGTCTTCATGGAAAAATCTGATAAAATATAATAGACAACAAGTTTTAGATCTACAACTGGAGCGGAAACATCAATCCATTAGAAGAGTCAAGTAGAGAAAGAATTCTACTATCTTCAATGATTTAAAAGTCCATCATCAATATTTTATCCCTATAACATCAATCAATATACATCTTGAATCAAATATTCATCTTTGCACTACAGGCCAAAGATATTCATTTGTATCACCAGTTGGTCATGTTCATCTCAACACCTGTTCATCTTTGCACTACGGGCCAAAGATATTCATTAGGTAATCATTCATCTTTGCACTACAGGCCAAAGATATTCAGTAATATCGTCATTTAGGACTGAGGATGATGAAAAATATCTTAAAGAAAATGAATCCAGTGAGATAAAAGATCAAAGATTAGGGATTCGTACTTTAGTTTATCCAAGTTCAAAAATACCTTATAATAATCAATTGTGGAGCAAAATTCAAGAATAAAGATCAAAACATGGATACAATCAAAGATAGTAACCATAATAGACAATTTGGACAAAGAAAAGAAAATTTCATTTTTTCTGTGAATAGTGCTGTATTCGTGAATAGTGCCGTATACGTGAATAGTGCCGTCTACGTGAATAGTGCCATATACGTGAATAGTAACCCTGACAAAAAAAGGTAGAAATTCCACAATACAATCCATACCAATATTTTAGTATAATGATATTGAAAGAATAACATCATTATAAAGAAAATAACATCCCTTACCTCAAAAGAATAGTAATTCTGGCTGAAATATCAGGTATAAGGCTGAAGAAAACTTGCACTGATGAATAGCAACTCACAAAGTATCTAAATACTCACAAAATACGCTCGATAATATAGAGAGAGAAATAGAGAAAACTTGTTTCTAGTGTGATTTTCAATTCTAACTAAGCACCCTATTTATAGGAAAATGTTTAGAATGCCATAGTAGACTAACCTTTTACTTGATGGCTTTACCTGCTACTATTCATGCCCACAACTTTTAAAAATAAATTCCAGCACATTTCATTTCTCACCAACCAAAAGTGGGGCCCACCATATTTTTAATAAAAATATTTATTTCCGAAACTTTAATAATTCATAATAAATAGCCCTTTTATCATAAAAATACGAATTTTATGTCCATTCCATAGGAAATTAAATTATCTACAACTTTGTAGATTTAAGTTTTTCCAAATTCGAAACGAAAAATGACCGAAATCCACATACGGACGATTTTCAAAACCTCCATTCCGACAAAATACTGATAAAACACCTCATCATTAATTTCTTTATTTATGTCCACATAAAATATATCCATCATTTATATCCACATAAAATAAATATTTCCTTATCATATAAATCAATAATTAATTATTCACAAATAATATTACAGAATCACAATTATGACAACCAGGTCGTTCTCAGGAAAGATGGGGCTTTCCAATAAAGATTTCTCCTTATTGGCGCACAATTAGGTGACCAAACCCATTTCCTAGACAGAACTTCCTTAGACATTGCCAATAATACTATCTAACAATATTATTCAAATAATATGAATTATTGATCTGATAATGGAGATATTGTGCAGTGACAATTATTGAAATAACAATAATATAAAATATCAACGTAGCAATTATTGTATCAATAAAATAAAATATTGATTAGTAATTACTGTAACAATTATTGTGTAGTGCCTTCTTACGTAAGAATCAATAATTCAAAATATCATGCAATAATACGTGTAAGCTGCTCTGCGTGCAACCACGCCAGACATCGTATTTTAACCAACCGGTATTCCAACAATGTTAATTCAGTAACCATTACACCATTATTTATAAAAACTCAAACTTGTCGTTATTTTCATCCCGACCGCTCGTTGGGGGCCCACAAATGGTTGCTACTGGTCGCATTTAATATTCCCCGACAAAGAAGAATATTACACAACCAAACGAATATTTTATAACCACTTGTTTAATTTTGCAAAATTTTCATATTTCACCCATAACCAAAGCATTATATCAAATTAACACCTTATTATTCAAAATAATAATAGAGGAAATTCAATCTTATTTATTAAAAAGATGGGGTCTTACCTCCCCTCCTTATAAAATTTTGTCCTCGAAATTGACGTACGTACCTGGTGTTTAAAAAAGTTGAGGATACCTCGCTTTCATTTTTGATTCCAACTCCCAGGTCATTTCTTCAATAGCATGGTTTCTCCACAAAACCTTAACTTGTGGTATAACCTTGGTGCGTAGGATATGCTCTTTCTTATCCAAGATCTTAACATGTACCTCCTCGTACGTTAAATCTTTGGCTATCTTGTTTGGTTCTAACTCAATAATGTGGTTTGGGTCTTTCATATAAGCATAGATATTTGAAAAACATTATGAACACGAAACATGCTTGGAGGTAATGCGAGTCTATAGGCCACATTTCATATTCGGTCAAGAATCTCAAATGGACCAACAAATCTTGGATTGAGCTTTCCCCTCTTCCTAAATCTTGTAACTCCTATCCATGGAGCAATACGTAATATTACATGATCCCCAATATTAAATTCCACGTCCTTTCGATGAAGATCCGCATAACTCTTTGTCGTTCCTATGCTGTTTGTATACGTTATCTAATCGTTTGGATCTTTTCTGTAGTTATGCGTACCAATTCTAGTCCCAACAATGTTAGTTCTCCCACCTCATCCCAGCATACTAGGGAGTGACACTTTCGTCCATACAATGCTTCAAATAGAGCCACACCTATACTTTCCTGATAACTATTGTTGTAGGAGAATTCCGCCAATGGTAGGTACTTAACCCAACTCCCTTTGAAATCTAGGAGACATAGTCTAAATAGATCTTCAAGAGTTTGAATAGTCCTCTCTGATTGCCCGTCCGTTTGAGGATGGTATGCCGAACTAAATCATAAATTCGTGCCCATAGCTTTCTGCAAGCTAACCCAAAATCGTGAAGTGAATTTTGGGTCATGATCCGAAACTATGGATACTGGCATGCCATGCAATCTCACAATCTCATTCATGCACATACGAGCAAGACGTTCAGGGGAATAAGTCTCCCATATAGGCAAGAAATGAGCGGACTTGGTTAATCTATCAACAATAACCCAAATCTCATCTATGCCTTGAGAAACCTTGGGGAGACCCGTAACGAAATCCATAGTAATGTGTTCCCACTTCCATTTCAGAATCTCAAGTGGTTCCAATGGCCACTTTGGCACTTGATGCTCTGCCTTTACACGTTGACAAGTTAAACACCTCGAGATAAACTCCGCGATCTCTCTCTTCATACTGTTCCACCAAAATGTATGCCGAAGATCATGATACATTTTGGTACTCCCAGGATGGATTGCAAATGGTGTGTTGTGTGCCTCCATCATGATTCTATGCTTCAAGTCAGAATCGTTAGAAACATAAAGTCTGGAGTTGACTCGAAGTATTCCTTCTTCATCGATTCTTGCTTCTGGAATAACACCTTCTTGCACTTTCTTCTTCATACGCATCAGCTCCAGGTCCGTAGCTTGAGTAACTTTAACTTTATCGATTAAAGTCAGTTCTACTCGTATGTTTGATATCATCACGTGGGTACTTGGAGCCTTTACCTCTATCTCCATCCTTTGCAAGTCATACAAAATGGGCCTTTGTGTTAACGACATTGCACTCGTACCCGCATATGATTTTCTACTCAATTCGTCAACTACCACATTTGCTTTTCTAGGATGGTATTGGATGGTATGGTCATAATCTTTCAATAACTCGAGCCAACGTCGTTGGCACATGTTGAGTTCCTTTTGGGTGAAGAAATATTTGAGGCTTTTATGATCTGTATAGATCTCCACTTTTTCCCCATACAAGTAGTGTCTCTAGATCTTCAATGCAAAAACGACCGCTGCCAACTCTAGATCATGAGTAGGATAATTTCTCTCATATTCTTTGAGTTGTCGCGGGGCATAGGCTATAACTTTCCCATGTTGCATGAGAACACATCCTAACCCTTTGCCTGAAGCATCGTTGTAGATAACAAATCCATCTGAACCAGATGGTATTGTCAGAACAGGTTCTGAAATAAATCTCCTCTCGGGTTCTTGAAAACTCTTCTCACAATCCTCGCTCCAACTGAATTTTGTATCTTTTCGAGTCATCTGAGTTAACAGAGTAGCGATTCTAGAAAATCCTTCCACGAATCTCCGATAATAACCAGCTAAGCCTAGAAAGCTACGTACTTCGGTCACCGACTTTGGTTGCTCCCAACTTTGTATTGCTTCAATCTTCACCGGGTCGACATATACTCCATGCTTTGACACCACGTGCCTAAAGAATGCTACTCCCTAAAGCCAGAACTAGCATTTCTTCAGCTTGGCATATAGCTTGTTATAGCAAAGCCTTTGCAGTACTAGATTCAAATGGTGCTCATGATCTTCACGACTTTTGGAATAGATAAGGATATCATCAATAAAGATAACAACAAACTGATCCAAATATTCTTTGAACACACGGTTCATCATATCCATGAAAGCAGCAGGAGCATTAGTCAATCCAAAAGATATAACTAAGAATTCATAATGTCCGTACCGAGTTCTGAAGGTAGTCTTTGGAATATCCTCAGTTTTAATCTTCAGCTGATGATATCCAGAATGAAGATCGATCTTTGAAAAGAATTGTGCTCCTTGCAACTGGTCGAACATGTCTTCAATGTGAGGTAGCGGATACCTATTCTTGATGGTGACATGGTTCAACTCCCGATAGTCAATACAATGTCGCATACTCCCATCTTTCTTCTTTATGAATAAAACAGGAGCACCCCAAGGAGATGTACTAGGACGAATGAAACCGATGTCCAACAACTCCTGTAGTTAGACCTTTAACTCCTGAGGTTCAATAGGAGCCATTCGATATGGGGTTTTAGAAATGGGATTTGTACCATGTTCAAGGTCAATAAAGAATTCAACTTCACGTTTTGGGGGTAGACCGGGAAGTTCTTCAGGAAATACGTCAGGAAATTCACTAACCACAAAATTTTTATTCAAATCTGACGTGTTTTTGTTCAAGTCCGTGATATGGGCTAAGAAAACTTGACATCCATTTTTTAGTAAACGAATAGCTTTATGGCTTGATATGACAATGATTGATTCTAGCGGTTTGGTTGTTTGAATTCGCATAATAGGTTGGTTAGGAATATGAAAACTAACAACCTTACGAAAACAATCAATTTTAGCATGATGAGTGGTTAACCAATCAATCCCTAAAATCACATCAAATGCAAGTATTTTTAACGAAATAAGATCAGCAGGTAATGTGATGGTACCAACTTGGATCAAGCAAGATTTATAAAAGTAGATGTAATGAAATTTTCTCCTAACGGAGTCTCAACAGATAAGTCAAGGTCTAATTTCTCCGGAGTCAAGTTCAAACATTGAGCACAAGCAGGAGAGATAAAAGAATGGGTAGAACCGATATCTAATAAGGTATAAACTTCGCAAGAGTTTATGATTAGCTTACCCGTGATCACCTCGTTTTAGTTCCTCGCATTTTGGGCAGTCACGAGAAACGCCCTTCTAGGAACCACCGACTTTGACTTGTCCGGGACAGCCTTTGGAGTTACCATCCCCGATGAACTTGGATTCGCTACAAGACAATCTCTAGATATATGACCTTCCTTTCCACAGTTATAACACACCTTGGATTGTTGTGGGAAGTTTGGGATGATGTGTCCCTCTTTCCTGCATTTGTAACATACGATTGATGATCTTTTTCCTCCCCTAGAAACAGTTGATGTTCTGCTGACGTCTTCACGTTATCATTGTTGTACCTTCTCTTTTTGAAATCTCCCCCTGACTCGCTTCTTCTACCATCATGGCCACGATTTCCACCAGAGTGGTTACCGCTTTTGTCCGAATGTTTTCCTCCCCACTGGTTGTCATTGCTCCGATAACTGCTGCCACCGGTATGACCCTGGTTGTGGTCCCTCGGCTGAACATACTCATTATCTCGCTTTAATAATTGAGCCATGTTTACAACATCTGAATATAAAGAAAATTTATGAGAGATAAGATATTCGGCCTTGGGTTTTAGACCTCTCAGAAACATCCACGTCATTCGTTCCTCATTCTCTACCAAATGAGGTGCAAACCTAGATAACTCTGTAAACTTTGCCTTGTACTGGGACACTGTCATGTTATTTTGTTCTAGTCTAATAAACTCTACCTCCTTCATATGACGAATACTTTCAGGAAAGTACTTGTCATTAAATAGTTTTTGAAATGTTTCCCAAGACATGTTGAGTGCGGCAGGCTAGGTACGCTTCACAGACTCCCACCAGTAGTCTGCCACACCACGAAACATAAAGGTGGCGAATGTAACCTTCTGTTCCTCCGTGCATCCCAAGACATCAAATATCTTGTTAATTTGTTTAACCCATGTCTCCGCCTTGATCAGATCTGGCTTTTCCGCAAATTCTTGTGGTCCCAACTCTTTAAACTGCTTGGCTGTGACTAGCCGCGCATTGCTATCATTTCCACCCGTATTTTGTACATGAGTCTCCCTCGTCTGATTTTGAATAAACTGCAAAAAGCTTCTAAACATCCCATCATTCATCATTTGTTCGGTAGTGTTGTTTACAGGAGGAATATTGCCTTCTTGTTGCACGTTCCCCTGGGTGGTGATTAAAGGTGTCTCCACGGTCTCATTCACTCCATTGTTAATATTTTTGGCTGCCATTCTCAAATACTACCACAAAACAAGGATTACTCGTCTCTCCCCTCCTAGTTTTATTCTCCGATCTTCGCCAGAGACCATATCCCTAAGCTTTGATACCAACTATGACGCCCCCAAAATAGGTATACTTCACCCATTCTGAGTCGCCAAATACATGGTACAGAAACAAATACAACTTCAGTAATACAATTATCGTGCAAAATACGACAGCACATATACTGTGAGTTTGAATACAAATATTGTCTAATAGACAATATACAAACTCAAAAGGAGTCCTCATTATAATTATTGATACACTATTTTACAAAATAGTGAGGACTACTAAAACAACTATCCTAAACCATCACTCTAAACCTCGGCTAGTTCCTGCTATGTTCTCACCTCCTGAGAAGAAAAATGGAACAAAAAGGAAAAGGGTGAGCTCAACTAGCCCAGAAAAAATATTATAACTAAGATAATATACAATAATTTATCATTAGTCTTCAACAGGGAAAAATCTGATAAAATATAATAGACAACAAGTTTTAGATCAACAACTGCAGCGAAAACATCAATCCATTAGAAGAGTCAAGTAGAGAAAGAATTCAACTATCTTCTAAGATTTAAAAGTCCATCATCAATATTTTATCCCTGTAACATCAATCAATATACATCTTGATTCAAATATTCATCTTTGCACTACAGGCCAAAGATATTCATTTGTATCACCAGTTGGTCATGTTTATCTGAACACCTGTTCATCTTTGCACTACGGGCCAAAGATATTCATTAGGTAATTATTCATCTTTGCACTACAGGCCAAAGATATTCAGTAATATCATCATTTAGGACTGAGGATTATGAAAAATATCTTAAAGAAAACGAATCTAGTGAGATAAAAGATCAAAGATTAGGGATTCGTACTTTAGTTTATCCAAGTTCAAAAATACCTTATTATAATCAATTGTGGAGCAAAATTCAAGAATAAAGATCAAAACATGGATACAATCAAAGATTGTAACCATAATAGACAATTTGGACAAAGAAAAGAAAATTTCATTTTTTCTGTGAATAGTCCCTTATTCGTGAATATTGCCGTACACGTGAATAGTATCTAAATACTCACAAAATACGCTCGATAATATAGAGAGAGAAAGAGAGAAAACTTGTTTCTAGTGTGATTTTCAATTCTAACTAAGCACCCTATTTATAGGAAAATGCATAGAACGCCATAGCAGACTAACCTGTTACCTGATGGCTTTACCTGCTACTATTCATGCCCACCACTTTTGAAAATAATTTTTAGCACATTTTATTTCTCACCAACCAAAAGTGGGGCCCACCATGTTTTTAATAAAAATATTTATTTCTGAAACTTCAATAATTCATAATAAATAGCCCTTTTATCATAAAAATACGAATTTTCTGTCCATTCCATAGGAAATTAAATTCTCTAACACTTTGTAGATTTAAGTTTTTCCAAATTCCAAACGAAAAATAACCGAAATCCATATACGGACGATTTTCAAAACCTCCATTCCGACAAAATACTAATAAAATACCTCAGCATTAATTCCTTCATTTATGTCCACATAAAATATATCCATCATTTATATCCACATAAAATAAATATTTCCTTATCATATATATCCATAATTAAATATTCACAAATAATATTACAGAATCACAATTATGACAACCAAGTCGTTCTCAGGAAAGAGGGGGCTTTCCGATAAAGATTTCTTCTTATTGGCGTGCAATTAGGTGACCAAACCCCTTTCCTAGACAGAACTTCCTTAGACATTGCCAATAATGCTATCTACTAATATTATTCAAATAATATGAATTATTGATCTGATAATGGAGATATTGTGCAGTGACAATTATTGAAACAACAATAATATAAAATATCAACGTAGCAATTATTGAATCAATAAAATAAAATATTGAACAGTAATTACTGTAACAATTATTGAGGAGTGCCTTCTTAAGTAAGAATCAATAATTCAAAAATACTGTGCAATACCGTGTGCTACTGTGCAACCACGCGTATTACTATATTTTAACCACCGGGTATTCCAACAGTGTTAACGGTAACCATTACGCCATTGTTTGTAAAAACTCAAACTTTTCGTTTTCTTCATCCGACCATTTTCCGTTATGGGGCCCACAAATGGCTGCGCCGTCGTATGAATATTCCCCGACAGTAAGAATATTCCACGACCAAACGAATATTTTATAACCACTTGTTTAATTTTGCAAAATTTTCATATTTCACCCATAACCATTGCATTATATCAAATTAATAGTTTATTATTCAAAATAATAATAGAGAAAATTCAATCTATTCATTAAAAAGTTGGGGTCTTACATGCCATACCATTCCGAAAGCTCTTTTAGAGGGATACACAATGATATTTTAGATCCAGGAAGATTAAGCGAAAAACAAAAAAGTATTTTCCTAAATCTTTGGGACAATCAACTAGCTTGCCTTGGGTAGTCTGCGGCTTGGGGATCGCTGTGGTGGCTCTTATGACCTCATCCTCAACTCCGTTATCCTTACTTAGACATATTATCATCGGGGTGAATATACGCTTTTACCCTCTTACTGGAGTTAGTAATAGGAAAATGAAATTTTGGGTGTCTATAAATGCCCCTCTTTGTCATGTTTATGCAGTGCAATGTAATGATCATGACAAAGATTTAGACACCTAATGCATGAAAGGGTATATCAGTAATGTAATGATATTTGAGAAAATATGCCATGATGACATAAATGCTAATTTTTAACATCACTCCCATCTGCCAGACATCTTCTCCAACGGATTGATCAGCACCAGGTATCGTGTCTGACAAATTGATCACCACCATGTATCGTCTCCGATGCCTTCGTCGGGTATCATCTTCGATGCATTTGTCGGGTATCATCTTTGACGGATTCATCACCACTAGGTATCGTCTCTGATGCCTTCGTCGCATATTGTCGTTGACAAATTTATCACCACTGGGTATCGTCTTTACTGTATTTGCTGGGTAATATCTTCGATGGATTCATCACCACCGGGTATCGTTTCTGATGCCTTCGTCGGGTATCATTTCCAATAGATTCATCACCATAATGTCCCGTCTTTGATACTTTCATCGGATATCATCTTCGACGGATTCATCACCATCGGGTATCATATTAGATGTCTTCGTCGTGTATCGTCTCCAATAGATTCATCACCATCGGGTATCATCTTCGATACCTTCGTAGAGTATCGTCTCCAACAGATTCATCACCGGGTCAAACGTTTTGCTTAATTCTCTATTATTGATCGTTTTTACGTTATTTTTCCCATTTTTAAAGCTTTAAGGCCCTTCAATGCCAGATTTAGGGTTTTCGCGGACTTTATTGGTCGAGAATGGATAATTTATGAGCTAAAAATCACAGATTTAGGGTTTTCTCTTTTTAGACTAAAAAAGACACGTTTTAACTTCAAATTTTCAAAAAGAGCAGGCGTGGGACTCACTGGGTCCAACTATAGCTACATCCGCGGTCAGACGCGAGTCACCTTATACCAACAACCCCTTCTCTTCTTCTTTATTTCTCTTGAATCTTCTTGTCTAGTCTTTCACATACTTATAAATTCTTCTCAGATTCACTTCGTGGGGCTTGTTTTCATATATTCTGACATCGTACATTCGTTTATCAAGCTACGGGTAACATATACCTTCTTGTAGACATTCAATATTTTGTTTTCCTGGTACTAACCCTGCAAAAGGGCAAATGTAAGAACCAAGAATTTTAAGTAACATTGTAAATAAATATATTAATTAAATATTAATGTTATTGAAAACTTTGTGACATGTTTTGAGTAAATATATGGTAAAGGTTTTGTGACTCATGAAAAGTGTGTATGTGATTAAATAAATATATACATTATACTATGTATATATGATTATCTATTTTATAAAGAAAATTAAAAAGGAAAGTTACATAACCTAATATACACATTAGATATGAGAATTAAATAACCAAAGGGTTATAGTAATTGAAGAATCCTAATATATAATAAATATACTAGTATGAAAATCCTAAGAGATTTAATTTATATATCTCGACTAATTAATTTTTAACTTAATTTAAGCAAGTTTAATTGGGTTATAGAAATTAAATGTGTATGGTTATTTATTTAAATTTCAAATGGGTGGAATAGAACCCTTAATTAAATAATTAGGGTAAGATAAAATTTGTGTGTTGAGCCCATGGTTATAATTATGGCACAATCATTTAATTTAGAAAGCCCAAGTAATTAATCTAGTTGTCCAAACTTAGCCCAACTTGGGAGTGGCTTGTTTGCCATTTTGCTAAGCAAATATGGGCAATAAAAATTAACCAAAAATGGGGATAAATGAGCCAAATTTTTAGCCACTAGGAGGGGAGAAGCCCATGTGATGTTATCCTTACGTTTAATCATTACCTCATGTGTTACTGCATCACTTAACCACTTTAATTGTTTAAGTGTGTAAGTAAAATTAAAGATAAGGAATAGAGAGAAAAGTGTTGAGCAATTGATATACATACATAAATTGTATCTATACTATTTCACCAATACTAATTACACATCCCATTTTTAATTATCGACAAAATTACTTTACCTTTTTACTTTTTTTCTCCACTAAAAGAAAAGCAAAAGAAGCAAAATAGAAGAGGTAGAGAGAGAGGGGATAAAACCTTGGGTAAGAGGGGGAGAAAGGAGAGGGATTTGATCTTCATGCTTTCAAAATCCATCTCCTACTTTGGCAAAACAAGAAGGATAACAGATAGATCAATGTATAAATTCCTACACTAGTTTATTTGTACTTGATTTGTTTTACAAATAAAGGGGGTTAATGTTTTTGAACTCAAATCCTTAGATATACATACTATTGAGTGTTGCATGTATAGATCTAACCATTTGAGTGCTTTCATGTTTATCAAAAAGGAAGAAATTGAAGCTATGTCCTTAAAGGCTAGAAAACCTTCACTTTCTTCCACTTTGATCAACTACCATTTAAGATCTACACCTTCGTTTTGAGATTCGTCAAAGAGGGGTACTAGATATATGAGTTATCTTTTAAACCCAAGTGGTAGCACTCAAAGTGATGATTATACAAGCCATGGTGGCTATTTTAGTCAAAACAGTCTACCTTGTAAAGAAAAGGAAAGGACAGCTCCTAAACATTTTCTTACAGGGGCATTTTTATCCTTTTTCTTTGCTTTAAAAATTCTAAAAACATTTGGGATGTTAATATGTTGAGTTATCAAGATTTGGTCCAAAGATGGGGATTTTTGGATGTGTAGAATGAAAGTTATGAATTTTACAAGAAATGGCTATTTTAAAAGTAAACTGAAATAACTCTTTGTGGTTAACTCCAACAATTGTAAAATTTTCATTGGGAGTAGATGTATATGAAAAGAACTGTGACGCCCCGAAATTCGGTCTATTTTCACACCCAGATTTTATACACCATGAATGCATCTCATTCCAAACATACATCATTATATAACTAAATATAACAACATACATTCTCAAATCCCATGTTCTAATACCTTATAACCTCGTTCATTACAAATAATGATAATTACATTATTCTTTACATCTTACAAGAATGACTTTCATCCGCCACCAAGGATACATAACAGTTCATTAAACTATTCTATATTACTAGTCTTGGCTTGATCTTCACGCTCATTCATATACTGAATGACACTTTGTCTGGATACTGGTCAACTTGGTCTTTACGGGATCCTTAAGTTCTTTCTAACATCGTTTGCATAAAATGTTTTTATTTAAAGTAAGAGTGAGCATTCAATTGCTCAGCAATTCATAGCAGTTGAATAAACAACATTAATAATTTAAACATTCCTTTAAAACTTCAATAATCGAACAAAGGTTATGAAGCAACTTGAATAATAGGAATAAATTTTGATTCCTATCATTTTAAAACATTAGTCACATTCACTTTGCAATACTTTCATTCTTCTACCTTTTTCATACATATTCTATCTGGCTAGAATCATTAGCAAAGACTTAACAATAACAGTTCATGAATAAACAGAACATTTTCATATTGAATAGTTCAATTATAGAACGGTTCATCTCATAGAAACACCAAAATGTTAAAATTGTGGCACACGACCTCATACATTCTACCACCTTGTACAAATATCACACATTTGCACATAGATAAAACTTCTCAAGTTCAACATCTGAGAAAGTTTAAGAAACTAACATTCATTTAGAATATGAATGAAGTTAGGAAATTTTCCTTAAGCACAGTTACAACTTATAGTTTACACTGAACTATTCATTGCAATCCCTATATAACACATAAGAAAATAGCACATACACCAATTAGTCATAAACTTGACTTACACATTGGTTTAAGTTTAACTTTACTCCTTATGGTTTGTATTTATAACCTTAGTTCATGTAACCATCTTTCTTTACCGTTTTACGGTGTTATGACATACGAAGATGTCTTAACTCATACAATCATCATCTTTGATGATTTACATTCTCATCTTCTTCTTATAACTTCTATACTTAGCACACATCGAGTCTCTACTAGTATTCCATATAGTACTCTTGAGTGATTTCCCACAAAGAACCAACAAACTAGTCTCCTGTCTCATCTACACTGTCTTTCACAACGAGTTAAATCGATTGCTAGTTCGTATTAACCTTTGCTCTCTAAAGGAATTGTTTAGCCCAGCTCCCATATGTCAACTATTAAATATTACGATTGTACCACAACTTAAACTTAACTTATTCGAACAATTAAAACTATAATGTTCGGTAAGTTGATTTCCCATTCCTTATGACTTTCTGGCAACTAAATGTCATACCTTGGGATTTATTCCTTATCGAGAAGTCCTAAAGTCTTTTGAATACTTAGAACGATCATTCAATGTTAATACTATGCGTTCATAGCGTTAAGCATTTTACCTTACCTTATTTCCTTATCTCACAACATCTGGTTTACTTGACTCGGAACATTATTCAAGTTATTATTACTAACTCATCTTGTTCAACATTTATACATTATTCATTACTCTTCATTCTCTTAAGTTTAAACCATACACGGTGTGTAGGTTCTGCCCGTTTATTATTCGCGTACACTCAACCCTCACGTCGGCTAAAGTGTTTAACACTTAAGTTTGATTCTAACATTCTCTATCCGACTCATTCTCGGACTTTCATCAATTTTATTACCGTTTGTTACGGCTTTCTTGATAATTCATATCTTACTTACTACCTTCATCAACGTTTAAGTCATACAACCCATGTATACTTATAACGTTCACCCGATGCTAATACGATTCACGGGGATCATTTATGTATTCTGCGTTCATGTTGTTCATCTCTTAATATCCCATTCAACCTTTACCTAAGGTTTTAATCATTCTCATTCGTTATCCATCACATGAACCTCACGTTCATCGTCCTCCTACAATGTCTAAGCTATACGGTTCGTCGTATGCTAAGACTGGTCATTCATCGCAATCACTTTAGGATTATAGCGTCTATATACTTTACACTTAACTCTCATTATGACATCATAACATCCAAATGTTATAAATCACTCTCGTCACTCAACGTCTAAGTAATCACAATCATAGCAATCCCACACATTCGTTTTAACGCAAATACGGTTCCCAGATATTAGTTACGTATTGTGCGTTCGCCGTTTTATAACTTTTATTCAATGTTTTATCGTCAAATTCAAGGTTTTAATCATCATTCTAGATATTTTTCTTCATGAATAATATATTCATGCTTGCTACTTTATTACCATCCCAAAAGTTGGATTATAAAAATCTCCAATCGGGAAAAATTCCCTTAAAGGCGCTGCGACGTGGGTTGGTAGTAGCTAAGCTCTAGACTAGGCGCTACCGCACGACTCTTCCAGTTCTGGCTGGCACTGCGGCGCCAGTCTTAAAACTCAGAAAAATTTTCTAAGCGTTGAACACGTTTGAGACGCCAATTTTGAAATCTCATAACTTCTACTCTCGATATCGGAATTAATCCGTTCTTAAGGCGTTGGAAAGCTTGCAACACCCTCTACAATTTCCCCTAGAGAAAATTTTATTCTGAATCCATTAATGAGCAATAATCTTAGCCCGAAAGTCCTCTCTCATGTAGTTTTTCAACTTAGCATTAAATTTTCGTTCGTCCGTAATTCTACCATTCGAACTCAAAATTCGTTCGTTCTTGAGTCCACGACTCACGTTTTCTACGTTTTCTAACATTCTTATGATACCCTAACTATTTGGGTTCCTTAACTTACTTCCTATATTTGTTTCGTCTTTTACAAAATTTCACCATAACTCCGTTATAGCTAAGTTCAATTCGTTCTTCATGAACGTTTCTATCGTTCTTAACCAAGTATATATCAGCAATTCATATATATGATGGTTTAAAACTTGTCCAATAACAACAAGTTTTAACTATGATGGTTTTCAATTTGTCCATCAACAACGTTCTTTACGTTTTCTTCGCGTTCTTCGTTCGTTATTCATTTTTAATCGATACTTTGATTATGATTTCACTTTTTCTTTGAATTTGGTGTTATAACTCACCAATCCTTACTTATTTCACTAAATCATTCATAAGATTCATTCGGATCGCTCAAATTCATCAAATAATTCATACTTCCTTAAGAAAGCTTTTATAAAATATATAAACTAAACTTCTAATTCTTATTTCTTCATCTTCTCATGATTTCAACCATACGAAAATAATTCTTAACATCTTTTACTTCTATTCTCATTAAGCTATATGATTCCATATAAAAACTTAAAGAAAATTTAGATTAAACTAAATTTTGGATTACCTTTCTTCTTTAATCTTCTTCCGTTGGATAAAACTGGGGAATTGCTAGCTTTTCCTCTCTTCTTCCCCAGCTGAAACTTTTTTTTCTCTCTCTCTCTCTCTCTCTCTCCAAGTATTGGTGATTTTTCAAATCACTAACAAATGAGCTTAAGCTCTCTTTTATAAGCTTTCAAGGCTAGGGGTAAAATAGTCATTTCTCCCCAAAAGTTACTATTCCCACTTCCTTTCCTAACCTCCTTACTATTCACGAAGCTTCACTTGGAAGCTTCGTGGTTTCGTCTTGCAGAATTCGTCCGACAGTTTGAAAAACTACGATTCTCGGAATCCATATATTTTTTGGATATTCCGTCTTCCCTCTACCGATTAACTTTTACACATTCTTCAGAAATTTCAAAAACTAAAAAACATTTTTTGATGAAAAGCGTTTTCCTTCACGTTTTCCCCTAACGTAGTTAAATGAATGAAAAGTACATAATAGTACTTTTTCGTATTTTTTATTTCGTCTGATTTCTGCACGTTTTTTGAGAAAAACTTTTATCGGCTAACTTAACTTTTCACGACATATTATCGTCAAATCTTTTGACGGAATGTCATTTTGACATACTGATCTCTCGAAAAGGCTTAGGTTATTTAAACCCTAACACTTAGGTTTCGTTGGGTGAATAGTGCCTATTTCGTCTTTTTCCTCAGAAATATTTATGTTCCCGATTTTTTTTTATTTTTGTCTAGAAAACTCTTACTCGTTCAGTCTAGCTCATAGCTAAAATCCTCCCGTTTTATAATCATCCTAGGTCCTCGAACGATTAATAAAAATATAGCATATAATATTATTAATAAAATTCATTTTATTAATAACTAATTCTTTAAACTTAAATTCTGGACAATCCGATTTTTTCGGGTTGTCACATTCTTCCCCCTTATAAAAATTCCGTCCTCGAAATTTCTAAAACCACACCCATACCCAGATGCTTTATTCTTACAATCTTTCACAAATGTTTAATCTTACTTCTTCTCTTTCTTATAACCATCCTTTTCCTAAGGATCATCTGTTGACATAATCGTCATTAAATAAACCTCACGTCTAACTGTGCTTTCAATCTTTCGGGTCATCACATTCACCCCTTCATAAAATTTCGTCCTCGAAATTTTAACATACCCTTCATCTCAACTTCTCTTCAAAGAAGTTCTTATCTTTCAAACATTTCCTAACCTTCATAAGTTATCAAGAATTATGAAATAGAAGTAATAAATAGGAATATAAGGATTCCTTCAAAACATTTCACATTATTGCTGAGGGGTCTTATAGACTATGATCTCTTACTGTTTTATGATATTTCATCGTAATCCATTCTTACTTACCCAGTACGTTTACAATCACAAACAAGGTAAACTACCTTTTTCGGTAAATTAGGCGATCAACCTCTCCCCATATCTCGGGGTTTGATCTCCTCAGACTTATTCATAAGATTCCGTACCAAAGCAATTTGGTTTGGCACAACTTCTCAAAGAAAGCTCGATTTTCTTATAACATAACATAACATTTGTCTAGCCAAACCAAATAGCGTAGACCATACTAATAAATTGGACATCAACTTAAAACATTCGTCTAGTCAAATTAATTGACATCGACTACTTCTTTAAATTCTTTCACAATACTTCAAATTGTTTAATGACGTAATGATACCGTACTGTTTCATAGTACATTGAGGACTTCATCAGTTTATGACTTTGTCATACTACATCCTACCATAGTGGGTTGATGATACTATAATCATAACCAACACTAGGTTTAATGTATTGAAAGCTCCATCTTTTTATCATCTTCAGATTAAATGATGTGAGGATATAAATTAATTTTGATATTTGAATTCAATTTTTGTTTAGCCGAAACAGTTAGCATAGACATATAAAGAATAGTTCTTTATAAAATCCATTGGTTCCAAAAATTTGAACAAATTCTTTCCTTTTCAAAACACACATATAAGCACAATTTCAATAACTTTTAAATCTAGCATAGCTAGATGACTTGGAATATCCTTTTTTCCCATCTTCTTTCATGGTCTTACTTGCGAAAATATTTAATCTTCTCTAGAACCTTCAATGCTAGGTATACTAAAAATACTTGTTTTCAGTCTAAACATTCCTATACCTTAGTATAGTCTATTAACTTACCACACTTTATGTGTTTAAGAACTTTCCACAACCATATGTGTTCAAGAACTTATCTTTGCAATATTTAATCCAAGAACAAATCAAGTATAATCCATATGCTTAGGGCTCAGAAACATATCATATAACTATGAGTCATAATTTTTCCATAAGTATTAGTTTTAAGAACTCGGACCTATCTTATCATTCTCTACCTATCAAATATATACATGAGAAAAGATTCTCCATCTCGCCATATATATATTGATAGCGCGTCATTACTATTCCAATGATTATCACTGTAATAAGCTAAGCAGATGTTACACCAAAGCACAAACCTTTGCCCATAACAAAAGTTCGTACACTTAGCTATCACATGAGTCCTCAATCGAAATCTTACAACTTCTTACTTTCTCTTTACTTAATACGAATTTTCTTTAATTCATATGCTATCTTTTACCACTCGTCTGAGTTGTTCTTCTCGTACTACTTCATAGTACCATTCATTTATTGTAAGGTTTTAAGCTCAGAAAAACCCAATGTTGATATTTATTTAATTATTTTAATAATAAAATTTAATTTCATTATGCATAATTAAATGTGTCATAAATTTTGTCCATAATTAGACATTTTTATAATTTATGTATATGAAGGAGTGTCATATACTGAAGACATAGATTATATGTTATGTATAATTAAAGAAATATATTGTTCTCAATCTTAGATGGAAATGGACAAACCATTCTAGTAGATTGTGTGACAACCCAAGAATTTAGATAATTTATTTAAATCTTAAATGATGGATTAAAGGTTATATGATAGACCTAGACTGAAAATGAGTGTATGGATTTGACGTTTCTATGAAGAAATTTTAAGGATTTAAAAATTTTTGGACAAGACTTGAATGATTTGGTAGACTTTAGTGATAGTCTGGTACTGAGGTATAAGATTTTGGTGGATCTATAATTCTTGTGAAGAATTATCAGGGTTAAGTATTTAAGTGTATACAAGTCGGTATATGAGATCTTATATGTGAACAATAAAATTTTTATGTGTATAGTTGTGGATAAGTATCAAATCTTGATCAGATAAGTTACGTTTGTGATAAACCCTAAAGTTATGTTAAGAATATGGTTGTTCAGTAAGAAAAATTTAACGAACTGTTGGAAACCCTAACGATACGTCCAGAAACTCTAATTTTAGTTTCGGGAATCCAAAACCCTAATTCGGATATTCAAAACCCTAATTCGTGAGCTCAAATGTTAAGTGTAAATGGCTAAGTGGTATAAGTTATGGAATAAAAGGGATATGTCCAAAATACCCTTCAATTTAGAGGGGAAAAGACCAAATTACTCTTAGTAGGTGCAAAATGACCGAAATACCCTTTTTCTTAAAAGTTAAGTAAAAGATTTTACAAATCTTGTGAGTCATCACTCCAAGACTTATCCCATGTGTTCCAAATCTTCCAAGATCAGCCAATACATGCCACCTAACAAGGTTTGTATACATTGGATCAAAATCAGTAAAGTAACTTACTTTACCTAGCAAACTTGCCAAGCCATTCTCTCTCTCTCTTTCTCTCTCATTTTCAAAAGTTGAGAGTAACCAAGACCTAAAACAAAGCCATGATCAGTTCATAGCCTTTCAAGAACAGGATTCAAAGATCAGAAATCAAGATCAAAGCATAAAAAGTATAAAAACCCTAACCTTGCAAATCCATGTATTTTGTGTTAACTGTTGTTGTTAGATGTTTAAAGTTGTGTTAGGGGATGTTATACCTTATTTGATAACCAGAACCTGGATTAAAATAAGCCAGAAAGAGGCACCACAAACTTCTGGGTTTTTGGGAAAACCCAAAAACGTTCTGATAAGAAGTTTACCAGCCCAGATCTTCATGATGTTTTGTGTTATGACCGATTTTATGCTTTAAGGTTGTAGTATTACACTTATACTACATTATGGATATCATTATCGCCCGTAAAACATTAGGATCATAGATTAAAAGCTCGTCAAACCAAGCCCTTAATTACTAACATGAAGGTTCAAGAACGTTTCAAGAACACCTATAGTGATTTTGTCTGCTGCCATAGGTATAGGGCCCTTAAGTGACGGTTTTATTTATTTTATTTTTCGATTTTCGAAAATTATTTTAAAATAGATAAAATGGTTTTAATTATTAAAATACAAAATAAATTCAAAAATTATTTTAAAGTAAAAAAAATAGTTTTTAATTATTTTGAGTATATTTCATAAATATTTAATATTTTAGGAATATAAATGGTATTTAATTTATTTAATTATTATATTAAATAAATTATTTTAAAATGATTTAAATACATGAAAAATCATGAAAAATAATATTATGGTAAAAGAAAATATTTTAAGTTATTTTTTAGTGACTTTTAATATTTTGTGATGAATTTCATTAATTAATCAATATTAATGATAATTAGTTTATTTAATAAATATATTAAATAAATTATGGAAAAATAGAATTAATGATTTAAAATCATATAAAATGATTTAAGTGTTAGAAAATATTTTAAGTTATAAAATATAACTTTTGATATTTTGTCATGAAAATATTAATATTTTAATATTAAAAGCAATTATCGATAATGAATTTAATTAGTTTATATGATTTTAAGGTATTAAAATACTTTGATATATTATAAATATATTATAATGTTATGTGATGATTTTATTAATATTTGATTATAAATAAATATTAATGATAAAAGAATTAAGTGGTATTTAATTCATTTAAATACGTGTTTAATGATTGAAAATTCATGATAAATAGTAATAATTATTTAAAATTATTATTTAGCCATTTAAAAATATTTCGAATGTTATTAAAATTATCTGATATAATTGTTAAGTGTTAGGCAGAGTTTAATTAAACTTAAACTCGAAGAATTGTCCGACTAGACCATCGGGACGTTAGAACTTTGTCGAACTCAAGTCAGACTGAAATAGTTTGACCTGATACTGAGTCTTATGTGTAAGACCCCGAAATTTTTAAATAAAAAGGAATTTCCTTTATTTATTATTTTGAAATAGTAAGGGTTGATTTGATTAATGTGGATAGTTAAGGGTTAAATATGCAAATATTTCAAATTAAGCAAGTGGTTATAAAATATTCATTGTTGTTGGGGAATATTCGTTTGGTCGTGGAATATTAAATGCGGTTTAGGAATATTTGCATACGTAGCTGACCATGTGTAAGCCCCATAACGGAAAGTGATTGGATGAAGAAAACGACAAATATAAGTTGTTTTTAAATAACGGCGTAGTTGTTATCGTTAATCTTTGTTGAATACCCGGTGGTTAAAACACACTAATCTGCGTTGTTGAAAGAAGACACTTGGTATTGCACCAATTATTGATTCTTACGTAGAAGGCACTACTCAATAATGGTTCTGATAATTCTTTGTCAAAGATTTTATTGAGTTAATAATTGTCTGCGTTGATATTTTATATTGTTTGTTGTTTCAATAATTGTCATTACACAAGATCTTTCATTATCGAAGCAATAATTCATATTATCCGAATAATATTATTAGATAACATTATTGGCAATGTCTAGAAAGTTACATCTAAGGAGAGGTTTGGTCACCTAATGCGCGCCAAGAAGAAGAAATTCTTATCGAAAGCCCTCTTTCCGAACCGCCTTGGTTGTCAATATTGTGATTCGTAATATTATTTGTGAATAATTAATTATTGATTTATATGATGAGGAAAATATTGATTTTATGTGGATATAGATGGAGAAAATTTTAAAATGACAATTGTTGAAAATTAATATTTTATCTTTTTTCGATAAAATAATTCATTTAAATATATTATTTTAATAATATATTAATCTAGTGATATTTTTTACAACTAATGTGGGATATATGAGTATACTGAGGAGGAAGAGTATTTTTTGTTGCAATAAATGTTTAAAACATGTTAAACATGCTCGGTGGACCCCATTTATTGACCGAAATTTGATTATAATTTCGTAAAATCGCCTGGCTTGTGGATTTTCGCCAATTTCTATTTGGAATTTGGAAAACTTTCTTCCGCAAAGTTGTAGAGAATTGAATTTCCTATAAAAACTCACGGGATTCAATTTTTGGATGAAAGGGCTATTTATTATGAATTATTGAAGTTCAAGTCTCAAATAATTAATTTTTGTAAGTTTTAATTATTTATTTTATGAAAAAACGTTTTTATCATTTCTTTCTAGAAGGTGGCATGTGGGAAATGCTAGGATCTGAATTCTAAGGTTGGCGTATGAATTTGATATATATATATATATATATATATATTAATTTATTAAATTTTCGCTTTGGTGTTCTAAGCAATTTCCTATAAATAGGTGCTTAGGTTAGAATTGAAAATCACACGTAAATCAAGTTTTCTCTCTATATTATCGAGCGTATTCTTGTGAGTATTTTGAGTATACTTTGAGTATTGCTATATCTGGTGCAAGTCCAAGTCATAGCCTATATCCTGTGTTTCATTTAGAAGATCGATCTTTCGAGGTAAGGGATATTATTTTTTTTGTAATGATATTATTTCTTCAATATCATTATCTTTGAAATGTTGATATGAAGTTTTATCAAATTTGGAACTTTTTCATGTCGGGTTACTATTCATGGGTTACTATTCATGAGTTACTATTCACGAAGTTATTATTCATGAAAGTTCTTATTCACGAGTTACTATTCACGAGTACTATTTATGAAGCGTGAAGATGTTTTTGTGGAATTTCTATCTTTTGGTGTCTGAGTTACTATTCACGATATACGGCACTATTCATTTAAAAATAAAATTTCTTCTTTTGTCCAAAATATCTATTTCGGATACTAACTCGATTGTATCCATGTTTTGATCATTCTTGAATTTTACACCACTATGATTATTTTGAGGTATTTTTGGGCGTGGATAAAACCAAGTACGAATCCTTAATCCTTAATCCTTGTCATTTTGTTTCACTTGATTCGTTTCTTTAAAATATTTTTCATCATCCTCGGTCTTAAATGATGATATTATTGAATATCTTTGGCCTGTAGAGTAAAAAGATGAGCAGTGTTTAAATGAACATGACTAATCGATGAATATCTTTGGCCAGTAGTGCAAAGATGAATATTTGATTCAGATGTATATTGATTGATGTTACTGAGGATAAAATATTGATGATGGACCCATTAAATTCATAGATTATAGTAGATTTCATTCTCTACGTAACTCTTCTATGAATTATTATTTCGGCCATGTAATATTGATCCGAAACTTGTTGTTTATTGTATTCTATCGATTTTTCCCGTTGAAGATAGCGATAATTTGTTGTATATTATCTTAGTCATAATATTCTTTTATTGGGCTAGTTGAGCTCACCCTTTTCCTTGTTGTTCCATTTTTTCTTCTCAGAGGCGAGAATGTAGCGAAAGTACTAGTCTGGGAATGGAATGAAGGTTCTAGAGAGTTGTTTAGTAGTCCTCACCATTTTGTAAAATAATGAATCAATAATTATGATGGGGATTTATTTGCATGTGGATATTGTCTAGAAGACAATATTATATTTAAACTCATTAAGATATATTGTCGTATTTCACACGACATTTGTATTATTGAAGTTGTAGTTTACTTTTTGTACCATGTATTTGGCGACTCAGAATGGGTGTTGTGTATACCTATTTTGGGGGCGTCACATTATGTGTGTTATAGACTGATAGGGTTATGTGTTATGTGTTTAGGTTATTCTATGCTTATATATATATATATAATTGTATTATTACTGTGATGATATTATTCTAATATTGGAGATCTATATTACTAATATTAGGTCTTCGGATAAAGCGTTATAAATTGTGTAGCGGTAATCAACGGTTCAGGCAAGTTTGTTTTTACTTAACTCTACTAAGAGTTGTTTCATTTGGATAAGCTTATGGTTAATCATTGCTGGTTGCCATGAATTGTACTCTGTATATATTGCATGTATAAGTCGTATGAAAAGTCGATCACCTTCATTACCAGTTGGTTCAGATATATTTGTTCATGTTCAATATTTGTTCAGTCAAAATTTTGTTCCTGCTAGTTCACAATTATATTGTTGAATTATAGCCAGCTAATTATTCAAATCATTTCAATCATGATATATCGTTATATTATTGAACTTAAACTTGCTGGGAAATCTTATGCTCACCCTTGTTATATCATGATAAACATTGAAGATTAAGATGAACGCGTCGGATACAAGGAAAGGTTAAAGACAGTTCCAACTTTAGTATACGTGTGCAGTAGATTTGTAATTGTGTTGTATCTTATGTTTTATAAGTCAAGTAAGTTATGAAATGTGTATTAAGTTAAGGTTACTCGACCTTGGGGAATAGTGAGTATATGTAATGTATAAACAATTTATGTTTATATCTTCCGCAAATAGTAATAGTTATAGAATGATCAAACCAGATCCGCGGTGATTCAGGACCTCAGATTCGGGGCCCTCACACTAATAATAATTCAGTTATGGCAAACACAAATTTTCGCCTGAGTACTAAGTTCGAGAATGTTAGGGAAAGTGAAGATTTGAATAATTGATAGTCGCACAGTAAGAAAGTTATTATACGAGGGAATGAATACGAGTATAATACCACGTATTGTACAAGTAAATACGAAAGATAATATAACGTATAAGATGAATGTTATACGAACTAGTATATGAGAAGAATACGAGGGTTATACGATAAAAGCTTAAATCATTATTAATGGACTAGTAGAGCTTGAATGTTAACTTTGGCAAGCCCAAGTGATATATGTTGAGGCCCAGTGACAAATTAATCAAGGCCCAAAGATAATTTAATTCAAGCCCAAGGTTAGGCCCAAATTGAATTAAACTTAAGCCCGAACCAAGAAATAAATCAGTGGATCAAACCATTGGGTCACCAGATGAGTAAAACCCATGGGGCAACCCATGTGGGCCCCCATGGTGAGTCATGGCTGGCCACTTGGTGGCCAAGCAAGAGGATTAGCTTTCTTTGGAAGTTTAGAATAGTAAGGAGGTAGAATAGTAAGGAGGTGAGTGCTTTTAACCCTTTTGCCCTCACTTTGCAAAGTTTATAAATAGAAAGCTTAGGTTTTCATTTGTTGGTTGTTTAGTTTCACCAAAATCTTAAGCCTTATATTGAGAGAGAGAGAAGAGACATCTATAAACAAGGAATCAAAGAAGAAAGAAGCTAGATACCTCAAGAACATCAAAAGGTAATGAAGTTTAAACCTTTAATCTTCATCTCTTCAATTTGAATTTTGATAGAGAAATGATTAATGTTGGAGCTTGTATCTTAAGAATTAACAAGGATGGATATTAGTGGACTTTAAACATTAATAACCATGTTACAAGTGGAATTATAATCAAAGAAGTAAGAAATAATAAAGAACACATGAAAATGTATCACATGTTGTTGATGGACAAGTTTAAAACCATCGTATATTGGATTAGATGCCATATGCTTGGTTAGAATGATAGATGTTTGAATAATGGACTGAATCCATTTTGAAAGGAGTAAAAATATCAAGTAACAAAGTTATGACAAAATTTACGAGATTAGACGATAATCTTTGAAATTGTAAGATTCCCGGAATGATAGTCAAAAGTCACCGTTTAACTTAGAAACCTTAGTTTTCGATGGCATATCATAGAACTTTGCATTTAAGAGTTGTGGACTCAAGAATGTTTGAATTCTGACTTAAAACGAAGAAACAAGCTATGAACGTTCACAAACGTTTAACGAACGCGTAATAAAAAAAATTTAAATAGTGAATTTAGTGTTAACGGATTCAGAAACTTATTCTGTCCGAATGAAATCAAAGTATATGAGATATGTGAGATAACGGCTTTTGAATGAGCCAATTCTGACTTATAAAGATTAAATTACAAGCCCGAAAAGAATTTAAAATGAAAAACTTAAAAATATTTCAAAGGCTCAAGGCCGGCGCCATAGCGCCTCCCAAGCCTATGAAAGTGGCACCGCATCGCCGTAACCAGATCCAAGACACTGGAGACTTCTTCACAGAATTTCGTCCTCAAAATTTTAACATACTCTTCTTCTCAACTTCTCTTCAAAGAAGTTTTAATCTTTCAACCATTCCCTAACCTTCGTAACTTATCAAGAATTATGAAGTAGAAGGAATAAAAAGGAATATAAAGATTCCTTTAAAACATTTCATACTTTTGCTGAGGGGTCAAATCGACCATGAACTTTTACTAGGTTTAACATCGTTTCACCGTAAACCTTTCTATCACGGCCAATTTACAATCACCAAGAAAGTAAACTACCTCTTCCATACATAGGCGATCAACCTATTGTATAACCCCATTTCGGGATATGTTCACCTCAGACTTATTCATCAGATTTCGCACCAAAACAATTTGGTTTGGCATAACTTCTCGAAGAAAGCTCGATTTTCTTTTAAACATGACATACCATTTGTCTTAGCCAAATCAAATAGCTTAGACCATACCAATAAATTGGACATCAGCTTGAAACATTTGTCTAGTCAAATCAATTGACATCGACTACTTCTTTAAATTCTTTCACAATACATCAAAACATTTTATGACGTCATGATACCGTACTTTTCACAGTACATTGAGGACTTCGTCAATTTATGACTTCATCATTATACATCATACCATAGCGGGTTGTTGATCCTAAGATCAGATCCAACACTAGGTTCAATTACATTAATAACTCCATCCTTTTACCATCTTTGCATCAAATGCATTTATGATATAAAATTCCTTTTGATATTTCAAATCAACTTCTGTCTAGCCAAAACAATTAGCATAGACATATAAAGAATAGTTCTTTTTAAAATCCATTGGTTCCAAAAATTAAACCAATTCTTTCCTTTTCAAAACACACATATTAGCATGATTTCAATAAACTTCAAAATCTAGCATAGCTAGATGACTTAAAATATCCTTTTCTTCATCTTCCTTCATTATCTTACTTACAACAATACTTAATCTTCTCTAGCACCTTCAATGCTAAGTATACTAAAATACTTATTTTCAGTCTAAACATTCATATAACTTTATACAGTCCATCAACTTACCACACTTCATGTGCTTAGGAACTTTCCACAACCATATGTGTTCAAGAACTTATCTTCGCAATATGTAATCCAAGAACAAATCAAGGACTATCCATATGCTTAGGGCTCAGAAACATAGCATATAACTATAAGTCACAAACTTTTCATAAGTACGGTGTTAGTTCCTAATAGGCACAATATAGATCTAGAAGAGGGGGGGGGGGGGTTGAATAGATCCTTTTTAATTTCAAATGCTTTTCTCATTTATTTTGTATTGCTAATGATTTAGCATATGACAAATATAAGAGTCTTTTCAAGCACAGCGAAATAAGTAAAAGATCCCCTTCATTGATATATTCATAATCATACATACATTGTTCTTAGAGTTAGTTCGGTTGTAAGTAGTTAAAACATACATAACAGTTATAGCAGTTAAAGTACATAATGTAAATGACATAAAGTAAAAGACACAAGGGGTTTTAAGTGGTTCAGAGACTCAAGCTCCCTAATCCACTCTTCGGCTTTCAACTAGCAGGATTTCCACTAAGGAAGGGAAGCACCCTGAATCACTAAGATTCCTTCAAGGCCAGCAGCCTTGGGACTTTAGTTCACTAAGAACTCTTCAAGGCCAGCAGTCTTGGAACTTCTCTAGATCCCTAAGAACTCTTCAAGCCCAGCAGGCTTGGAACTTTATTTAGTGCCTTTAGATAAGGACCCCTCAGACCCTGGCTTCTTGTTGATGTTGTTTGTTGTTGTTGGTGGTGCTTAGCTGCTAAGATGTATTTAAGCTTGATCATATTTTGTACTTAGCAGCTTGGTGTGGTCCTCTTTGCTTTCTGCTTCAAGTCTGTACCACATCTTCTTTGATGCAGCTGATCTTCTTCTGTTATGCTCATCTTCATATAGTATCAGCTGTGCACCATTACCATTTCCTGAACCCTTCTTAATCTATTGGTAGACATGGTTCTGTACTTGCTCTTGTTCAGCTTTACGTTAATGGTGAATCGTAGAGTGGCTGTTCGGATCTGCCTTGTGCTTTGCCACTCTTCTAAATGCTATCTTATTGTCTTTCTCGGATCTCAGCTTAGATGCCAATTTAAGTGGCAATCTCATCTTTGTTGAGTGAAGCTTTGGTCTGTTCAAGTGCTTCATCAAAGCTGCTTCACTTCCACCTTCGTAGTCTCACTGTTATTGAGACTTGTTCTATTAAGCTCAGGTGGAACTCGTAGAGTCAACGTTAGCATTCTACCAACTCAACGATTCTGTAACATAGCAATCATCATCAACTATTGATCTTTGAAGCTCTGTTAATTTATACTCCTTCCCAATCTTCCCATTGGAAAGTAGCCGTTGAAAGCTCTTTGATTTGCTTCGCAGATCTCGAGTTATTTGGTGTAGACTGCAGATGTGACATGACATCTCCTTTTCTGACTTTCTGACACTGCAGTCTACTGTTTCACCTACCCCGTCAGAGATGTCACTCTAATGTCTTGGACAGGTCGACAACTTTATTTCCTCCTTCTTATTTCTTGATCAGAGGTTGTCCTTTTGCATCGATGCTCTCAATAAGCTCTTGTCCGAATACCAACCTTCATATTGAACCATTGCCAATGCTTCAATCTTCGGATGACCGGACTCTACGATTCTGATGCATGCTTTCTTAGACCTGGTCGTAGTGTCTTGTTAACTGTTGCTCATTGACATGTAGAGACAACACTACGATCTTTAAAGAGTGTACATTTTATCTTCAATGTAGATCACCTATTCCTTCTATTTTACAGTGCTTCAACACTTCTATTTGCTTTGACTGCTCTCAGATACCGATGGCTTGCCTCCTTGCTCTGACCCTTTCTGAATAGCAAGACACTTCAAATTTGTGGCGTGTCCAACTCGCTTTCTCCTTGTGATCTCCCATTCACTTATCATCAATGGACTGACCCAATGCTTAACACTTTAGCCTTGTTCTTCAGAAGCTTACCAGTATCTCTGTGTACACTCCATCAGTTCTTTCTTTGTTTGGCAAACACAATGATCGTGGTTGCTTCCAAGATCGTTGTTTTCTGTTTACTTGACAGCTACTGCACTTGCTAATTTTTCCTTAGTCAGTTACTGAAGTCTTCTTCTGATCAACTTGTGGAAGACTTCATCTCGAATGGCTTTCCAACTTAATCTGAATTCTGATTGGGTTGGTGCTTGGATCTTCTGTTAACTTGTATGTCATTCGTTGAGTGCTCTCTGGTTTCCTTTAAGTGGGATGTATCTTTGCAGTACCAACCAAAGGCTTCGTTCCTTTGGATGTTCTGGGAGTGCTCATTTGTTGAAAATCGTATTTGCTTTATGATTTTGCCTTGGCATTGTGAGCACATCTATTGAGGTCTTAGTTCTACACTCTACGATTTAGCTTCGGCTATGCAGACACTACGACTTCGAGATCAGATCTTGACACTCTACGATTTCTATCGTTGTGCTTGTTGTCTTCATCTGATCTTGCTCGACTACGATCTCTACCTCTGATATGATCAGAAGACTCTATGACTCTGAGTGTAGTCTACGATTCTTGACTTGGCTTTGGCAGATGCTCGGTCGGCTCGTAGACAGGCTGTCTTTACGATTCTGAACATGACTTCCTCAGCAGACTATGGCTATGAGGAAGTTCTACTAAGATCCTTCCTCGTCTCTCCTGGCAGTCTACAAACTCCGAGATCTACTATCTTGCAGACTACGATTCTGCCTCGATAGCTCTCGAGTTTTCCTTGACTCTCCTGGCAGACTACGATTTCAGGTGCAGTGCTCGATGATCAGACAAGCCTATCTATTACATCATAAGATCAACCTAACGTGCTTGATCTTTCTATATTTATAGTCCTTGTACATCATTTCTTTTGAAGGACTTTAGAAAGCTGGTTTGCTTATGTATGATCAACCTAACATATTTGATCAATTCATTCTAAGTCTTTGTACATATGTTTCTATTATCTATCAAATGACTTTACATCTTTTCTCAATGCAAGCATACTTATATATTCATTCATATATATCATAATCAAATCATATGTAAATAGGAATATCATTCACATTCTTATTCTTGACATATGAGTTTCAAGAACTCGCACCTATCTAAACATTCTCTACCTATCACACATATACATGAGAAAAGATTCACCTTCTCGTCATATACATATTGATACCATAACATTACTATTCCAATGATTATCACTGTAATAACTATGTAGTCACAAACCCTTTCCCATTCAATGGTTCGTACTACTCAGCTATCATATGAGTCCTCAATCGAAATCTTATAACTTCTTACTTTCTCTTTACTTAATACAAATTTTCTTTAATTCGTATTTCATCATCTGTAACTCTTCTGAGTTATTCTTCCCGTACTACTTTATAGTACCATTCATTTATAACATTAGCTATAAATCATCATCGTTTAACAGAACATCTGTTATTACGATTCAATATGATCACGTGGTGATCTTTTTCCTTAATCGTTTAACTCAACGATCTTCTTATCCTTCTCTCTACGATTATAGCCTTAGGTACTCATACCTAAGGTTTATAACCTATCAGCTCTAATACCACTTTGTAACGCCCCGAAATCCGGTCTATCTTCACACCCGAATTTCGTACATCACGGTTCCATCTTCTTCCAAACATACATCATTATATAGTTAAATATAATAACATACATTCTCAAATCCCAGGTTCTAATACCTTATAACATCGTTCATTACAAATAATGATAATTACATTATTCTTTACATCTTACAAGAGTGACTTTCATCTGCCACCAATGATATATAACAGTTTATTAAACTATTCTTCATTACAAGTATTGGCTTGATCTTCATGCTCATTCATGTACTGAAAGACACTTCGTCTGGATACCGTTCAACTTGATCTTTACGGGATCCTTAAGTTATTCCACTCATACGCTAAAAATGTTTTTCATTTAAACCAAGTGTGAGCATTCAATTTCTCAGTAAGTCATAGCAGTTGAATAAACAACTTCAAGAATTTAAACATTCTTTCAAGACTTCAATAACTGAACGAAGGTTATGAAGTAGCTTGAATAATAGGAATAAACACTGATTCCTTTCATTTTAAAACATTAGTCACATTCACTTTGAAATACTTTCTTTCTTCTACCTTTTTCATACACATTATGTCTGGCTAGGATCATTAGCACAGACTTAACAATAATGATTCATGTATAAACAGAATATTTTCATATTGAATAGTTCAATTTCAGAATAGTTCATCTCATAGAAACACCGAAGTGTTAAAATTGTGGCACAAGACCTCATACATTCTACCACCTTATACAAATATCACACATTTACACAGATAAATCTTCTCATGTTCAACATATGAGAAGTTTAAGAAACTAGTATTCATTTAAAATATGAATAAAGTTAGGAAACTTGCCTTACGAACAGCTACAACTTACTGTTTACGTTGAACTGCTCATCACAATCCATATATATCACATAAGGAATAACATGTACCAATTAGTCATTTTTTGACTTACGCGTTGGTTTAAGCTTAACTTTACTTCTTAGGGTTTGCGTTCTTACAATCTAAGTTTACGCGACCAACTTTCTTTACCGTTTTACGGCGTTACGAAATACGAGGATGTCTTACTCATACGATCATCATCTTTGATGATTTACATTCTTATCTTCTCCTTATAACCTTTCTAGGACTTAGCACACATCGAATCTTTACTAGTATTCCATATGGTACTCTGAGTGGTTTCCCACACACAACCAACAAACTAGTTTCCCATCTCATCAACACTGTCTTTCACATCGAGTAAGATCGGTAGCCAGTTTCGTATAGACCACCGCTCTCTGAAGGAATTGTTTAGCCCAACTCCCATATATCAACCATTAAAGATTTCGATAGTACCACAACCTAAACTTTATCTTAACTTATCCGAACCATTAAAACTATAATGTTCGTTAAGTTGATTTCCCATTCCTTATGGCTTTCTGGAAACTAAATGTCATACCTCAGGATTTATTCCTTATTGTCTAAGTCATACAATCTTTTGTATACTTAGAACAATCATTCAATGTTAATACTATGCAATCTTATGTTAAGCATTTTACATTACTTATTCATATCTTATATCGTCCGGTTCATTCGACTCAGAACGTTATCCAAGTTATAATCATTAACTCGGCTTCTCAATGTTATACGTCATTGCTATTAATTCAGTTTCTTCACCGTTCATAGGTTTAATTGTAAGACCCCAACTTTTATGAATAAAGATGATTTTTTCTATAAATATCATTTTTGAATATTAAGGTGTGAAATTGTTATAATGTTATAGTTGTGGGTAACATTTATAAATTTTGCAAAGTAAACAAGTTGTTATATAATATTCGATTGGTCGGGGAATATTCATTTTTACAGGGAATATTCGTACGACGGTACAATCATTGGTGGACCCCACAATGGAATTATTGTCGAAATGAGAAAACGACAGAAATATCTTTTTATAAAAATAACGGCGAAAGTTTTATCGTAAATTGTTGAAATACCCGGTGGTAAAAGTACAGCAATACACGTGGTTGTATAGTAGCACACGGTATTGATTATTGATGCTTACGTGAGAAGTCACTAAGTTATACTCAATTATTGCTACAGTAATTGTTGCATAGTATCTCACGTTATTTGATTCAATTATTGTCAATATATTATATATTATTAAATCAATAATTGAGACGATACAGTTATTCATATTATTATTTGCAATATTGACAATGTCTAGAAAGTTCTGTCGAGGAGAGGTTTGGTCACTTAATTGCGCGCCAATAAGGAGAAATCCTTATCGAAAAGCCCCCTCTTTCCTGGGAACGATCTGGTTGTTAAATATTGCGAATAATAATAGTGATGAATAAATGTTGTTAAAAAAATATTGAGGGGATTTTATGAAGTATTTGTTGTAAATATTAGCGTATTATTTGGACCTATATTTACCCAATTTTCAAAATAATCGGTAGAAATTTATTCTTTATAATATAGGTGAGGGCCACATGTGGGGCCCACGTGTTGAAGAAATGAAAATGGAATTGGGGTGGGGGGAGTTAACGTATTTAGGAGGGAGTTATTATTATATATATATATATATATATATATATATATATATATATATATATATAGTCTAGATCTTAAGCTCACCCCTTATCTAACTCACCCGAGCTCACCGCCCTTTAGCGACGGACCCGACGACGGTTCGGTCATACAACGTAAATCTACATACTTTTAGCGACGGACAACATATAACGTCACTAAAAGTATGAGCGACGATTATATAATAGAACCATCGCCGAGTAAAATCGCTAAAAAAAGGGGGTGACTTCAGGTGAGTTGGAGAAAAGGTGAGCTTAAGATCCAGACCAGATATATATATATATATATATATATATATATATATATATATATATATATATATCATTTGGGTGATAATGACATTAGGCGAGGAAATATGAAGCATTCACGGGTGGTAATCTTGTGGTGGTGGTTTGTTGTATATATATATATTATAATAAGTTTTGTTTTTTATGAAAAAATAGAATATATTATATTATATTTTATTGAATATTATATTAATAAATTGAAAAAAAACATGCGTAATAAATTTTCTTTTGCCTGTGAGGTTTTTTCGACTGAAATCCTACTGTTGCATCCGTGATTTTGCAAATAGTATCCTTTCTATTCTCCTATAAATAGGATGCTTAGTTAGAATTGACAATCACACCAGAATCAGAGAATTCTTCTTCTATAATATTGAGCGTATTTCTTTCAAGTTTTAGAAAGATTTGAGAGTAGAAAATAGTATAAGTTTTGTTCAAGAATATCCCCGCCCTACCAGCCGGAATACTCATCTTTTTAAGGTAAGGGGTATTATTTATTTCATATTCGCTTACGATATTATCTTTTGTATTCGTAAGAAATTTATATCTTTTAATATTCGCAAGAAATATTATCTTCATTTAATATTCGTAAGGAATATTATATTCGTTTAATATTCGTAAAGAATATTATTTTCGTTCAATAGTCGTAAGGGATATCATTTTTGTTCAGTATTCATAAGAAATAATATTTTCTTCCATACTATGTAGTATGTAAGTAATATTATTTCGTTTCAAATTTTAAATTTTACACTCATTTTGTTAAAGTTTAGGCTTCTATACTCCATGAAATTAGTAGAATATCTTTGATATTTGTGTTTCATCCAGTATCTTTTAATGGAAATATTATTCTAAGCATTCTTGATAAGTTTTAACTTTTTCATGTCGGAGTACTGTTCACGGGGTACTATTCTGGAATTACTATTTATGGGGTACTATTCACTCGGGTACTATTCACCCGGGGAACTATTCATAATAAAAAAATTGATTTCTTTTCGGTCCAATTTATTTTTGATACAATATTATTCGTGAATTTTACTCCACGAAGCAATATCATGTTGACAATTTAGACATTATTGAATTCTGGATAAATTAAATTATAAGTCTTTAAAAATTTATCCTTTATTTTCTTTTAAATGAATTCTTACATCATTGTCATCATCCTCATGCTTATATTCTTATGAAAGTCATCTTTGGCCCGTAGTGCATTGATGAACTTGGTATGATTATGACCAGAGATTATTCAGTATAATCATGACCGTAATGTTACAAATGATGTGGTAAAAGTTCTCATTGGCCCGTAGTGCATTGATGGGCAGTTGTTGGCATGATCATGACCATTGGTGAAAACATGAATGTCATTGGCCCGTAGTGCATGGATAATTCGTGGTCTTGATACTAATAAATATCCTTGGCCATAGTGCATGGATGATTAGATGATGTGGATTATTTATTAAGCTAAGTCTCAGCGATAAAATTGATGATAAACTTTTAAAATCATAGAAGATAGTAGATATCATGCTCTACTTGACTCTTCTAATGGATTGCTTGTTCGCTTCCAGTTAAACTTGATGTTTATTATATTTTATCAATTTAACACTGTTGAAGGCTAATGATAATTTATTCTGCATTATCTTAGTCATAATATTTCTTACTGGGCTAGTTGAGCTCACCCTTTGCTTTCTCTGTTCTCTTCAGGAAATGAGAATATAGTTGGGACTAGTCGGAGACGGCGTAACTGTCCAGATGTTTGCATTAGTAGTCCTCGCCATTCTGTGAAATAGTGTGATAATAATTGTAATGAGGACTTATTTTGAGTTTGAATACTGTCTAGAAGACAATATTTGTATTAAAACTCACATCTTATGTTTTGTCGTATTCTACATGACATTTAACAGTTGTATAAAGTAAGTTGTATTTGAATTATGTACCATGTATTTGGCGACTCGGAATAGGTGATGTATACCTATTTTGGGGGTGTCACAGTTGGTATCAAAGCTTAAGGATATGATCCCTGGCTGAGATGTGAGACTAGAACTAGGAGAGGAGAGACGGGTAATTCATTCACTAGTATGACCTACCTAAGTTTAATTATTATTTAATTGGTCGGTCAGAATATAGGGATAATATGTTGCATGCCAATTAACCCTTATTTTGTGGCAGTATGACATTCGAGAATGTTGAGATAAGCAATGGAGCACATGAGACTGTTGAGTCACGAACGATCAATACCCAGGATAATGTGCATCAAGAAGGCAATAATCCTCATGAAAACAACAACACCGACCAAATGATGAACGATGGGATGTTCAGAGGCTTTATGCAATTCATGTAACATCAGGCGAGAATGACTCCTATTAAAAATACTGGTGGAAATACTGTCAACTCTTGGTTGATCACCGCTAAGCAGTTCAAGGAGCTGGGACCACCAGAATTTTTGGGAGAGCCAAAACCACTTAAGGCGGAGGCGTGGATAAAGCAGATCACCAAGATATTTGATGTCTTGGGATGCTCCGGGGAGCAAAAGGTTCCCTTTTCCACCTTCATGTTGCGAGGAAAGGCATATTACTAGTCGGAATCTATAAAGCGTACTCAACCTCACCTTTGAAGTTGTCTGGAGAAGTTCAAGAAGCATTCAGGTGGATGGTACTTTTCGAAAGTATTCATCACATGAAGGAGGTAGAGTTCATCAAGTGGAGCAAAACAATATGACCGTGGTGTCGATGATCTGAAGCTAAGTTTGTCGAGTTATCCGGTTTGCATCCCCTTACTTAGTTGATAATGACGCGGATGTTTCTAAGAGGTTTGAAACCCGAGATACGTCAATACCTAATTTCTCACAAACTGTGTTTGTATTCAGATGTTGTACATAGGGCTAAGTTATTGGAACGTGATAATTAGTTAACTCAACCAAGAGATAGCAGCCGACAAAGCGATACTACCAGTGGAAGCAGTCATTGAAGCGGTGACAACAAACGTGGAGGAAGTTAACATGCCAGATATGGTTACAACTTTGGTGGTAATCATGGCCAAGACAATAAAAGTGGAAATTTCAAGAAGAGGAGATTCAATAATGATGGAAAGACATCAGCATAAGCACCCGTTGTTAAAGAAGGAGAACAATCAACGATCGTATGCTACAAATGTGGAGAGGAGGGACACGTCAGTCCAAACTATACGCAGCAGTCCAAAACATGTTATAATTACGGAAGAGAAGGTCAACTAGCTCAATTTTATCGTACAGTGAAGCCAAGTCCAGCTGGGATGGAGGCACCAAATGCCATCCCAGAGAAGTCAAAACCAGTAGTTCAAGGGAGAGCGTTTGTCGTGACCTCCCAGAAAGCAAGGAACCCGAACGAGGTGATCATGGGTAAGCTAATCATAAACTCTAGCAAAGTCTATACCTTATTTGATACCGGTTCTACCCATTCTTTTATTTCTCCTACTTGCGCTCAAGGTTTAAATTTAACTCCAGAAAAATTAGACTTTGACTTATCTGTTGAAACTCCATTGGGAGAAACCTTCATTACATCCACTGTTTATAAGTCTTGTTTAGTTCAAATCGGTACGCTCACATTACTTGTCAATCTTTTTTCCTTAAAAATACTTGCATTTGATGTGATTTTAGGGATTGATTGGTTAACTACTCATCATGCATAAATTAATTATTTTTGTAAGATTGTTAGCTTTCATATTCCTAAATAACCTATTATGCAAATTCAAGCGACCAAACCACTAAAGTCAATCACTTGCATATCAAGCCATAAAGTTATTCGTTTATTGAAAAATGGATGTCAAGCTTTCTTAGCCCATGCCACAGATTTAAACAAAAATACGTCAGATTTGAATGATATTTCTATTGTTAATAAATTTCCTGACGTATTCCCTAAAGAACTTCCCGGCCTACCCCCAGAGCGTGAAATTGAGTTTGGTATTTACCTTGAACCCGGTACAAGACCCATTTCCAAAGCCCCATATCGAATGGCTCCTATTGAACTTCAGGAGTTAAAAACCCAACTGCAGGAGTTGTTAGACATCAGTTTCATTCATCCTAGTACGTCTCCTTGGGGTTCTCCTATTCTATTCGTAAAGAAGAAAGATGGGAGTATGCGACTTTGTATTAATTATCGGGAGTTAAACCATGTCACCATCAAAAATAGGCATCTGTTGCCTTGCATTGATGACCTGTTTGACAAGTTGCAAGGCGCCAAATTCTTTTCAAAGATCGATCTTCGTTCCGGATATCATCAGTTAAAGATTAAAATTGATGACATTCTAAACACTGCTTTCAGAACTCGGTACGGGCATTATGAATTCCTAGTCATGTCCTTTGGATTGACTAATGCTCCTGCTGCCTTCATGGATATGATGAACCGAGTATTCAAGGAATATTTGGATCATTTTGTGGTTGTCTTTATTGATGACATCCTCATTTACTCCAAAAGCCATGAAGATCATGAGCAACACTTGAGGCTGATACTCCAAAAACTTCGTGAGAAAAAGTTATATGCCAAGTTAAAGAAAAGCGAGTTCTGGCTTGAAGAAGTAGCATTCCTTGGACACGTGATATCAAATCAAGGAATATCTGTTGACCTAGCGAAGATTGAAGCAATACAAAGCTGGGAGCAACCTAAGTTCGTAATTTTCTCGGCTTAGCTGGTTATTATCGGAGATTCGTGGAAGGAGTTTCTCGAATCGCTACTCCATTAACTCAGCTGACTCAAAAAGATACAAAATTCGGTTGGAGCGAGGAATGTGAGAAGAGTTTTCAAGAACTCAAGAGGAGACTCATTTCAGCACATGTTCTGACAATACTATCTGGTTCGGAGGGATTTGTCATCTACAGTGATGCCTCAGGCAGAGGGTTAGGATGTGTTCTCATGCAACATGGGAAAGTCATAGCCTATGCCTCTCGACAACTCAAAGAATATGAGAGGAATTATTCTACTCATGATCTAGAGTTGGCAGCAGTCGTTTTTGCGCTAAAGATCTTGAGGCATTACCTGTATGGGGAGAAAGTGGAGATCTATACGGATAATAAAAGCCTCAAATATTTCTTCACCCAAAAGGAACTCAACATGCGGCAACGACGTTGGCTCGAATTGTTGAAAGATTATGATCATACCATTCAATACCATCTGAAAAAGCGAACGTGGTAGCTGACGCATTGAGTAGAAGATCATATGCGGGTACGAGTGCGATATTGTTAACGTAAAGGCCCATTTTGTAAGACTTGCAAAGGATGGAGATAGAGTTAAAGACTCCAAGGACCCACGTGATAATGGCAAACATACGAGTAGAATCGACTTTAATCGATAAAGTTAAAGTTGCTCAAGCTACAGACCTGGAGCTGATGCGTATGAGGAAGAAAGTGCAAGAAGGTGATATTCCGGAAGCAAGAATCGATGAAGAAGGAATACTTCGAGTCTACTCTAGACTTTATGTTCCTAACGACTCTGACTTGAAGAATAAAATCATGATGGAGGCACACAACACACCGTTTGCAATCTATCCAGGAAGTACCAAAATGTATCTTGATCTTCAACATACATTTTGGTTGAGCAATATAAAAAGAGAGATCGCGGAGTTTATCTCAAGGTGTTTAACTTGTCAACGTGTCAAGGCGGAGCATCAAGTTCCAAAAGGTCCATTACAACCACTTGAAATTCCAGAATGGAAGTGGGAGCACATTACCATGGATTTTGTTACTGGTCTTCCCAAGGTTTCTCAAGGCATAGATGCAATTTGGGTCAATGTTGATAGATTGACCAAGTTTGCTCATTTCTTACTTATATGAGAAACATATACACTTGAACGTCTTAGTCGTATATACATAAATGAGATTGTAAGACTGCATGATATGCCAGTATCAATAGTTTCTGATTGAGACCCAAGATTCACTTCAAGGTTTTGGGTTAGTTTGCAAAAAGCTATGGGCACAAATTTACGTTTTAGTTCGGTATATCATCCTCAAACGGACAGACAGTTGGAGAGGACTATTCAAACTCTTGAGGATCTATTAAGACTATGTGTCCTTAACTTCAAGGGAAGTTGGGACAAGTTCTTACCATTGGTGGAATTTTCCTACAACAACAATTATCAAGCAAGCATCGGCATGACTCCATTTAAGGCATTGTATGGACGCAAATGTCGTTCTCCAGTATGCTGGGATGAGGTGGGTGAGGCAACGTTGTTGGGACCAGAATTGGTACGCATGACAACAGAAAAGATTTAAATTATCCGGTAACGTATAAAAACCTCACAAGATCGACAAATGCTGATCTTCATCGAAAGGACGTGGAATTCAATGTTGGAGAACATTTGTTGTTATGTGTTGCTCCATGGAAATGAGTTACGAGATTTGGAAAGAGAGGAAAGCTCAATCCTTGATTCATTGGCCCATTTGAAATCCTTGACTGAGTAGGAACTGTTGCCTATAGACTCGTTTTATCGCCAAGTATGTCTCGTGTTCATAACATTTTTCACATATCTATGTTATGTAAATATGTTGAAGACCCAAACAACATAATTGAGTTAGAACCGGATGAAATAACGGAAGATTTAACATATGAAGAAGTACTTGTTAAAATCTTGGATAAGAAGAAACATATTCTACGCTCCAAGGATATAACTCAAGTCAAAGTTTTGTGGAGAAACCACTATGTTGAGGAAATGACTTGGGAGTTAGAATCCGAAATGAAATCAAGGTATCTCCACCTCTTCGACATACCAGGTATGTACCCTAATTTTGAGGGCGAAATTTCACAAGAATGGGAGGTTGTAAAACCCAACTTTTATGAATAAAGGTCAATTTTTCTATAAATATTATTTTTGAATATTAAGGTGTGAAATTGTTATAATGTAATAGTTGTGGGTAATATTTATAAATTTTGTAAAGTAAGCAAGTTGTTATATAATATTCGATTGGTCGGGGAATATTCATTTTAACAGGGAATATTCGTACGACGACACAATCATTGGTGGACCCCACAACAGAATTATTGTCAGAATGAGAAAACGACAGAAATATCTTTTTATAAAAATAACGGCAAAAGTTTTATCATTAAACTGTTGAAATACCATGTGGTAAAAGTACAGTAATACGCGTGGTTGCATATTGGCACACGGTATTGATTATTGATGCTTACGTGAGAAGTCACTAAGTTATACTCAATTATTGCAACAATAATTGTTGCATAGTATCTCACGTTATTTGATTCAATTATTGTCAATATATTATATATTATTAAATTAATAATTGAGACGATACAATTATTCATATTATTATTTGCAATATTGACGATGTCTAGAAAGTTCTGTCGAGGAGAGGTTTGGTCACCTAATTGAGCGCCAATAAGGAGAAATCCTTATCGGAAAGCCCCCTCTTTCCCGGGAACGATCTGGTTGTTAAATATTGCGAATAATAATAGTAACGAATAAATGTTGTTAAAAATTATTGAGGGGATTTGATGAAGTATTTGTTGTAAATATTGGCGTATTATTTGGACCCCAATTTACCCAATTTTCAAAATAATCGTAGAAATTTATTCTTTATAATAAAGGTGGGGGTCACATGTGGGGCCCATATGTGGAAGAAATGAAAACGGAATTGGGGTGGGGGGAGTTAACGTATTTGGGAGGGAGTTAGTATATATATATATATATATATATATATATATATATATATATATATATATAACATGTGGGTGATAATGACATTGGGGGAGGAAAAATGAAGCATTCACGGGTGGTAATCTTGTGGTGGTGGTTTGTTGTGTGTGTGTGTGTGTGTGTATATATATATATTATAATAAGTTTTATTTTTTTATGAAAAAATAGAATATATTATATTTATTGAATATTATATTAATAAATTTTAAAAAAAACATGCATAAGAAATTTTCTTCTGCCCGTAAGTTTTTTTCCTACTGAAATCCTACTGTTGCATCCGTGATTTTGCAAATATTATCCTTTCTATTCTCCTATAAATAGGATGCTTAGTTAGAATTGAAAATCACACCAGAATCAGAGAATTCTTCTTCTATAATATTGAGCGTATTTCTTTTGAGTTTTAGAAAGCTTTGAGCGTAGAAAACAATATAAGTTTTCTTCAAGAATATTCTCGCCCTACCAGTCAGAATACACATCTTTTTAAGGTAAGGGGTATTATTTATTTCATATTCGCTTATGATATTATTTTTCGTATTCGTAAGAAATTTTATTTCTTTTAATATTCGCAAGAAATATTATTTTCATTTAATATTCGTAAGGTATATTATATTCATTTAATATTCGTAAAGAATATTATTTTCGTTCAATAGTCATAAAGGATATTATTTTTATTCAATTATTCATAAGAAATAATATTTTCTTCTATACTCTATAGTATGTAAGTAATATTATTTCGTTTCAGATTTTAAATTTTACACTCATTTTGTTAAAGTTTAGGCTTCTATACTCCATGAAATTAGTAGAATATCCTTGATATTTGCGTTTCATCCAGTATCTTTTAATAGAAATATTATTCTAAGCATTCTAGATAAGTTTTAACTTTTTCATGTCGGACTACTGTTCATGGGGTACTATTCCCGAATTACTATTTACGGGGTACTATTCACTCGGGTACTATTCACCCGAGGAACTATTCATAATAAAAAATTGATTTCTTTTCGGTCCAAATTATTTTTGATACAATATTATTCGTGAATTTTACTCCACAAAGCAGTATCTTGTTGGACATTATTAAATTCTGGAGAAATTAAATTATAAATCTTTAAAAATTTATCCTTTGTTTTCTTTTAAATGAATTCTTATATCATTGTCATCATCCTTATGCTTATATTGTTATGAAAGTCATCTTTGGCCCGTAGTGCATAGATGGACTTGGTATAATTATGACTATGGATTATTCGGTATAATAATGACCGTAATGTTACAAATGATGTGGTAAAAGTTATCATTGCCCCGTAGTGCATTGATGGACAGTTGTTGGCATGATCATGACCATGAATGAAAACACGAATATCCTTCGCCCGTAGTGGATGGATAATTTGTGGTCGTTATACTAATGAATATCCTTGGCCGTAGTGCAGGGATGATTCGATGATGTGGATTATTTATTAAGCTAAGTCTCAGTGATAAAATTGATGATAAACTTTTTAATTCATAGAAGATAGTAGATATAATGCTCTACTTAACTCTTCTAATGGATTGCTTGTTCCACTATAGTTAAACTTGATGTTTATTATATTTTATCAATTTAACACTATTGAAGGCTAACGATAATTTATTCTGCATTATCTTAGTCATAATATTTCTTATTGGGCTAGTTGAGCTCACCCTTTGCTTTCATTGTTCTCTTCAGGAAATGAGAATATAGCTGGGCTAGTCGGGGAACGGCGTAACGATCCAGATGTTTGCATTAGTAGTCCTCATTATTATGTGAAATAGTGTGATAATAATTGTAATGAGGACTTATTTTGAGTTTGAATACTGTCTAGAAGACGATATTTGTATTAAAACTCACAGCTTATGTTTTGTCGTATTCTACACGACATTTAACAGTTGTATAAATTAAGTTTGTATTTGAATTATGTACCATGTATTTGGCGACTAAGAATAAGTGATGTATACCTATTTTGGAGGCGTCACATTAATCATTATTCTTCATTACCTTACGGTCAAACAATACACGGGGTTTAGGTTCTGTCCGTTTAATATTCACGCACACTCAACCCTTATGTCGGCTAAAGTGTTTAACGCTTACATTCATTCTAACATTCTCTATCCGACACACACTCGGACTTTCATTAATCTTAGTACCGTTTGTTACGGCTTTCTTGATAAATTCATATCTTACTTACTACCTTTTTCAACGTTTAAGTCATACAACCAATGTATACATAGAACGTTCGCATGACGCGAATACGATTCACGAGGATCGTTTACGTATTCAACGTTCACATTGATCGTCTCTTAATCTCTCGTTCAACCTTTACCCAATAAATATATCCATCATTTATATCCACATAAAATAAATATTTCTTTATCATATAAATCAATAATTAATTATTCACAAATAATATTACAGAATCACAATTATGACAACCAGGTCGTTCCTAGGAAAGAGGGGGCTTTCCGATAAGGATTTCTCCTTACTGGCGCGCAATTAGGTGACCAAACCCCTTTTGTAGACAGAACTTCCTTAGACATTGCCAATAATACTATCTAATAATATTATTCAAATAATATGAATTATTAATCTGATAATGGGAAATATTGTGTAGTGACAATTATTGAAACAACAATAATATAAAATATCAACGTAGTAATTATTAAATCAATAAAATAAAATATTGAACAATAATTACTGTAACAAATATTGAGTAGTGCCTTCTTACGTAAGAATCAATAATTCAAAAATATTGTGCAATACCGCATATGCTACTATGCAACCACACGTGCGTATTACTATATTTTAACCACTTAGGGGTATTCCAATGATTGTTAATTCAGTAATAACTACTGCCAGATTATTTATAAAAACTCAAACTTATCATTTTCTTCATCCGACCGTTTTCCGTTATGGGGACCACAAATGGCTGCGCCATCGTATAAATATTCCCCGACAGCAAGAATATTCCACGACCAAATGAATATTCCCCGATAACAATGAATATTTTATAACCACTTGCTTATTTTACAAATTTTGCACATTTCACCCATAACCAAAACATTATACCACATTAACACCTTATTATTAAAAATAATAATTAGAGGAAATTCAATTTTATTTATAAAAAGTTGGGGTCTTACAACCTTCCCTCCTTATGAAATTTCATCCTCGAAATTGACGTACGTACCTGGTGTTTTGAAAAGGTGAAGATACCTCATTTTCATTTCTGATTCCAACTCCTTGGTCATTTCTTCAATAGCATGGTTCCTCCACAAAACCTGAACTTGTGGTATAACCTTGGTGCATATGACATGCTCTTTCCTATCCAAGATCTTAACAGGTACCTCCTCGCACGTTAAATCTTCGGCTATCTCGTCTGGTTTTAACTCAATAATGGGGTTCAGGTCTTTCACATATTTACGAAGCATAGATATGTGAAACACATTATGAACACGAGACATGCTTGGAGGTAATGCGAGTCTATAGGCCACATTTCCTATTCGGTCAAGAATCTCAAATGGACCAACAAATCTTGGATTGAGCTTTCCTCTCTTCCCAAATCTTTTAACTCCCTTCCATGGTGCAACACGTAACAATACATGATCTCCAATATTAAATTCCACATCTTTTCGACGAAGATCCGCATAACTCTATTGTCGATCCAGTGCCGTTTGTATACGTTGTCGGATCATTTAGATCTTCTCTGTAGTCATTCGTACCAACTCTGGTCCCAACAACGTTGCTTCTCCCACCTCATCCCAGTATACTAGAGAGCGACACTTTCCTCCATACAATGCTTTAAATGGAGCCACACCTATACTTGCCTGATAACTGTTATTGTAGGAGAATTGCACCAATGGTAGGTACTTATCCCAACTCCCTTTGAAATCTAGGACACAGAGTCTTAATAGATCTTCAAGAGTTTGAATAGCCCTTTCTGATTTCCCGTCCGTTTGAGGATGGTATGCCGAACTGAATCGCAAGTCCGTGCCTATAGCTTTCTGAAAGCTAACCCAAAATCGTGAAGTGAATCTTGGGTCACGATTCAAAACTATGGATACTGGCATGCCATGCAATCTCACAATCTCATTCACCTACATACGAGCAAGACTTTTAAGGGAATAAGTCTCAAGTATTGGCAAGAAATGAACAGACTTGGTTAATCTATTAACAATGGCCCAAATTGCATCTATACCTTGAGAAACCTTGGGAAGACCCATAACAAAATCCATGGTAATGTGTTCCCCCTTCCATTTCAGAATCTCAAGTGGTTGCAATGAACCCTTTGGCACTTGATGCTCCGCCTATACACGTTGACAAGTTAAACACCTCGAGATAAACATCGCGAACTCTCTCTTCATATTGCTTTACCAAAATGTATGTCGAAGATCATGATACATTTTGGTACTCCCATGATGGATTGCAAATGGTGTGTTATGTGCCTCCATCATGATTCTATGCTTTAAGTCAGAATCGTTAGGAACACAAAGTCTGGAGTTGACTCGAAGTATTCCTTCTTCGTCGATTATTGCTTCTGGAATAACACTTTCTTGCACTTTCTTCTTCATACGCATCAGCTCTAGGTCCGTAGCTTGAACAACTTTAACTTTATCGATTAAAGTCGGTTCTACTCATATGTTTGATATCATCACGTGGGTACTTTTAGCATTTACCTCTATCTCCATCCTTTTCAAGTCATACAAAATAGGCCTTTGTGTTAAACATATTGCACTCGTACCCGCATATGATCTTCTACTTAATGCGTCAGCTACCACGTTTGCTTTTCCAGGACGATATTGGATGGTATGGTCTTAATCTTTCAACAACTTGAGCCAACGTCGTTGCCGCATGTTGAGTTCCTTTTGGGTGAAGAAATATTTGAGACTTTTTTGATCCGTATAAATCTCCACTTTCTCCCTATACAGGTAGTGTCTCCAGATCTTCAATGCAAAAATGACTGCTGCCAACTCCAGATCATGAGTAGGATAATTCCTCTCATATTCTTTAAGTTGTCGCGAGGCATAGGCTATGACTTTCCCATGTTGCATGAGAACACATCCTAACCCTTTTCCTAAAGCATCACTATAGATAACAAATCCATCCGAACCAGATGGAATTGTAAGAACAGGTGCCGAAATGAGTCTCTTCTTGAGCTCTTGGAACCTCTTCTCGCATTCCTCACTCCATACAAATTTTGTATCTTTCCAAGTCAGCTGAGTTAACGGAGTACCGATGTGAGACCCCAGATTTTATGAATAAAGATTTTATTTTCTCGAAATATTTTTTTGAATATTATGGTGTTGATTTGATATAATGTTATAGTTGTGGGTAGTATTTATAAATTTTGCAAAGTATGCAAGTTGTCATATTATATTCGATTGGTCGGGGAATATTTGTTTAATCAGAGAATATTCGTGCAACGGCACAATCATTGGTGGACCCCGGAACAGAATTATTGTCGGAATGAGAAAACGACAAAAATATTTTATTAAAAATAACGGCGGAAGTTTTACCGTTAATAATGTTGAACTACTCGGTAGTAAAAAGTACGATGTCGTTTGTTGCATAGTAGCATACGGTATTGATTATTGATGCTTATATGATAAGTCACTTAGTTTTATTTTATTGGTATTATTAGTGTAATAAAATGAATACTTTTTATAAAGTTATTTTTGTAAATAGAATATATTATATTCTATTATGCATACTGTCTGCTGATATAGTGTTTTGCATAGTAAAATCTTTTTTATATAAAATGTAATACTTTTTATAAAGTTAATCTATAAATAGAATATATTATATTTTATTATGCATAGTGTTACATAGTGTTTTGCATAGTGTTTTGCATAGTAAAATCTTTTTTTATATAAAACAAAATACTTTTATAAAGTTATTTGTTTTATTAGACAATAATTAGAATATATTATATTTTATTATGCATAGTGTTTGCATAGCACTGCATAGTGTTTGCATAGTAAAATCTTTTATAAAGTTATTCGTTTTATTAGATTATAAATAAAATATATTATATTTTATTTAAAAGATTTTGCTTTAAATATGGACCGTCGATTAAAGTAAATCAACTGGACCGCTTATGAGTTAGTTACTATACGGTCCATTTTTCTATAAATAGAAGCTCATTCATTCATTATTTCTTACAAATTCTTTGAAACTCTAGAGAGAAACTATAGAGAGAAAGAAGAAAAGTGTTCTGCTGCTTCACTACTTCTATATCCAAGACTCTTCTTCTTTCTAAGGTAGGGAATATTATTTGTTGTACTCGTAAGGAGTATTATTTCTTTTGTATTGATGAAGAGAACTTCTGTTGTTCCATTCTTTATTATTCTATTGGAATAAACTCAGATAATGCATGAGCTACCCTATACTTGGTGACATTCTTCTATTATTCCGTCTTTATTATTCATTTGGGAATATCACGTTCGCATGCGCGCTGCTTAGAACTTGATTTAAGTCTTTATTATTATTTGGAATATCATGTTCATGCATGCGTTTACATGGGACCACGGATTCCCGTTTCTTTATTATTATTCTGTTGGAATATCATGTATACATGCATTTTCGCCGGACGATTACATCCTTATTAGTATTACATTGGAATAACTCGCATACATCAAGCAATCGCATACATGGTGATTTCTGTTGTTATTCCATTCTTTATTATTCATTGGAACATCCCGCCGGCATGTAATTTACTTTGACTTTGGTTCCATTATTTAGTATTACATTGGAATAACTTGTCATCTGCTAATACCGCATGCATGGTGATTTCTTTTGTTATTCCATTCTTTATTATACTCGGTTGGTTAAAACTTTGACTTCTATACTCCATGAAATTAGTGGAATATCCTTGATATTTGCGCTTCATCCAATATCTTTTCATGGAAATATTCTTACGAGCATTCTTGAATTATACTCTAGCGGAAATATCATGTTGACAATTTGAGCGTTATCAGTTCTTGGATAAATTAATTCTTGAACTTGTTTAATTGAATTCTTATATCATTGTCATCATCCTCATGTTTATATTATGTTAAAAGTCATACGTATTCTGTAGTGCATAGATGGACTTGGTATGATTATGACCGAGGAATGATTGGTATAATCATAACCGTAATGTTACAAATGATGTGGAAAAAGTCCTCATTGGCCCGTAGTGCATTGATGGATATTTTTTGGTATGATTATGGCTGTGGATTCTCTTTGGCCGTAGTGGAAAGATGAATTATTTTATGGCATGATCAGGACCCTTGATGAAAACATGATTATCTTAAGCCGTAGTGCATGGATAATTCGTGGTCGTGATACTAAAGAATATCCTTGGCCGTAGTGCAGGGGTGATTCGATGATGTGGATTATTTATTAAGCTGAGTCCCAGCAATAAATGTGATGAAAAACCTTTTAAATCATAAAAGATAGTAGATTTTATTCTCTACTTGACTCTTCTAATGGATTGCTCGTTCCGTTGCAGTTAAACTTGATAGTTATTATATTTTATCAGTTTAACACTGTTGAAGGCTAACGATAAATTATTCTACATTATCTTAGTCATAATATTTCTTACTGGGCTAGTGTAGCTCACCCTTTCTTTCACTGTTCTCTTCAGGAAATGAGAACGTAGCTGGGACTAGTCGGGGAACATAGTGATGGTCCTAGATGGTGCATTAGTTGTCCTCACTATTATGTGAAATAGTGTGATAATAATTGTAATGAGGACTCCTTTTGAGTTTGTATACTTTCTAGTAGACAATATTTGTATTCAAACTCACAGTTTTTGTTTTGTCGTATTGTACACGACAGTTGTATTATAAAGTTGTATTTGAATTCTGTACCATGTATCGGCGACTCAAGATGGGTGATGTATACCTAATTTTGGGGGCGTCACAGTTGGTATCAAAGCTTAGGGATATGATCCCTGGCTGAGATGTGAGACAAGAACTAGGAGGGGAGAGACGGGGAATTCCTTCGCTAGTATGACCTACCTAAGTTTATTTGATATTTAATTGGTCGGTCAAAGTATATGGATAATGTGTTACATGTCAATTAACCTTTGTTTTGTGGCAGTATTTGCAAATGGCATCCGAAAATGTTGAGATAAGCAATGAAGCACATGAGACCGTTGAGACACCTTTAATCACTAACCAGGTTAATGTGATGTCAAACGAAGAAGAAATTAGAGATATCTACGTGGTGCATGAAGAACTAATAGTTGCACCCGAGCTAGTTGCAGAGGTAGCAGCTGAGAGTGAAGAAGAAGAGGAAGAAGAGGAACCTGAGGAGAATTTATTAGAAGAATTTTATGATCAAAATTTAGCATACAAAATTGTATTCATGAGTTAGAAGAGTAGGCTGAAGAACGGCAGGCGGTCGTGGAGCAAAGAGATGCAACCATTCAAAATTGTGTTACCCGATGTGCGATGCTTGAACAGAAGCACTCTTTGGCAGAGTATAAGATATTAGAGCTGGAATCTGAGAATGCTATGATCAAAGTTTTGATGAAAGCAGAAACAAATGAACAAAGGAGAATAGATGACGCATGGGTAAAAGCCACACGACACGTTGATATTGTGGAAAGAGAAGTCCGATCCAAGAAAGCTAATATAGATGATATGTATTTCTCTTTTTCGACAGCAATTGGGAGAACCCAACATCGAGTTTTGAATTACCCTATACATTGCGGTCAACCCCAATTCGATATGGATCGAAGGCTAATGATTCAGATCATGGAGCAAGAGTACGACGAAGCAGTTGAGGGTGGAATATGCCCTATAGCGAAAGTTAATTCCAGTAGTAATGATGACACCAAAGACTGTCCCGAACAAGTCAAATTTGGTAGTTTAAGGGAGAGCATTTTTCGTGACGAGGAATCGAACGAAATTATCACGGGTTAGTTAATTATAAATTCTTGCGATGTCTATACCTTATTCGATACCGGTTCTACCATTCTTTTATCTCTTTTGCTTGCACTCAACGTTTAAATTTGACTTTGAAGAAATTATACTTTGACTTATTGGTTGAAATTTCGATAGTAGAAACCTTCGTTACCTCCACTGTTTATAAATCTTGTTTAATTCAAATTAACACTTTCACGTTACATGTCAATCTTATCTCTTTGAAAATACTTGCCTTTGATGCTATTTTAGGAATCGATTGGTTAACTACTCATCATGTTTTTCGTAAGGTTGTTAGTTTTCATATTCCTAACCAACCTATTATGCGAATTCAAGCAACCAAACCACTAAAGTCAATCATTGTCATATCAAGCCATAAGTAAAGAGCCCCGGTCCTTTCGTTGTTGACTTCTTTGAGTGGAATGCACCGAAGCCAGACTTTTTGTAGGCGACGTCGTGAATGATGATGGCAAGTTGATAGGTATCAATGTGACGTACTATCCAAGTCTTTGATGAGGGTCACAACTTTGAATGATATTTCTATTGTTAATAAATTTCCTGACGTATTCTTGAAGTCTTCTTACCTACCCCTAGAGCGTGAAATCGAATTTTGTATTGACCCCAGTACAAAACCCATTTCTAAAACCCTCAAATATTTCTTCAACTAAAACGTACGTATAACGTGCCACAGACGTTAACTCAAGCTATTGAAGATTACGATCGTACCATTCAATACCATTGTGGGAAAGCGAATGTGGTAGCTGACGTGTTGAGTAAAAGATTGGATGCGTTTATGAGTGCGATGTTGTTAACATAAAGATTCATTTCGTATAACTTACAAGTGATGAAGATAGAGTTAAAGACTTTAGGGACCCACGTGAAGATAACGAATAAACGAGTAGAAACGACTTTAATCGATAAAGTTAAAGTCACTCAAGCTACACACCCGGAGCTGATGAATGTGAAGAAAAAGGTTCAAGAGGGCGTTATTCTAGAAGCAAGAATCGACGAAGAGAGGAAATCTCAACCCTCGATTTAATTGGCCCATTTGAAATCCTCGATGAAGTAGGAACTGTGGCCTATAGACTCGTTTTACCACCAAGTATGTTGCGTGTTCATAATGTTTTTAACGTATCGATGTTACGTAAATATGTGGAAGACCCGAACCACGTTATTAATTTAGAACCGAACGATATAACAGAAGATTTAACGTATGAAAATATACGTGTTAAAATCTTGGATAAGAAGGATCATATTCAACACTCAAAAGTTATACCTCAAGAATTAGAATCTGAAATGAAGTCAAGGGATCCTCACATCTTCGGCATACCAGGTACGTACGTAAATTTTGAGGGCAAAATTTCATAAGGAGGGGAGATTGTGAGACCTCAGATTTTATGAATAAAGATTTTATTTTTTCAAAATATTTTTTGAATATTATGGTGTAGATTTGATATAATTTTATAGTTGTGGGTAGTATTTATAAATTTTGCAAAGTATTCAAGGTGTCATATTATATTCGATTGGTTGGGGAATATTTGTTTTATCAGAGAATATTCGTGCAACGACACAATCATTGGTGGACCCCGCAACGGAATTATTATCGAAATGAGAAAATGACAAAAATATTTTATTAAAAATAACGGTGGAAGTTTTTCCGTTAATAATTTTGAACTACTCGGTAGTAAAAGTACAGTAATACGTTTGGTTGCATAGTAGCACACGGTATTGATTATTGATGCTTATGTGATAAGTCACTCAGTTTTATTTTATTGGTATTATTAATGTAATAAAACAGAATACTTTTATAAAGTTATTCTATAAATAGAATATATTATATTATATTATGCATAAGTATGCGCATAGTGTTTTGCATAGTAAAATCTTTTATATAAAACAAAATACTTTTATAAAGTTATTCTATAAATAGAATATATTATATTTTATTATGCATAGTAGTGTTGCATAGTGTTTTTGCATAGTAAAAATCTTTTATATAAAACAAAATACTTTTATAAAGTTATTTATTTTATTAGACAATAATTAGAATATATTATATTTTATTATGCATAGTGTTTTGCATAGTGCTCTTGATGCATCTTTGTTTGCATAGTAAAATCTTTTATAAAGTTATTCATTTTATTAGATTATAAATAGAATATATTATATTTTATTTAAAAGATTTTTCTTTAAATATGGACCGTCAGATTAAAGTAAATCAATCTGGACCGTTCATGAGTTAGTTACTATGCAGTCTATTTTTCTATAAATAGAAGCTCATTCATTCATTATTTCTTACGAATTCACTGAAACTCTAGAGAGAGAAACTATAGAGAGAAAGAAGAAAAGTGTTCTGCTACTTCACTACTTCTATATCCAGTACTCTTCTTTCTAAGGTAGGGAATATTATTTGTTGTACTCGTAGGGAGTATTATTTCTTTTGTATTCATGAAGAGAACTTACATTGTTCCATTCTTTATTATTACATTGGAATAACTCAGATGTCTGTGGGCTACCCTATACTTGGTGACATTCTTCTATTATTCCATTTTTTATTATTACATTGGAATATCACATGCATGCGTTTTTATGGTGGACTGATTACTCTTCTTTATTATTACATTGGAATATCTGTTTTATGCGTTTTTACTTGGGACTGGTTCCGTCTTTATTATTATTCTATTGGAATATCATCTATGCATTTCTGTGGGACCGATTACATCCTTATTAGTATTACATTGGAATAACCTGTCTATGTGAAGTACCGAATGCATGGTGATTTCTATTGTTATTCCATTCTTTATTATTCAGTTCGAACATCCAGTCGGTGCGAATTTCGCCTGACCTGGTTTCGTTATTTAGTATTCTGTTGGAATAATATGTCTATACAAAGTACCGCATGCATGGTGATTTCTTTTGTTATTCCATTCTTTATTATACTCAGTTGGTTAAAACTTTGACTTCTATACTCCATGAAATTAGTGGAATATCCTTGATATTTGCGTTTCATCCAGTATCTTTTCATGGAAATATTCTTCTGAGCATTCTTGAATTTTACTCTACAAAGTAGTATCATGTTGACAATTTGAACATTATCAGTTCCTGGATAAATTAATTCTTGAACTTGTTTTATTGAATTCTTATATCATTGTCATCATCCTCATGTTTATATTATGCTGAAAGTCATCTGTGGCCTGTAGTGCATAGATGGACTTGGTATGATTATGACCAGGGATTATTCGGTATAATCATAACCGTAATGTTACAATTGATGTGGAAAAAGTCCTCATTAGACCGTAGTGCATTGATGGACAGTTTTTGGTATGATTATAGCTATGGATTCTCTATGGGTGTAGTGCAAAGATGAATTGTTTTATGGCATGATCAGAACCGTTGATGAAAACATGATTATCTTAAGCCGTAGTGCATGGATAATTCGTGGTCGTGATACTAAAGAATATCCTTGGCCGTAGTGCAGGGGTGATTTGATGATGTGGATTATTTATTAAGTTGAGTCCCGGCGATAAAAGTGATGAAAAATCTTTTAAATCATAAAAGATAGTAGATTTTATTCTCTACTTAACTCTTCTAATGGATTACTTGTTCCGCTGCAGTTAAACTTGATAGTTATTATATTTTATCAGTTTAACACTGTTGAAGGCTAACGATAAATTATTCTGCATTATCTTAGTCATTATATTTCTTCTTTGGGCTAGTTGAGCTCACCCTTTCTTTTCTTTGTTCTCTTTGAAATGAGAGCGTAGCTAGGGACTAGTCGGGGAGAGTGATGGTCCTAGATGGTGCATTAGTAGTCCTCACTATTCTATGAAATAGTGTGATAATAATTGTAATGATGACTCCTTTTGAGTTTGTATACTCTCTAGTAGACAATATTTGTATTCAAACTCACAGTTTTTTTTGTCGTATTGTACACGACAGTTGTATTATTAAGTTGTATTTGAATTCTGTACCATGTATCTAGCGACTCAAGATGGGTGATGTATACCTAATTTTGAGGGCGTCACAAGCGATTCTAGAAAATCCTTCCACGAATCTCCGATAATAACCAACTAAGCCTAAAAAGCTACGTACTTCGGTCACCGACTTTGGTTGCTCCCAACTTTGTATTGCTTCAATCTTCGCTGGGTCAACAGATACTCCATGTTTTGACTCCAAGTTGTAGTGCCCCAAAATTCTAGTCCTAAATCGCCACAAATCTGGTACACTAGTTCTAACTATTGCAGAAGATATAAACATAAATTGTCTATACATTAAACATTAAAGACTATCCCCAAGGTTGAGAACCTTACTTAAAACATGAATCAATATTGTATTTAACATACAATGTTATTATTATACAATACTATTACAAATCTAGCTGCACACATAGTCCTAAGCTGAACTTGGCTTTTGACTTTTCCTTGTATCCGACGTATTTGCCTTAATCTGCAATGTTTATCATTATATAGCAAGGGTGAGCAACAAGTTTGCCCTGCAAGTTTAAGTTCAATACATTAAGGATATATCATGATAGAAAGATTTTGAATAATAGTTGGCTAACATTCAACAATATAATTGTGAACTAGCATGGATAAATTTTCATAGCTGAACGAACATTAAACATGAACATGTCAATTATATCTGGACCGAATGGTAATGAAGGTGATCAACCTTTCATACCTGATGAACACATGCAATATGAACCAAGTGCGATTCAACAATTCGTAGATGTGATGTAATCAACAATGATTAATCACAAGTTCAAAGAACAGTTCAAGAAAACTTTCACAATAAGTGAGTATAAGAAACTTGTCTGATCAGTTGATTATCATTACGAAACATAACTTAGCTTTATCCGAAGACCTAATATTAATAATATCGATTTCCCAAGTTAGAATAATATCATCATAGTATAGAATAATCTAAACACATTACCACATTGTCCTATCCATCTATACAGCACATAAGACCTAGTATCAAGTCAAACTATTATAGTCTGAGTTGAATTCGGTACTATTCTAACATCCCGACGGCCCAGTCAGATAACTACCGAGCCTAATATACATAAGACTTTGTCTAAATACAACACAATTAACCAAGACAATTAATTATTCAATCAAAATAATTTTCATAGGCTCATAATAATTTTCAAGTAATTATTATCATTTATCATAATTTTCAATCATTAATATTGTATTTATAAGAGTTAAATACCACATCATTCTTTTATCATTAATATTTATTTAATACCAAATATTAATGAAAATCATAACATAATATTATAATATATTTATAACATATCAAGGTATTTTTAATACCTTAAAATCATATTTATATAATTTTTAAACCATTAAATCCATTATCGATAATTACCATTAATATTAAATATTAATGTTTTTATGAAAAAATATCAAAAGTTATATTTTATAACTTAAAATATTTTTATAACACTCAAATCATTTTTATATGATTTATAAATCATTAATTCTATTTTTCCATAATTTATTTAATATATTCATTAAATAAAATAATCACCATTAATATTAGTTAATTAATGAAATTCATCACAAAATATTAAAAGTCGTCAAAAATAACTTAAAATTTTTCTTATACCATAATATAATTTTTCATGTATTAAAATCATTTTTAAATAATTTATTTAATATTATAATTAAATAAATTAAATACCATTATTATTCCAAAAATATTAAATATTTATGAAATATATTCAAAATAATTAAAAACTAATTTTCAGGCTTTAAAATAATTTTTAGGAATTTATTATGTAATTTTAATAATTAAAAACTAATTTTCTCTAATTATTTAATAAAATAATTAATTTTCTAATTTATCTGCCGCTAAAGGTACATATAGTGACAAAACTGTCACTATAGGTGTTCTTCAGCAAACCCAGAACTGCATAGGCAGTTAACAAGGTACTAAGTTTGACCACTGCTAGATCTTTGGTCTATACGATTTCTGTCTTGTTAATGTTTTAATGTTGTAGTATTAATGTCACACTACAACCCTAAACAACTCTCATGGTCAACACGTAACAAATCTGTGAGATATAAGCTACAGAAGTTATTGTCAGACATGTTCTTTAGTTTCTGGGTTTCCCAGAAACTCAAGTAATTACAAGGGTATTACTTTGCAGCCTTAGATCTATGCTTTCAAAGCTTACCTAATGTGTTTTATTGGTTCAATTATGAAGCATACATGACATGGAACAATTATATAACACTAAATCATCATAACAACATCACATGAACAAGATCTGGCATGGTCAAACCATGTCAGAAACATTTGTTTTCGCGAATCTGGGTTTTCCAGAAAATGCCAAAATGGATGGTCAACGCTATTTTGACCTTGCATAACTTTGATCCAGTGTATGATCTTGGAGTTCTAGAGGCATGAATAGGTAGCCTACATGTCAGTGTACATAACTATAACTACAACATGGCCAAAATGGTTAACAGCAGAAAGATTCCTGGTCTTGAAAAACTTGTCAGATATTTTGGTTTTTTGGGAATTTTCTGGGTTGCCCAGAAAATCATTCCGTTATCGGTCAACTAGGTTTGACCGTTCATAACTTGAAATCTAAACATGCTATAATCCTGATTTCAGTTCCAAATCATAGTCCAGATGGCATACTACAGATCAATAACATAAAACACACATAACACCTAACACACACGGATCTAGAAGCCCTAACATTAGGCTGTCAGACAACTTTTTTCAACTTTTTCTAGATTTTTGAAATCTTAAATTTCGAGTATCTAGATGTTATGGATCTGGGATTTAACAACCCAGATCACTAAATGACACCCTCTAACACATATCTAACCAATCACTAACAACATCTAACATCAAATACATATATTTTCAAAATTAGGGTTTAAACCTCCTTTTTGAGCTTGATCTTGATTCTGGCCCTTGATGTTTGATCTTGGCAAGCTAACACATGATCTTGGCATAACTTTTCACTCACTCTCACTCTAAAATTTCGGATGGGAGAGAGAGAAGACTTGGCTATGTTGAAAAATAAATTGTGTAACTTTTCTAGACTTGTATGCCTTAATTCTATGGCGCCCACAAATGGCTACTCCATCGTACGAATATTTCCCGACAGGAAGAATATTCCACGACCAAACGAATATTCCTCGACAACAATGAATATTTTATAACCACTTGCTTATTTTGCAAAATTTGCACATTTCACCCATAACCTAAGCAATATATCAAATTAACACCTTATTATTCACAATAATAAATAAAGGAAATTCAATTTTATTTATAAAAATTTGGGGTCTTACATTAATATTTTTCATGACAAAATATCAAAAGTTATATTTTATAAAACTTAAATCATTTTTATATGATTTATAAATCATTAATTCTATTTTTCCGTAATTTATTTAATATATTCATTAAATAAAATAATCACCATTAATATTAGTTACTTAATGAAATTTATCACACAATATTAAATAATTAAAAATAATTTTTAGGCTTTAAAATAGTTTTTAGGAATTTATTATGTAATTTTAATAATTAAAAACTAATTTTCTCTAATTAATTAATAAAATTATTAATTTTTTTAATTTATCTGTCGTTAAAGGTACCTATAGTGACAAAACTATCACTATAGGTGTTCTTCAGCAAACCCAGAACTGCATAGGCAGTTAACAAGGTACTAAGTTTGACCACTGCTAGATCTTTGGTCTATACGATTTTTGGCTTGTTAAGGTTTTAATGTTGTAGTATTAATGTCACACTACAACCCACAACCAACTCTCATGGTCAACACATAACAAATATGTGAGATCTAAGCTACAGAAGTTCTTGTCAGACATGTGCTTGAGTTTCTGGGTTTCCCAGAAACTCAAGCAGTTACAAGGGTACTACTTTGCAGCCTTAGATCTATGATTTCCAAGCTTACCTAATGTGTTTTATTAGTTCAATTATGAAGCATACATGACAGGAAACAATTATATAACACTAAATCATCATAACAACATCACATGAACAAGATCTGGCATTGTCAAACCATGTCAGAAAAGTTATTCTTCACGAATCTGGGTTTTCCAGAAAATGCAAAAACGGATGGTCAACGCTATTTTGACCTTGCATAACTTTGATCCAGTGTATGATCTGGGAGTTCTAGAGGCATGAATAGGTAGCCTACATATCAGTCTACGTAAGTATAACTACAACATGGCCAAAATGGTTAACAGCAGAAAGATTCATGGCCTTGAAAATCTTGTCAGATATTTTGGTTTTCTTGGAATTTTCTGGGTTTCCCAGAAAATCATTTCGTGATCGGTTAACTAGGTTTGACCGTTCATAACTTGAAATCTAAGCATGCTATGTTCCTGATTTCAGTTCAAAATCATAGTCCACATGGCATACTACAGATCTATAACATAAAACACACATAACACCTAACACACACGGATCTAGAAGCCCTGACATTAGGCTGTCAAACAACTTTTTTTAACTTTTTCTAGATTTTTGAAATCTTAAATTTCGAGCATCTAGATGTTATGGATGTGGGATTTAACAACCTAGATCACTAAATGACACCCTCTAACACATATCTAACCAATCATTAACAACATCTAACATCAAATACATAGATTTTCAAAATTAGGGTTTAAACCTCCTTTTTGAGCTTGATCTTGATTCTAGCCCTTGATGTTTGATCTTGGCAAGCTAACACATGATCTTGGCTTAACTTTTAACTCACTCTCACTCTAAAATTTTGGATGGGAGAGAGATAAAAGACTTGGCTATGTTGAAAAATAAAGTGTGTAACTTTTCTAGACTTGTATGCCTTAATTCCATGGCGCCCACAAATGGCTGCTCCATCGTACAAATATTCCCAAACAGCAAGAACATTCTACGACCAAACGAATATTCCCCGACAACAATGAATATTTTATAATCACTTGCTTATTTTACAAAATTTGAACATTTCACCCATAACCAAAGCATTATATCAAATTAACACCTTATTATTCACAATAATAAATAGAGGAAATTCAATTTTATTTATAAAAAGTTGGGGTATTACATTAATGTTTTTCATGACAAAATATCAAAAGTTATATTTTATAAAACTTAAATTATTTTTATATGATTTATAAATCATTAATTCTATTTTTCCATAATTTATTTAATATATTCATTAAATAAAATAATCACCATTAATATTAGTTACTTAATGAAATTCATCACAAAATATTTAATAATTAAAAACTAATTTTCAGTCTTTAAAATAATTTTTATGAATTTATTATGTAATTTTAATAATTAAAAACTAATTTTCTCTAATTATTTAATAAAATAATTAATTTTTTAATTTATCTGTCGCTAAAGATACCTATAGTGACAAAACTGTCACTATAGGTGTTCTTCAGCAAACCCAGAACTGCATAGGCAGTTAACAAGGTACTAAGATTGACCACTGCTAGATCTTTGGTCTATACGATTTCTGGCTTATTAAGGTTTTAATATTGTAGTATTAATGTTACACTACAACCCCAAACAACTCTCATGGTCAACACATAACAAATCTGTGAGATCTAAGCTACAGAGGTTGTTGTCAGACATGTTCTTGAGTTTCTGGGTTTCCCAGAAACTCAAGCAGTTACAAGGGTACTACTTTGCAACCTTAGATCTACGCTTTCCAAGCTTACCTAATGTGTTTTATTGATTCAATTATGAAGCATACATGACAGGGAACAATTATACAACACTAAATAATCATAACAACATCACATAAACAAGATCTGGCATCGTCAAACCATGTCAGAAACATCATTCTTCACGAATATGGGTTTTCCAGAAAATGCAAAAACGGATGGTCAACGCTATTTTGACCTTGCATAACTTTGATCCAGTGTATGATCTGGGAGTTCTAGAGGCATGAATAGGTAGCCTACATGTAGCGCCCCCGAATCGCTGTAGATCCGATTTGCTATTTCTATAACTGTTGCGGAAGATATAAACATAAATTGTTTATACATTAAACATTATACACTATCCCCAAGGTCGAGTAACCATAACTTATACACATTTCATAACTTATCTGACACATGATATTATCATCATACAAGACTATTACAAATCTAATCGCGCATATTAACTCTAAGTTGGAACTGTCTTTAACTTTCCTTGTATCCGAAGCTTTCATCTTTATCTGTAATGTTTTAGCATGATATAGCAAGGGTGAGCATGAAAGTTGCCTAGCAAGTTTAAGGATATATCATGATTGAAAGAGTCTGAATAATAAGCTGGCTATAATTCACAATGTAGTTGTGAATTAGCATGAACAACCTTTGACTGAACAAGTATTAAACATGAACAATATATATCTGGACCAACTGGTAATGAAGGTGAGCAGCCTTTCATACCTGACTTATACATACAAGATGTACAGAGTACAATTCTACATGGCAATCAGTAATGATTAACCATAAACATAACTGAATGAAACACTCTTAGTAGAGTTAAGAAAAATAAACTTGCCTGTTCCGTTGATTACCGATACGAAAAATAACTTAGCTTTATCCAGAAGACCTAATATGAGATAATACCGATCTCCAAATATTAGAATAATATCATCACAAAGAGAAAATAACCTAAACACATTATCACATAATCCTATCTACCATACAACACATAAGACTTAGCATCAAATCAAACTATTTAAGTGCGAAAGTTGAAACCGACACAATTCAATCATCCCGATGGTCTAATCGGACAATTATCGAGTTTAAGTTCCATTAAACTCTGCCTAAACACTAAACAATATCTTAGATAATTATAGTATCAGTCAAAACATTTTTCATAAACTTGCAAAAATTTTCAAATAATTAATATCATTTAACAACAATTTTCAATCATTAATCATCGTATTTAAATGAATTAAATACCACAATATTCTAATATCATTAATATTTATTTAATATTAAACATTAATGAAACACATGTCATAATATTATAACATATTTGTAATATCTCAAAGTATTTTCAATACTTTATTATTTCCTTTAAATGTTTTAAAGTAATTAAAACATTAATCAATAAAGCGATATTAATATAAATACCACATTATTCCTTGATCATTAACATTTATTTAATATTAAATTTTAATGAAAATCATAACATAATATTATAATATAATTATAATATCACAAAGTATTTTTAATATCTTAAAATCATATTTATATGATTTTTAAACAATCAAATCCATTATCCGATAATTCAAATATTAATATTTTCATGCCAAAATATCAAAAGTTATATTTTATAAATTAAAATATTTTTATAACACTTAAATCATTTTATATGATTTTTAAAGCATTAATTCTATTTTTCCATAATTTATCTAATATATTTATTAAATATATTAACTACCATTAGTAATAAATATTAATGAATTTCATCACAAAATATCAAAAGTCATCAAAAATAACTTAAAATATTTTCTAACACCATAATATAATTTTTCATGATTTTTTCATGAATTAAAATAATTTATTTAATAATATAATTAAATAAATAAATACCATTTATATTCCAAAATATTAAATATTTTTGAAATATACTCCAATTAATTAAAACTATTTTTCGTGCTTTAAAATAATTTTTCGTAATTTAATATGTATTTTAATAATTGAAAAACCATTTATTTCTATTTATTTATTAAAATAATCTATTTTCCAAAAATAAGCGTCGCTAAAGGGTATTCTATAATGACGTAACCTGTCGCTATAGGTGTTCTTTTGAGCCCGCTTGAAACACATTGTCAATCGTTAAGGTGCTACGTTTGACCGGCTCTAATTACTTGGCTATTACGTTTCTCGGATTTCTAAAACATTGATCTAGTAGTATTTATGTAATACTACAAGTATGTTTAATCATCTAAATCATTAAGCATCACAATTGCAAGATCTAAGCCTATAAAGATGTTGTCAGAACCTGTTCTTAGAATTCTGGGTTTACCAGAATCAAGGTACATACTTTGGGTCCTTATAGTTTGCAGTCTATGTATTGTTCGTGTGATATAAAGGTTAACACTTGTAGTCATGAAGTCGAGTATAACCGTAACATCGATCAAGATAACAACATCACCAAATTTCAATATTTAAGCCATTAAAGAACATGTCAGATTTGTTCTTGGCAAATTCGGGTTTACCCAGAATTTCTTTCAAAAGTACAATCAACTCTAGTTTGACCTTAATTTCCGACCATTACAGTTATGATCTAAGTGATATGGTAACTTAAACATGTAGTCTACATACCAGACTACAATAAACAAACAACAACTTGACCAAATTATTAACACACAACACAATCCGAGGCTCGAAAATTGTTGTCGACGCCACTGGGTTTCGGTCAAAAAAACTCGGTTGGTCGTGGTCAGTCAACGACCTTTGACCACCAATAACTCACGATCTAGACATGCTATGAGGTTGATTCAAGTCTCAGATTAAAGATCACATGGCAGACTACATATCCAAAACATAAAACACAACAAACAACTAACACATATGAATCTATGGGCTCGACATTCATTCTATCGTCAGCCACTTTTTCCCAGATTTCCAGATTTCTAAAAACATCAATTTCAAGCATCTAGGTGTTATGGATCTGTTATATTACAACCCAGATCACTAATATATACTACATACTACACATTTAAACATAAAATCATAATATCTAACAACAGATCTAAGGATTTCTAGAATTAGGGTTTATACCTCATAAATGCTCAATTTTGAATCGATCTTTTGGTGTTTGTTCTCGCAAGCTAACACATGATCTTGGCTTAGCTTATTAGTCACTCTCACTCTACAATTTCGGATGGGAGAGAGAGAGAAGGTTTGGCTAGCTTGAAAAAATAAAGTAAGTGAATTTTGCTTACTTTTGAATTTTGATCTTAGGTCCAATGTATTTATAGGATGTTAGATGGTTGATGGTTGATGATTAAAGGCTAGCACATAGACTACATGCCTAGCAAAGGTTGGTCACCAACTAAAGTTATGGCAACCTACACAAGTTATCTTATTAAATAATGCTAAAAGGGCATTTTGGTCATTTGGCTCATAAAGTGCATAGTACTTTGGTAACTTCTCACACCTATTAGGTTTTAACCCTTGGGTTTGAATTAGTGGTTTCATAAGCTCTAAATCTAGAGTTGTGTATTAAGGGCAAATAAGGATATCTTCGTTTCTTTGATTAGGGTTCCCTAATTACAGTAAAGTTTACTAATCTCATTCAAGCTTGCTAATTAGGGTTAAAGCTTCCTACTTAACTTTACATTCTATAAGCTAATAATTAGGTTTTCTCTAATTGCATGCTAAGGTTTCCTACATTAGAAATTAGGGCTTTCCAAATAATCAATTAGGGTTATCCCTAATTATACTTACAATTAATAACATAGAAACTCTATACTTATCTTCAAGCTTCCCACTTGGGGTTTTAATATCCCGATTTAGGGTTTTAGACAGAATAATTAGGGTTCAAATTTTGGAAATTAAGGTTTGCTAAATAATTAAGCTTTACCCTATTAAGCTTATAATTTAAATCACTTGAGCATTATAATTCTCCGTTATATTCCCAGATTAGGGTTTCAAATATTCGAAATCTGAAATTAGCATTTTCAGATATGGTATTTGGGTTTTCTAATACTCAAATAGGGTTTCCAATAATTCATTAGGGTTTTCCCTCATAAATTTATAATTAATAACGTTAAACCTTATATATAGCATTGCATTCCCAATCTAGGGTTTTTAATATCCGAATTAGGGTTTCGGACTCAAAGCTCGAAACTAGGTTTTCGTAACCGATTTCTAGGTTTTCTTATCAGACGTTAGGGTTTTCTAACTGAACGTTGTCGTTCTTAATATATATTTAGGGTTTGACACTGATATAATTTATCTGGTCAACCCTTGACCCTTAACCACATTCTGAACACATATAATACCATATACATAGAACATAAACACATATAAACTTAATTCTGAATAATTCACCTAAATCCTTCACAGAATTTTGAAATCCTCAGAATTCCTTCCCAATAACATCAAGCGCATACACTTATTTTCTGTCTAGGTCTAATATTTGATCTTAAATCAATCATTTAAGATTTTAATAAATTGTCTAAATTCTCGGGTTGTCACATTCTCCCCTCCTTATAAGAATTTCGTCCCCTAAATTCACCTTACACCTTACACCGTGCACCTTACACCATTTGCACATATCACATACTACCCAATTCACCACGCACAAGAGTAAAAGGTTTCAAATTGTGCTGAGGGGTCATATAGACCATGAACACATAGATTTAACGGTATTTACACCGCAAAACTGTACATTACTTGGTCTGTTTACAATCACAAAGAAGGTAAACTACCATTACTAGTACTTTAGGTGATTAGCCTATCGTACTCTTACATAATGTATTAATCATGGCTAGCGAATATTTACGCTACTAGATTGGATTATTTATCCAAACATTATCGTTCACCTCAGTCTTATCATAGGATTCCGCACCAAAACAATTTGGTTCGGGAAAATTCTTTCAATGAACACTTAGAGTTTTCATAACATTAGTCTAGCTGAATCAAATAGCATAGACTCATATCGATAATTCAATTCAATCGAATTATTTAGGTGTAGCCAAACCCCGTTGGCAATTTAAACTTTTTGAAAACATTTTCGAGAATGACGTCATGATGCCGCATCAGATTACAAATTCGCTTTGAGGATGCCGTCATTGTATGACTTTGTCATAACACATCATACAATAGTGGAACAGCGACTTCAGGTCAAGTTCACACTAAGTACTCTTGTATTTACAACTCCGTCTCATTTTAATCATCTCTGCACCAGGTTACATGGTACAATAGTGATAATTAAAAACAAATTTTGATATTTCAAATCATTTGAGTCTAGCTAAAATAAGTAGCATAGACTGTACTTTAAACCGTTTCAAAAATGATTACGAGTCTACATTTTTTTTAAAAGGCACATAGTGCGTATTTAGCTTGATGTCAAAATTTTAAAGTTTAGCATAGCTAGGAGTTTAGGAAAACCTAATGCCTCCACTAATAATCATTTGCTTAACAATCTATTTGTTCCTGAAATCCTCAATACTTCATTCACACACAACTATACCCAGTTCATAAAACCACACTTATGAGTTCATTAATTGCCACAATTATATGAGTTTAAGAACTTACCCTAGTCAGACCTTTGGCGTCCATTCGCTGAGGGGTTCATAAATATTTCATATAACTATGAGTCAAGAATGTCACATAAGTATGAGTTTTAAGAACTCGTACTTAACCTTATATTCTCTACCTATGACCTATCTATTTGTTATACACATGAGAAAGGAATCACCCTCTTAACCTGCATATAAAAAAAATAGCGCGACACAAACATTTTAATGATTATCAATGCCAGAAACTAAGTGGTTTTTACACCAAGTACAATTCCCCGCCCATAACAAGGAATCATACAACTCAACTACTAACATGAGTCCTCAATTGAAATCCCCACCTAATCTTAACCCCCTTTCCATAATGTAATTTCATTTAATTCAGATTCATAATCCATAACTCTTTCATGAGTTTTCATAGTACCATTTCATAGTACAACCGACACGCAAAGATCTTGTCAGAGATTTTCAATCATCGATTGATTCTTTCCGTCATTATAACCTTATCGATCACGGGGTGATCTCATCAGATATATTTCGATTCAATTCTATGACTTGATCGTTTTGTTTTACGATCTCCTATCCCTTCACTTTCAGTCTTTTAGACTCGATCTATCCACTTTCTATACTTGGTACACATCGAGTCTCTAACAGTTTCAATATGGTACGTCACTGATTGGTGGTTTCTACAAACAACCAACAAACTAGGTTCCGAGTTGCTAGTTCAGATATACCTCCGCTCTATGAAGGAATCGTTTAGCCCAGATACCATACATCAACTATTAAAGAGTACAATTGTACCATACTTAAATATAACTTTTTGATTCTTAACTTCTTCATCAGAGTTAGGGAACTCTGCATCTTTATAACTCGTCGAGATTCGTCTTTGAATCTTACCAACACACTAACTCTATGTGAGTTAGATCTTATCCTAATCACTGCGGTTATTAGTCTAAGGTAACTCTACCCTAGGTTTATAACCAACAGCTTTGATACCAAATGTAGCGCCCCCGAATCGCCGTAGATCCGGTTCGCTATTTCTATAACTGTTGCGGAAGATATAAACATAAATTGTTTATACATTAAACATTATACACTATCCCCAAGGTCGAGTAACCATAACTTATACACCTTTCATAACTTATCTGACACATGATATTATCATCATACAAGACTATTACAAATCTAATCGCGCATATTAACTATAAGTTGGAACTGTCTTTAACTTTCCTTGTATCCGAAGCATTAGTCTTTATCTGCAATATTTTATCATGATATAGCAAGGGTGAGCATGAAAGTTGCCCAGCAAGTTTAAATACAATTTAAGGATATATCATGATTGAAAGAGTCTGAATAATAAGCTGGCTATAATTCACAATGTAGTTGTGAATTAGCATGAACAACCTTTGACTTAACAAGTATTAAACATGAACAATATATATCTGGACCAACTGGTAATGAAGGGGATCAGCCTTTCATACCTGACTTATACATACAAGATGCACAGAGTACAATTCTACATGGCAATCAGTAATGATTAACCATAAGCATAACTGAATGAAACACTCTTAGTAGAGTTAAGAAAAACAAACTTGCATGTTCCGTTGATTACCGATACGAAAAATAACTTAGCTTTATCCGAAGACCTAATAAAGATAATACCGATCTCCAAATATTAGAATAATATCATCACAGTATAAAATAACCTAAACACATTATCACATAATCCTATCAGTCTATACAATACATAAAACTTAGCATCAAATCAGACTATTTAAGTTTGAGTTGAAACTGACACAATTTAATCATCCCGATGGTCTAATCGGACAATTATCGAGTTTAAGTTCCATTAAACTCTGCCTAAACACTAAACAACATCTTAGATAATCATAGTATCAGTCAAAACATTTTTCATAAACTTGCAAAATTTTTCAGATAATTTATATCATTTAACAACATTTTTCAATCATTAATATCAGATTTAAATGAATTAAATACCACAATATTCTAATATCATTAATATTTATTTAATATTAAACATTAATGAAACACATGTCATAATATTATAACATATTTGTAATATCTCAAAGTATTTTCAATACTTTATTATTTCCTTTAAATGTTTTTAAAGTAATTAAAACATTAATCAATAATTGATATTAATATAAATACCACATTATTCCTTGATCATTAACATTTATTAATATTAAATTTTAATGAAAATCATAACATAATATTATAATATAATTATAATATCACAAAGTATTTTTAATATCGTAAAATCATATTTATATGATTTTTAAACAATCAAATCCATTATCCGATAATTCAAATATTAATATTTTCATGCCAAAATATCAAAAGTTATATTTTATAAATTAAAATATTTTTATAACACTTAAATCATTTTTATATGATTTTTAAAGCATTAATTCTATTTTTCCATAATTTATCTAATATATTTATTAAATATATTAACTACCATTAGTAATAAATATTAATGAATTTCATCACAAAATATCAAAAGTCATCAAAAATAACTTAAAATATTTTCTAACACCATAATATAATTTTTCATGATTTTTCATGAATTAAAATAATTTATTTAATAATATAATTAAATAAATAAATACCATTTATATTCCAAAATATTAAATATTTTTGAAATATACTCCAATTAATTAAAAACTATTTTTCAGGCTTTAAAATAATTTTTCAGAATTTAATATGTATTTTTAATAATTGAAAAACCATTTATTTCTATTTATTTATTAAAATAATCTATTTTCCAAAAATAAGCGTCGCTAAAGGGCCCTATAGCGACAGAACCGTCGCTATAGGTGTTCTTGAGCCTGCCCAGAAACACATTGTCAATCGCTAAGGTGCTACGTTTGACCGGCTCTAATTACTTGGCTATTACGTTTCTCGGATTTCTAAAACATTGATCTAGTAGTATTTATGTAATACTACAAGTATTTGTAATCATCTAAGTCATTAAGCATCACAATTGCAAGATCTAAGCCTGTAAAGATGTTGTCAGAACCTGTTCTTAGAATTCTGGGTTTACCAGAATAAAGGTACATACTTTGGGTCCTTATAGTTTGCAGTCTATGTATTGTTTGTGTGATATAAAGGTTCACACTTGTAGTCATGAAGTCAGAGTATAACTTCGTAACATCCGATCAGTCTAAAACCATCACCAACTCAATATTTAAGCCATTAAAGAACATGTCAGATCGAAAGTTTTCGTCAATTGGTTTACCTGTAATTCTTCAAAAAGATTTGGTCAACTCTAGTTCGACCTTAATTTCCTACCATTACGCTTATGATCTAAGTGATATGGTAACTTAAACATGTAGTCTACATACCGCATCACAATAAACAAACAACAACTTGACCAAATTATTAACACACAACAAGATCTGAGGCTCGAAAATTGTTGTCCAGACCCACCTGGGTTTCGGGCCGTTCAGAAACTCAGTTGGTCATGGTCGGTCAACGACCTTTGACCACCAATAACTCACGATCTAGACATGCTATGAGGTTGATTCAAGTCTCAGATTAAAGATCACATGGCAGACTACATATCCAAAACATAAAAACACAACAAACAACTAACACATATGAATCTATGGGCTCGACATTCTCACTGTCAGCCACTTTTTCCTGAGATTTCGATTTCTAAAATATCAATTTCAAGCATCTAGGTGTTATGGATCCGTTATATTACAACCCGCATCACTAATATATACTACATACTACACATTTAAACATAAAATCATAATATCTAACAATGATCTAAGGATTTCTAGAATTAGGGTTTATACCTCATAAATGCTCAATTTTGAATCGATCTTTGGTGTTTGTTCTCGCAAGCTAACACATGATCTTGGCTTAGCTTATTAGTCACTCTCACTCTACAATTTTGGATGGAGAGAGAGAGAAGGTTCGCTAGCTTTGAAAAATAAAGTAAGTGAATTTTGCTTACTTTTGAATTTTGATCTTAGGTCCAATGTATTTATAGGATGTTAGATGGTTGATGGTTGATGATTAAAGGCTAAAGCACATAGACTACATGCCTAGCAAAGGTTGGTCACCAACTAAAGTTATGGCAACCTACACAAGTTATCTTATTAAATAATGCTAAAAGGGCATTTTGGTCATTTGGCTCATAAAGTGCATGGTACTTTGGTAACTTCTCACACCTATTAGGTTTTAACCCTTGTGGTTTGAATTTGTGGTTTCATAAGCTCTAAATCTAGAGTTGTGTATTAAGGGCAAATAAGGATATCTTCGTTTCTTTGATTAGGGTTCCCTAATTACAGTAAAGTTTACTAATCTCATTCAAGCTTGCTAATTAGGGTTAAAGCTTCCTACTTAACTTTACATTCTATAAGCTAATAATTAGGTTTTCTAATTGCATGCTAAGGTTTCCTACATTAGAAATTAGGGCTTTCCAAATAATCAATTAGGGTTATCCCTAATTATACTTACAATTAATAACATAGAAACTCTATACTTATCTTCAAGCTTCCCACTTGGGGTTTTAATATCCCGATTTAGGGTTTTAAATGTAATAATTAGGGTTCAAATTTTGGAAATTAGGGTTTGCTAAATAATTAAGCTTTACCCTATTAAGCTTATAATTTAAATCACTTGAGCAGCATTATAATTCTCCGTTATATTCCTGCATTAGGGTTTCAATATTCAAATCAAATTAGCATTTTTTATATGGTATTTGGGTTTTCTAATACTCAAATAGGGTTTCCAATAATTCATTAGGTTTTCCCTAATAAATTTATAATTAATAACGTTAAACCTTATATATAGCATCGCATTCCCAATCTAGGGTTTTTAATATCCCAATTAGGGTTTTTGGACTCTCAAATGTAAACTAGGGTTTCTAGAACCCATTTCTAGGTTTTCTTATCAGACGTTAGGGTTTTCTAACTGAACGTTGTCATTCTTAATATATACTTAGGGTTTGACACAAATATAATTTATCTGGTCAACCCTTGACCCCTAACCACATTCTGAACACATATAAAACCATATACACAGAACATAAACACATATAAACTTAATTCTGAATAATTCACCTAAATCCTTCACAGAATTTTGAAATCCTCAGAATTCCTTCCCAATAACATCAAACGCATACACTTATTTTCTATCTAGGTCTAATATTTAACCTTCAATCAATCATTTAAGATTTTAATAAATTGTCTAAATTCTCGGGTTGTCACAGTACATGTCAGTGTATGTAACTATAACTACAACATGGCCAAAATGGTTAACATCAGAAAGATTCATGGCCTTGAAAATCTTGTCAGATATTTTGGTTTTCTGGGAATTTCTGGGGTTGCCCAAAAAATCATTCCGTGATCGGTTAACTAGGTTTGACCGTTCATAACTTGAAATCTAAACATGCTATGTTCCTGATTTCAGTTCCAAATCATAGTCCACATGGCATACTACAGATCTATAACATAAAACACATATAACACCTAACACACACGGATCTTGAAGCCCTGACATTAGGATGTCAGACAACTTTTTTCAACTTTTTCTAGATTTTTGAAATCTTAAATTTCGAGCATCTAGATGTTATGGATCTGGGATTTAACAACCCAGATCACTAAATGACACCCTCTAACACATATCTAACCAATCATTAACAACATCTAACATTAAATACATAGATTTTCAAATTTAGGATTTATACCTAAAGACTTGGCTAGGTTGAAAAATAAAGTGTGTAACTTTTCTAGACTTGTATGCCTTAATTCCATGATGCAATGTATTTAATCTAGCAAGTTGGCTGATATTTATGAGATATAGGCACATGGCTATCCAGGGTTGGTCACCAACCACTTACTAGGGCAAGATCTACACTCCATCTCATTCAAATATTTAGAAGGGTAGTTTGGACATTTGGCTTGTAAAGTTAATGGCATAAAGGTAACTTGTCACAACCCTTAAGTTTTAACTCTTAGGGTTTAACCCTAAGATTACACAAATTCAAATTTCTAGGCTTTTCTAATTAAGTTTTAAAAATAGAAAATTAAGATTTCTAAATTATAATTAGGGTTTCCTAATTATATTAAAATTTTCTAATTATATTCAAGCATGCTAATTAAGATTAATATTTCCTTAATTAAAATTGCTAATTTAGCAATTAGGTTCCATAATTGTACATTAGGGTTTCCAGTTGAACAATTAGGATTTTCTAATAATCAATTAGGGCTATCCCTAATTTAATATAAAATCAATAACATAAAAATCTTATACTTATCTTCAAGCTCCCAAATTGGGGTTTTAATATTCCGAATTAGGGTTTTGGCTTCCTGAAATTAAAAATAGGGTTTCCAGAACCGGTGCTTGGGTTTCTTATCAATCGATAGGGTTTTCTAACTGAACATCAAGGTTCTTAAAATATTATTAGGGTTTATGACTGATATAGTTTATATGGTCAACCCTTGACCCTTAACCACATACTGTACATATATATGACCATATACACAGAACATATACACTTATACCCTTAACACTGTAAACCTTCACCAAAGTTTTTAAATTCACAAAATCCATTTCATAAAATGTCAAATCAAAACACTTATTTTCTATCTAGGTTTAATATTTAACCTTAATTCAATCTTTTAAGATTTTAATAAATATCTAAATTCTCAGGTTGTCACACACGTGTCCAAGGAATGTTACTTCCTCAAGCCAGAACTCGCATTTCTTCAGCTTGGCATATAACTTGTTTTCACGAAGCCTTTGAAGGACCAGCTTCAAATGGCGCTCATGATCTTCACGGCTTTCGGAATAGATGAGGATGTCATCAATAAAGATAACAACGAACTGATCCAAATATTCCTTGAACACACGGTTCATCATATCCATGAAAGCAGCAGGAGCATTAGTCAATCCAAAAGACATGACTAAGAATTCATAATGCCCGTACCGAGTTCTGAAACAGTCTTCAGGATATCCTTAGTTTTAATCTTCAGCTGATGATATCCAGAATGAAGAAGTCATCAATGCGAGGTAGCGGATACCTATTCTGAATGGTGACATGATTCAATTCCCGGTAGTCAATACAAAGTCGCATACTCCCGTCTTTTTTCTTTACGAATAAAATAGGAGCACCCCAAGGAGATGTACTAGGATGAATGAAACCGATGTCTAACAACTCCTATAGTTGGACCTTTAACTCCTGAAGTTCAATAGGAGCCATTAGATATGGGGTTTTAGAAATGGGCTTTGTACCAGGTTCAAGGTCAATAAAGAATTCAACTTCACGTTCTGGGGGTAGACCGGGAAGTTCATGAAATATGTCAGGAAATTCACTAACAACAGAAATATTATTCAAATCTGACGTGTTTTTGTTCAAGTTCGTGACATGGGCTAAGAAAGCTTGACATCCATTTTTCAATAAACGAATAACTTTATGGCTTGATATGACAGTGATTGATTTTAGTGGTTTGGTTGCTTGAATTCGCATAACAGGTTGGTTAGGAATATGAAAACTAACAACCTTATGAAAACAATCAATTTTAGCATGATGAGTGGTTAACCAATCAATCCCTAAAACCACATCAAATGCATATATTTTCAACGAAATAAGATCGACAGGTAATGTGATGGTTCCAACTTGGATCAAGCAAGATTTATAAACAGTAGATGTAATGAAAGTTTCTCCTAACGGAGTCTCAACAGATAAGTCAAAGTCTAATTTCTCCGGAGTCAAGTTCAAACGTTGAGCACAAGCAGGAGAGATAAAAGAATGGGTAGAACCGGTATCAAGTAATGTATAAACTTTGCAAGAGTTTAAGATTTTTTTACCCGTGATCACCTCATTCAGGATTTTTGCGTTTTGGCCAGTCACGACAAACGCTCTTCCAAGAACCACTGACTTTGACTCGTCCGGGACAGCCTTTGGAGTCATTATCCCCGTTGAACTTGGTTTTGCTACAAGACAATCTCTAGCTATATGACCTTCCTTTCCATAGTTATAACACACCTTGGATTGTTGTGGGCAGTTTAGGCTGATGTGTCCTTCTTTCCCAAATTTATAACATATGACTGATGATCGATCTCCTCCCCTAGAAACGTTTGATGTTGGTGCTGACGTTTTCACGTTATCATTGTTGTACCTTCTCTTTTTGAAATCTCCCCCCGACTCGCTTCTTCTATTATCATGTCCACGATTACCACCAGAGTGGTTACCGCTTTTATCCGAATGTTTTCCTCCCATTGGTTGTCATTGTCTCGACGATTTCGCCACCCAGATGACCACGGTTGTGGTCCCTCGGTTAAACATACTCATTATTGTGCTCTAATAATTGAGCCATGTTAACAACATCTGAATATAAAGAAAATTTATGAGAGGTAAGATATTGTTGAATCTCGGGTTTTAGACCTCTCTGAAACATCCGCGTCATTCGTTCCTTATTCTCTCCCAAATGAGGTGCAAACCTGGATAATTCTGCGAACTTAGCCTCGTACTAAGACACAGTCATGTTGTTTTGTTCCAGTCTGATAAACTCTACCTTCTTCATATGACGAATACTTTCAGGAAAGTACTTGTAATTGAACAGTTTCTGAAATGTTTCCCAAGACATGTTGAGTGTGGTAGGCTGGGTATGCTTCATAGATTCCCACCAGTATGCTACCTCACCATGGAACATAAAGGTGGCGAATGGAACCTTCTGTTCCTCTGTGCATCCCAAGTCATCAAATATATTAGTAATTTGCTTAACCCACGTTTCCGCCTTGATCGGATCCAGCTTTCCCACAAATCCTGGTGGTCCCAACTCTTTGAACTGCTTATCTTTGACAAGCCGCGCGTTGCTATTATTTCCACCTGAATTTTGTACACGAGTCTCCCTCATCTAATTTTGCATGAACTGCAAAAAGCTTCTAAATATCCCATCATTCATCATTTGTTCGGTAGTGTTGTTTACAGGAGGAATATTGCATTCCTGTTGAACGTTCCCCTGGTTGGTGATTAAAGGTGCCTCCATAGTCTCATTCACTCTGTTGTTAATATTTACAGCTGTCATACTCAAATACTTCCACAAAACAAGGGTTAATTAAAAAATTAACATATCACATATTAACCATATGCTCCGACTGACCAACCAAATAAGCTTAGGTATGACACACTAGCGAAGGATTACTCGTCTCTCCCCTCCTAGTTCTATTCCCCGATCTCCGCCAGAGACCATATCCCTAAGCTCTGATACCAACTGTGACGCCCACAAAATAGGTATACATCACCCATTCTGAGTCGCCAAATACATGATATAGAAACAAATACAACTTCATTAATACAATTGTCGTGCAAAATACGACAACACATATACTATGAGTTTAAATACAAATATTGTCTAATAGACAGTATTCAAACTCAAAAGGAGTCCTCATTACAATTATTGATACCCTATTTTACAAAAAAAGTGAGGACTGCTAAAACAACTTTCTAGAACCATCACTCCATACCCCGGCTAGTTCCTGCTATATTCCCTCCTCCTGAGAAAAAAAATGGAACAAAAAAGAAAAGGGTGAGCTCAACTAGCCCAATAAAGAATATTATAACTAAGATAATATACAACAAATTATCATTAGTCTTCAACAAGGAAAAATCTGATAGAATATAATAGACAACAAGTTTTAGATCAACAACTGCAGCAGAAACAAAAATCCATTAGAAGAGTCAAGTAGAGAATGAATTCTACTATCTTCTAAGTTTTAAAAGTCCATTATCAATATTTTTCCCTGTAACATCAATCAATATACATCTTGAATCAAATATTCATATTTGCACTACAGGCCAAAGATATTCATTTGTATCACCAGTTGGTCTTGTTCATCTCAACACCTGTTCATCTTTGCACTACGGGTCAAAGATATTCATCAGTTAATCATTCATCTTTGCACTACAGGCCAAAGATTTCAGTAATATCATCAATTAGGACTGAGGATGATGAAAAATATCTTAAAGAAAAAGAATCCAATGAGATAAAAGGACAATGATTAGGGATTCGTACTTTAGATAAACCAAGTTCAAAAATGCTCTGTCAGGAATAAGCTTGTAAATGATATTCCTATTTACATATGATTTGATTATGATATATATATATGAATGAATATGCAAGTATGCTTGAATTAAGAAAAGTTGTAAAGTCCTTTGATAGATAATAGAAACATGTGTACATGGACTTAGAATGAATTGATCAAATATGTTAGGTTGATCCTACATAAGCAAAACAGCTCTGTTAAAGTCCTTAAAAAGAAATGATGTACAGGGACTATAAATATAGAAAGATCAAACATGTTAGGTTGATCTTATGATGTAATAGATAGGCTTGTCTGATCGTCGAGCTCTGCACCAAAAATTGTAGTCTGCTACGAGAGTCCAGGAAAACTCGAGAGCTATCGAGGCAGAATCGTAGTCTGCAAGATAGTAGATCTCGGAGTTCGTAGACTGCTAGGAGAGACGAGGAAGGATCATAGTGTGTCGAAGAGAACTTCCTCAGGGCCGTAGTCTGCTGAGGAATTCATGTTCAGAATCGTAGAGACAGCCTGCCTACGAGCCGACCTAGCATCTGCCGAAGTAAAGTCAGAAACGAAGACTACACTCGGAGTCGTAGAGTCTACTGATGCCGAAGCCAAGTCAAGGATCGTAGACTACACTCTGAGTCGTAGAGTCTACTGATACCGAAGCCAAGTCAAGGATCGTAGACTACACTCTGAGTCGTAGAGTTTACTGATTACATGCAGAGATCGTAGTCGAGCGAGATTAGTTGAAGACAACAAGCACAAAGTCAGAAATCGTAGTAGTCAAGATCTGAACGCGGAGTCGTAGTGTCTGCACAACCGTAGCTTAATCGTAAAGTGCAGAACCAAGACTTCAACAGACGTGCTCACAACGCCAAGGTTGAATCGTAGAGCAAACACAATTCTCAGCAAAAAAGCACTCCCACAATATCCAAAGGAATGAAGCCTCTGGTTGGCACTGCAAAGATACATCCCACCTGAAGGAAACCAGAGAACACTCAACGAATGACACGTAAGCTAACAGAAGATCAAAGCATCAATCCAATCAACATCCAGATTGAGTTGTGAAGCCATTCGAGATGAAGTCTTCCACAAGATGATCATAAGAAGACTTCAGTAGCTTACTAAGGAAAGTCAGTAGGTGTAGTAGCTGTCATGTGATAAGATGACAACAATGTTGTAAGTATCCAGGATCGTAGTGTTTTCCAAACAAACAAAGAACTGATGGAGTATACACAGAGATACTGGTCAGCCTCTGAAGAACAAGGCTAAAGTGATTAAGCATTAGGTCAGTCCATTGATGATAAGTGAACGGGAGAGCACAAGGAGAAAGCGAGTTGGACATGCCACAAATCTGAAGTGTCTTGCTATTCAGAAGGGGCCAAAACAAAGAAGTCAAGCCATCAGTATCTGAGAGCTGTTGAGGCAAACAGAAGTGTTGAAGCACTGCACAAGAGAAGGAAGAGGTGTTCTACATTGAAGATCCAATCAACACTCTTCAAGATCGTAGTGTTGTCTCTACCAGTCAACAAGACACTACGATCAGGTCCAAGAAGACATGCATCAGAATCGTAGAGTTCGAACAGCTTAAGATTGAAGCATTGGCAACGGTTCAATCTGAAGGTTGATATTCGGACAACAGCTTATTAAGAGCATCGATGCAAAAGGACAACATCTGATCGAGAAATCAGAAGGGGGAAATAAAGTCATCGACCTGACCAAGACACCAAAGTGACATCTCTGACGGGGTAGGTGAAACAGTGGACTATAGTGTCAGAAAGTCAGAAAAGGAGATGTCATGTCACATCTGCAGTCTGCACCAAATAACTCGAGATCTGCGAAGCAAATCTAAAAGCTTTCAACGGTTACTTTCGAACAGGAAGATTGGGAAGAAGTATAAATCAACAGAGCTTCAAAGATCAAAGAGTGCTGATGATTGCTTTGTTATAGAAACATTGAGTTGGTAGAATGCTAATGTTGACTCTACGAGTTCCACTTGAGCTTAAATAGAACAAGTCTCAATGACAGTGAGACTACGAAGGTGGAAGTGTAGCAACGTTGAAGAAGGACTTAAATAGATAAAAGCTTCACTCAACAAAGATGAGAATGCCACTTGAATTGGCATCTAAGCTAAGAGCCGAGAAGGACAAGAAGATAGCATTCAGAAGAGTGGCAAAGCACAATGCAGATCCTAAGAGCCACTCTATGATTCACCATGAACCCAAAGCTGAAACAGAGCAAGTGCAGAACCATGTCTGCCAACATGTTAAGAAGGGTTCAGGAAATGGTGATGGTGCACAACTGACACTACACGAAGATGAGCAGAACAGAAGAAGATCAGCTGCACCAAAGATTATGTGGTCCAGTCTCGAAGCAGAATACAAAGAGGACCACACCAAGCTACTAAGTACAAAAGATGATCAAGCTTCAAGACATCTTAGTAGCTCAACACCAACAACAACAACAACTACAACAACAACAAGAAGCCAAGGTCTGAGGGGTCCTTGTCCTTAGGGACTAAATGAAGTTCCAAGCCTGCTGGGCTTGAAGAGTTCCTAGGGAACTAGAGAAGTTCCAAGGCTGCTGGCCTTGAAGAGTTCTTAGTGAACTTAAGTTCCAAGGTCAGCGGCCTCAAGGAATCTTAGTGATTCGTGGTGCTTCCTCGCTTTCTGTTGAAACTCGCTAGTTGAAAGCAGAAGAGTGGATTAGGAGCTTGAGTCTCTGAACCACTTAAAACCCCTTGTCTCTTTTACTTTATGTCATTTATATTATGTATATTAACTGCTATGTATGTTTTAACTGCTTACAACCGAACTAACTCTAAGAACAATGTATGTATGATTATGAATATATCAAATAAGGGGGTCTTTTACTTATTCCGATGTGCTTGAAAAGATTCTTATGCTTGTCATATTCTAAGTCATTAGCTATACAAAATAACAGAGAAAAGTATTTGAAACGAAAAGGATCTATTCAACCCCCCCTTCTAGATCTATATTGTGCCTACTTGGAACTAACATGCTCCATAATAAATTATAGTGGAGTAAAATTCAAGAATGAAGATCAAAACATGGATACAATAAAAGATAGTAACCATAATAGACATCTTGGACAAAGAAGAGAAAATTTTATTTTTCTATAAATAGTGTTGTATTCGTGAATAGTGCCGTATACGTGAATAGTACTGTATACGTGAATAGTAATCCTGACATAAAAAGGTAGAAATTCCACAATAAAATTCATATGAATATTTCGGCATAATGATATTGAAGAAAATAATATCATTTACGAAGAAAATAACATCCCTTACCTCAAAAGAACAGTATTTCTGACTGGAATATCAGATGAAATGCCGAAAGAAACTTGCACTGATTAGAAACTCTCAAAATGTCTAAATACTCACAAAAATACGCTGGATAATATAGAGAAAGAAACTTCTGATTCTGGTGTGATTTTCATTAATAACTAAGCACCCTATTAATAGGAAAATGGCAGAATGCCATAGTAGACTTAACTTGTTACCGGCTTCTCTACACTTCAACATTCACACACGCCACTTTTGATCCACGAAATTTTTTTCCACAAAAAAAAAAAGTGGGGCCCACCCATATTGTTAATAAAAACATTTATATCCAAAACTTCAATAATTCATAATAAATAGCCCTTTTATCAAAAAAATACAAATTTTATGTCCATTCCATAGGAAATTAAATTCTCTACAACTTTGTACATTTAAGTTTTTCCAAATTCCAAATAGAAAATGTCTGAAATCTACATACGAATGATTTTGAATACCTCCATTCTGACAAAATACTGATAAAACACCTCAGCCTTAATTCCTTCATTTATAACCACAATAAATATATCCATCATTTATATTCACATAAAATAAATATTTCCTTATCATATAAATCAATAATTAATTATTCATAAATAATATTACAGAATCACAATTATGACAACCAGGTCGTTCCCAGGAAAGATGGGGCTTTCTGATAAGGATTTCTCCTTACTGGCGCGCACTTAAGTGACCAAACCATTTCCTAGACAGAACTTTCTTAGACATTGCCAATAATGTTATCTAATAATATTATTCAAATAATATGAATTATTGATCTGATAATGAGAAATACTGTGCAGTGACAATTATTGAAACAACAATATTATAAAATATCAACGTAGCAATTATTGAATCAATAAAATAAAATATTGAACAGTAAATACTATAACAATTATTGAGTAGTGCCTTCTTACGTAAGAATCAATAATTCAAAAATCATCAGGCAATACCGCGGTGCTCATGCGCAACCACGCCAGACATCGTATTTTAACCACCGGGTATTCCAACAGTGTTAACAGTAACAACTACATCGTTATTTATAAAAACTCAAACGTGTCATTTTCTTCATCCGATCGTTTTTTGTTATGGGGCCCACAAATGGCTGCACCATCGTACGAATATTCCCCGACAACAAGAATATTCCACGACCAAACGAATATTCTCCGGCAATGATGAATATTTTATAACCACTTACTTATTTTGCAAAATTTGCACATTTCACCCCAAACCAAAATATTATACCACATTAACACCTTATTATTCAAAATAATAATTAGAGGAAATTCAATTTTATTTATAAAAAGTTGGGGTCTTACACTATGAGTAGTAAAGACTCAGGGAAATGGCTAGAAGCCATGAAATTTGAAATGAATTCCATGTATAAAAGCTAAGTATGGACTTTGGTTTCACCACCTGAACGCATTAAGCCTATTGGGTGTAAATGGGTCATTAAAAGAAATACTGGAGCATATGGAAAGGGACCTATAAGACCCGACTGGTTGGAAAAGGTTTCAAACAAAGGCAAGGAGTTGACTATGATGAAACCTTCTCACTAGTAGCGATGCTCAAGTCCATTCAGATTTTTCTTGTAATTATAACTTATCATGACTATGAAATCTTGAAAATGGACGTGAAAACAACCTTCCTCAATGGGAAACTTGAGGAGGATGTGTTTATGACATGACCAGAGGGATTTGTTTCAACAGTTGGAACAAATCAAGTCTATAAGCTACAATGATCCATTTATGGATTGAAGAAAGCTTCTCTTAGGTGGAACATCCATTTTGATGAGACAATCAAAGAGTTTGATTTTATCAAAAATGAGGATGAACCATGTGTGTATAAGAAGGTTAGTGGGAGCGTTGTTTCATTCCTTGTATTATATGTTGATAATATTTCACTGATAGGGAATGATATTCCTATGCTACAATCGATTAAAAATTGGTTATTTAAACACTTCTCCATGAATGACTTGGGAGAAACATCCTATATTTTGGGGATAAAGTTCGATAGAGATAGATCTAAAAGGATGTTTGGCTTTTCCTATGGAACATACATTGACTCGATGCTAAAGAAGTTTAGCATGGAAGATTCCAAGAGAGGTCTCATGTCGATGAGCCATGGAATACATCTCTCTAAGAAACAAGCCCCAAAGAAACCTGATGAGAGAGACCGTATGAGTAAGATTCCTTATTCTTCATCAATATGACCTATTATGTACGGTATGATATGTACTAGACCGAATGTCGCTCATGCATTTAATATAACAAGCAGATATCAGTCGAATCCATGAGATGAGCATTGGAAGGCAGTAAACAAATCCTAAAGTACTTAAGAATAACCAAGGATGTATTTCTTGTCTACGATGGGTCTAAATTGAAACTAGAGGGCTTCATAGACTCAAGTTTTCAAATGGACCAAGATGACAGTAAATCCGTTTCGGGTTATGTGTTTACCTTAAACGGTGGCGTAGTGAGTTGGAAGAGTTCTAAACAACAAACATTTGCTGATTAAGTGACAGCGGCAGAGTACATAGCTGCAAGTGAAGCTGCAAAGGAGGCTGATTGGATGAAGAAGTTCATAATCAAACTTGGCGTGGTTCCTAGCATTAGAGGAGCAATACTTTTTTACTGTGACAACACCGGAGCTATTGCGTAGGCTAAGGAACCCAGGTCTCATCATAAATCCAAACATGTGTTGCGATGGTTTCATTTGATTAGAGAAATCATTGAAAAAAGAAATGTCACCCTGGAGCGTGTGGACTCTCAAGACAACATTGCAAATGCATTTACTAAAGCGTTAACACAACAACAATTTGATCGCCACTTAAAGAAGATGGGTATGAGATACCATGGCGATTGACTTTAGTGCAAGTGGGAGATTGAAAGTAGTATGCATACAAGCCAATAATGTATGATGATAAAGCATATACTTTGTAAACAATATTATTCATTTATTAATAAAAGATTTATTTATTAATGGCATTTAATTATCTACATTATGTTATTTTAACAATATGTGATAAACCTATAGTTTTAAGCAATCCTTTTAGAATCATGACGAGATCATGGTAATGAGATCTAAATTCTTAGATAGCTTAAAACTAAAATGTTCCCAATCATTGGATTACTAAAAAAGGGGATTAGTGAATCTGGATAGATTGGTACATACGTTGCTTGCTCATTGGATGAGAATTATTGATATCATGATCATTTGTGTGGAGACACTAAAGCAAGTATGTAGGTGCTTATTGGAGAATAAGTTCACTGAATGTGGCTCGCTAAAGAATACCTAATGGAGTTTTACTTGTCTGTCAAAAGAAATTCCTGAAGTCATAGTAGTACAAGTGATCCTTAGACTTTAGATCATCATAGTATCTTATGTGTAAAGAATTATACTTTGACTTATTTCTTAAGACCCCTAGGGTATATCAAAGGGTATGCTTGGGTGTAATGAGTTATAAATGGAGATAATGAATGATCAATAAAGAATATATTGTTTCTAGTAAAAGAAGAGATATGTCATATGTGATTCGATAAATGACAACCCAGGAATCATTGGCCAAGATAGAATGAAATTAGAAAGGAGTTTCTAATTTACATTTATTCAGAGTTGTGCATTTGGGAATCGAAATACATATAATTAAATAAAATAAGACTTGATAGTAATTCCATGTCTTATACTTAATTGAGACATTGTATGGTGGAAGGATTTAATTGTACGTATTAACACAATCTACTATTAATTTATGTATTATTACATGTTTAATCCACCAATTTTGACTCCAAAGCAACATTTATTGTACATATTCCAACCAAAAACTCAAATTCATCTTTTGAAACATGATTTCATGGATTAAAGCATACTAAAATTGTTCATAGATGATAACTAATAGATTACAATCAACTATTAACACATATAAAAATTATCTAACCAATTTATCAACCAAAACTCAAATTTTACATGAAGAAACTCAAGAACGCAAGGACTAGGAATAAAGAGTTATATTACTACCTTTAATCCTTGTTTATATTATGTTAGATGATAGAGAATTGTTTTGACTCCTTCTCCTCAAAACTTAGCTTCAAAATCATAAAGAATGTTTTTCTCTCTTCTCCTTTCTCTCTACTATCTGTTTTCTTATTTCTTGTTCTTCTCTAGAGTTAAGCTTAACACTAATAAAACTAACGTAAAATATATACTTAATACAATATAATATGTATATTGAATATTTATCAGTTACAATTTTTGAAAAATCAAAAGCTATATGGTTTGTTTGGCAAAATGAAATAAACCTCTTTTTTAATTTATTTTAATAACTCCTTTACAATATAATTTATTTATCGACTTTAATAAAATTACTACACAATAACATCCATCCAATTTATTCTATTTAACAAATAAACCATCTAAATTATTTATTTAATACGATAACTATTTAATAACAATTTACAAAATTCTCAACTCTCTAATTTAATTACATAATTAAATTAGAATAGTATCAATATAATCACGTAATAAAATACGCACCATTGATAAAATTATTTATCATCAAATGAATTGATATTATCGCACCTAATAAAAGTAATCCACAATAATTTCATCAATTATTTATTTAATCAATAAATAAATCAAAATAATTATTTAATCAATAAATACATCAACTAGAATATTTATTTAACTCGATAAATATTTTAAATTAAATATTAAAATTTTCGATCGTTACATTCTAAATACAAAATAAATAACTTTATGTTAATTTAGAATTTCATAAAAATATGAATCCAATTTTTAATTTAAATAAACCTTTTATTTTAATTAGAAATCAGATTTTATAAATAAAAATAATTTTTATTCTTATTCGGGTACTGTAAATACTTCAAATGTGTATTGGGTTTAGCGCACGTAATTTGGATTAGCCCATTTTTTGAAACTCGGTCGCAATCGCGCAATGCGTGTTTATATCAAGAAAGAGAAAATCAAGTACGGGTTGACCCGCTTTTGAAAATCGATCGATATCATATAATGGCCAATTCTTTAAATTGATTTCTAGTTCGCGAATTCATCAGTTTTTCTCCAAAAACTCAATTATATGCTAATAATTATGTCAATTTGTTTTACAAAACACATATTAATCATATATATATATATATATTAAATCTAAACAATTAATAATTGCACAAAGGTTTGGCTTTGATACCACTGTTAGATTTCTAAGAATCATAGATGCAATCAAATTGCATAAAACAACAGAAGTATGAAAAAATCAGATTTAAAAAATTTTCACAAACCAATTACCCGGATCATCCTTTATTCACGTTATTAATCAAAGCAAAAGATAAGAAGTTATGGAATCATACCCTTGTAGATTCGAGCGTCCACAGGTACGAGTTCACCTCCTAGTTCTTCGCAATCTACTTGAATCTTCGAGATTGATTCCTTCCTTTGATCAACGTTAGCCACCTAAGTATTTGACCTCTAGAGGTGATCCACCAAGGAAGAAGGATTATTCAAGAAGGAGGGTGGTTGGCTAAACCCTAGTTTTTCTATCTTTGTAGAAAAAAGGAGTACTCTCCAACAATTAAAAATTACGTCTACTAATATCTAGCATAAGACTATTCTTATATAGATATTAGTCAACCCTTTTAATCTAATTAGAAATAGGATTTTATTTAATTAATTAAATTTCTTTAATTAATTAAGCTCCTTAATCTTTTTAAGGATAATTAATTAAAATCTTTTAATTAATTTGCCTCATAATCTTATTAGGAATAAATGAGAGTACTTATATTAAATTAATTCTCAAACTTCTTTAGAAATTAAAATAATAATAATTATAATAATATTAATATGACTCCTCTTATTAATTAATATATAATATTTTCAAAATATTAAATAATAAATATTAAGCTATTTAATTTATTCTATCACCATAGATTAAATTAAACACACCTAATATATTATTACGATTATACCATTAACTTCTTAAATAATTATTCTTTCTTTTATGGTGTGACCCTTTAGGTTCTCCATATTAAACCGGTTGTGAATAAATCAATGAGGACAATTCTAATCTTATTTATATAAATAAATTAAACTAGTAATCTATTTAAATAAATAATATTTATTCTACAAAGGATAAGTCTCCTTAGCGATCAATGACTTTCTAGATAATATAGATTTCAACATTAATCATAAAAGAATCTTTGAGTAAATAGTTTCCGTACAATTCAATCCTTCCAACATACAATGTCTCAATTTAATATAAGACATGGAATTACTATCAAGTCTTATTTTATTTAAATATATGTATTTTGATTCCCAAATACACAACCTCGAAAAAATGCAAATCATTCCACATTGGCCAATGATTCCTGGGTTGTCATTTATAGAATCATATATAATATTTCTCTTCTTTTACTAGAAGTGGTAGATTCTTTATTGATCATTCATTATCTCCATATATAACTTATTACACCCAAGCATACCCTTTGATTTATCTTAAGGGTCTTAAAGAATTAGTCAAAGTATAATTCATTATACACAAGATATTATGATGATCTCAAGTCTAAGGATCACTTGTACTACTATTACTACAGGAATTCCTATTGACATCCAAGTAAAACTCTATTAGGTATTCTTTAGCGAGCCACATTTAGGGAACTTATTCTCCAATAAGCACCTACATACTTGCTTTATTATCTCCACACAAATGATCTTGAGATCAATCATCCTCATCCAATGAGCAAGCAATGTGTAACGACCCCAAAATTCATACAATTCCACTATCGACTTCGGTCGTTATCAATACATCTTTATTCTAACCTTATATCATTAATTAATGTTAAACTTCAAAAAATGCGGAATAATTTAAACTTTTCTGTCTTCTTACTTTAATTCCCTGAATAAAAACTTTTATCATTTACACATCTCTGAATCAAATTTATTTTTATAATTCAGTTTATTAGAGTTATTATATAAAAAAATTCATCTCAGCTCGATATCCCTTATTCATTGGGTAGCTCAAACTTTACAACTAAATATGAAGTTTCACATCATAAATTATCAAGTACATTTCTCAAAACCTTTATCTTTACTTACCTTTAAACCATACTTAGTTTATTACTCACTTTATCAAAGTTAATAAATAAAATTTACATCCAGGTTCAATACCCTTTATACATCAGACAAAATTTAAACTTTATAATTCAACATCTATTAAACATCATACATTATCAAGTACGTCATCTGAAACCTTAAACATGGTTCAAATAATAACAACTCAACCAAAGTATATAAATCTTCATGCATTATATTTGATTCATGTCTTTCAAGTAGCACATAGCGTTACCTTGAATCCTTAACCTGCAAAAGTTTTTATTTGCAAGGTTGAGCTCAACAGCCCATCAAATCTAACAGTTTTCATATATCACGTAGCACATAATAACATGATCAACATACATCTCATAAACATTGTATTAACATAACATACATCTTTCAGTTCATATAACAAGTATAAAGATTGAGTTCCATACTCAATCAACATTAATTACTCAATCAATGTTGTCATAAATTGACTTTAACATTTTATGCATTTAACATATATATAACACATCATGCTCTTTACAATAAAGATTTAAAACAGTTCATCATCAAGTTTAAATAGAAAATAGGAACTGAAAGACTTGCCTTGATCGTTGTTAACAAATAACAGATTAATAGCTTAAAGCTATCTGCACTCCACGTGCCCTACAAAATTATATAATCATGTACATCAACTATTAGCCACATAGCAACGCATAGTTGTTGTAGTATAAACTTTACTCTACATCCCATAACCCTTCCTATTAATCAATACACAATGTTCAATTTGATTATGTTAACTTTCGACTTATATCTCACTAGATTTCTTTTTAGTCATACTCGAAGTTCATTCAAGTGTTTAAGTCTTGCTAGGACTCCTTATTGATTTATATTAACCACATTCCATATTTTACAATTTTCACTTCAATTGAATTAAAACACGTTTTAAGTTTATTAACACTTATCACGACGTTTCGACGTTCATTCATCACACGCCTGAATCGTTTCTCTTGTGTATAATTAGTATGCTTATACAACTTATTCAATACATTATTTATTGATGTTAAGCATCACTAAATTTACTAATATTCATGTTTTATAGCTTAGAAAAACATCTTTTATCATCAGAAGCGCTACACTTGTATACGTCCATGCCTGACGCCCTCCAATTGCCTCTGAATGCACATTAGTCCCAAAGATGGCCATTTTGACCCCTTTTAGCGACCTCAAATTTACAATATTAAAGAACAAAATTTGTAGGTCTACTCATCCTAGTTTCGGATCATCTTGAATTTCCTCAATTAGAGTCCGTATGAAAATGTTATGGCCATTTTAATAAAACATGCCTGGACAAATTTTTCTCTAACACTTGGTCAGTCTGCCCACCCCCGTCGGGGCGGGGTTTTTGAACTATAAAAGTCCTCCGAGCTGGGATACCAACTGGGGCGGCACTTTTTGAACTATAAACCCCTGTTGGGGCGAATATTCGCTGATCCCAATTCTGCAGCTTGTGTTCTTCGCGAATGTTTTATCCTTTCTCATTCTAACCTTCATAACTCGAGTTATACACATCCAAATCAATATGTTTTCGAATATATGGATTCCTAACTCATATGACTATAACATACTAGAAAATAAATAATTTACAGAACCATTAATCCACCCAAAGCTTGACCCAAAACTCATGTTCATATTAGTTTTACACGTTTTAACATGTTTAGCATAATCATTCACCACAGATTCGATTCCTAACCAAATCAATCCGTTTAAACTTCTTTGTTTTCATTTTTCAATGTATTAACAACATCTACCATCAATTTAAACTTTTCATCATGAATTCATCATCAATTTTAGTCTCAAAATAGACCAAAACATACATATTACAACAAAACTCTAATTCCTTTTCTTTAACATGTTTTCATGATTTTGATTATTCTAAAACCATTTATAGAGGTTATATATCATATTATATACCATACACACACACACACACACACACACACACACACACACACACACACACATATATATATATATATATATATATATATATATATATATATATATATATATATATATATATATACAACATTCCTTCAAATCACCTAACCAAAATAGCTTTTAAAATGAAGAATTTGAGAAACTATAAATTGGAGCTTTAAAACTAGATTATACCTTTGATTCTTCTTAAACTTGATTAGATGATATGAATCTTCTTCTTCTACCTTCTTTGATTCTCAACCTTTTCAATTTAAAGAGAATTTCTTCTCTACCACTGTCAATTTCTATTTTCTTTTATGTATTTGCTCTTTAGACATAGCAAAATAATACGTACCTGACAAATGGTTTAAGGTAAGTTAAGGGTCTCATCAGTTACCATCCACTAAAGGTCATAAGACCTTGTTTGGTTTAACTTTATTAAACTTATTCTAGTTTATTTTAATAATTTTCTTATTATATGCTACACTAAATGTCACACTTCATTTTATTTAAACACGTATCCCAAAACAATTATAATTTAATTAACAAATCTTTAATCTTCTAATTTAATTATTTAATTAAATTAGATTAACGTAATCAAATACGCCAATTATAAAATATATTAACATAAATTAAGTCAATATTATCATATTTAAACAAATTATTCCCTAATAATTTCAAATTCGAATATTTATTCCATAAATATTCCAACTAAAATATTTCTTCTATTCGATAAACATTTTAACTATTTACAAGACTCACAATCGAATTACATCAATATATTACATTTCTATGTAATATACATTCTCATTTTATTAAAAACAATTATATGAATTCACTATTTAAATTAAGTGAATTACTCACATTAATTATGAAATTTAATTCATAATAACTTCTATCGTTACAATAATAATTAAATTATATTCTCTCATAATATAATTTTAACTGAATCAAATTAACTAATATTACTTGTGACACCCCCAAAATAGGTATACATCACCCATCTTGGGTCGCCAAATACATGGTACATAAATCAAATACAAACTTATTTTATACAATACGACAAAAGCGTAGCTTAGAGTTTTTACATGAATATTATCTCATAGACAGTATTCAAACTCAAATGAAGTCTTCATTACATTTATTATCACACTATTTTATAAAATAGTGAGGACTACTATAGCCACCATCTCGGACCGTCACTCTGTTCCCCAACTAGTCCCGGCTACGTTCTCATTTTCTGAAGAGAACAATGAAAGAAAAAGGGTGAGCTCAACTAGCCCAGTAAAAAATATTATGATTAAGATAATGCAGAATAAATTATCGTTAGCCTTCAATAGTGTTAAACTGATAAAATACAATAAACATCAAGTTTAACTGTAGTGGAACAAGCAATCCATTAGAAGAGTCAAGTAGAGCATGATATCTACTATCTTCTATGATTTAAAAAGGTTTTTCATCAACTTTATCGCTGAGAGTCAGCTTAATAAATAAACCACATCATCGAATCATCCCTGCACCACGGCCAATGATATTCATGTAATCATCAATAGTCATGATTATACCGAATAATCCTTGGTTATAATCATACCAACAACCGTCCATCAATGCACTATAGGCCAATGAGGACATTTTACCACATCATTTGTAACATTATGGGTCATCATTATACTGAATGATCCCTGCTCATAATCATACCAATCAACAGTCTATCTATGCACGTAAGCCAAAGATGACTTTCATCACAAAATAAGCATGAGGATGATGACAATGATATAAGAATTCAATTAAAAGAAAGCAAAGGATAAATTTGTAAAGATTTATAATTTAATTTAACCAGAATTCAATAATGTCCAAATTGTCAACATGATACTGCTTTGTGGAGTAAATTTCAAGAATAATATTGTATCAAAAATGATTTGGACAACAAAGAAATCAATTTTTGTCATTAATAATTCCCCGAGTGAATAGTGTTAGGTTTGTAATATTCAAGAACACAATCAAATTGCAAAAATTAAGCGGAAGCGAGATAAATCAGAGTTTTAAAATTTTACAAACCATATACCCGGATCACCCTTTATGCACAATTATTAATTAAACGAAAAGATAAAGAATAAAATCATACCCTTGAAGATCGAGCTTCCTCAGGTACAAGTTCACCTCCAAATCCTTTCGCGTTCAACTTGAATCCACCGGGTTTGGTTCCTTCCTTTGATCAACGTTAGCCACCCATGTGTTTGGCCTCTAGAGGTGATCCACCAAGGAAAAAGAATTTTCAAGAAGATGGGTTTTTGGCTCAAACCCTAGTTTTCTATCTCTATAGAAAATAACGTACTCTCCCAACTATTGGAATTATTACGTATGTTGAAAAAGTCAACAACCCCCTCCACCCATAATAAGACTCCTCTTATTTATAGATGTGAGCCACCCACATTAACAATTAAGGAATTGGGTTTTATTTAATTAATTAAATTCTTTTAATTAATTAAGCTCCCTAATCTTATTAGGGATAATTAATTAATCTCCTTTAACTAATTTTCCCTCCTAATCCTATTATGAATAAATGAGAGTACTTATATTAAATTAATTCCTAAACTCTTTTAGAAATTAAAATAATAATAATTGTAATAATATTAATAAGACTCCTCTCATTAATTTATATTTAATATTTCTAAAATATTAAATAATAATATTAAGCTATTTAATTTATTCTATCACCATAGATTAAATTAAATATACTTAAATATATTATTACGATTATGCCATTAACTTCTTAAATAATTATTCTTCCTTTTATGGTGTGACCCTTTAGGTTCTCCATATTAAACCCGGTTGTGAATAAATCAATTAGAACAATTCTAATCTTATTTAAATAAATAAATTAAATAATTAATTTATTTAAATAAATAATATTTATTCTACAATAGGATAAGCCTCCCTAGCGATCAACGACTTTTAGATAATATAGATTTCAACATTAATCATAAAGAACCTTTGAGTAAATAGTTACTGCGACAATTCAATCCTTCCACCATACAATGTCCCAATTAAATATAAGACATGGACTTCTTCGTCAAGTCTTATTTTATTTAATTATATGTATTTCGACTCTTAAATGCACAACTCAAATAATGCAAATTAGAAACTCCTTTCTAATTTCATTACGCCTTCGCCAAGGACTCTTTGGGTTTTCATTTATCGAATCACATAGGACATTTCTCTTCTTTATTAGAAGTGGTAGATTCTTTATTGATCATACATTATCTCCATGTACAACTTATTATACCCAAGCATACCCTTTGCTATACCCTAAGGGTCTTAAGGAATAAGTCAAAGTATAACTCATCATACACAAGATACTATGATGATCTCAAGTCCAAGGATCACTTGTACTACTATCACTACAGGAATTCCTATTGACAGGCAAGTAAAACTCCATTAGGTATTCCTTAGCGAGCCACGTTCAGTGAACTTATTCTCTAATAAGCAACAACATACTTGTTTTAGTGTCTCCACACAAATGATCATGAGATCAATCATCCTCATCCAATGAGCAAGCAACGTATGTACCAATCTACCCGGATTCACTAATCCCCAATTTAGTAATCCAACGATTGGGAACTATTTTAGTTTTAAGCTTTCAAAGAATTTAGATCTCATTAGAATGATAATCATCATTATTCTAAAAGCATTGCTTAAAACTATGGGTTTATCACATATTATAAAACAGCATCATGTAGATAATTAAAAGCCTTTAATAAATTAATACTTTTATTAATAAATGAATAAGATTGTTACAAAGTATATGCTTTATCATCAAACATGATTGGCTGGTATGCATACGACTTTCAATCTCCCACTTGCACTAAAGCCAATCATCATGGTATCCCATACTCTTCTTCTCTAAGTGACTATTATCATGCTGTTGGATAAGCTTCAGTAAATGGATATGTAATGCTGTTCTTGAGAGTCCACTATCTCTATAGTGATTTCCCATCTTTCAATGATTCTTATAATCAAATGAAACTGCCACAACACATGTTTAGATCCAAGATGAGACTTAGGAACTATTCCTAGTTCTGTAATGAACTTTTATCCAAACAATCAACTTGCAGCTTCATTTATAGCTACTTACTTTGTCTTTATCACTAAACCAAAGAACTCTTTCTTTGTTTGGAACCTTTCAATTTACTACACCAATTGTTCAAGGTAACCCTTTACCTTAAAGTGGATTTTTCGTCATCTTGATTGTCTCGAAAAACTTGAGTCTATTAAGCCCTCTAGTTTTAATTCGGACCAACATGAATATGATCACATCCTTAGTCTTAGGTTAAGCACTTTAAGATGTTTTCAGCGACTCATAGTGAACTTCTCCATAATATGGTGATCAACATCGGTCTCGTATATTTCATTGTATACATGATTGTCACTCACGCGACCTCTCTTTTCAGGGAGTCTGTGGGGACTATTAGAGAGATACACTCCATAGCTCATCGACATGAGACATCTCTTGGAGTTTGCCATGCTAAACGACTTTAGCATCAAATGAATATACGTTCCTTGGGTTAAGTCGAGCATCCTGTTGTATCTATCTATATATATATTATCCCCAATTAAGATACTCTTCCAATCATTCATGGAGGAATGGTTAGACAACTTTATCTTTACTGATTGTAGCATTGGTTAGCATTCCTTATCCGTAGTATATCAACATATGGTACTAGGAATGTCACGATGCTCCCACTGACCCTTTTGTACACACTAGGTTCATTCTTATTTTTGATAAAATCAAACTCTTTTGATTGCCTCATCAAAACGAATGTTCCATATTTGAGAAACTTGTTTCAATCCATTTCTCTGAGTGTCTACAACACTTATCTTATCGTATGTAACTGGATCATCATCTTCTATGATGTGTACCTCATCATCATCATCTATGATGAATCCATACCTCCCAGGTATCTTCGGTACTATTCCAGAATTATGATTCAGTTGTGGTACAATAGGTCCATCTACAGGTTCCTCTTATTTGACTTATAGTGTTTTGTGGTTCTTGAACTCTTCAAGATCTATTATCCTCCCACTAGCCCCTTCAATGATAAACACATTTATCTTAGAAGGCAGCGTGTTTCACAATAAACACCTTTTGCTAAGCAGGATTATAGAACATATTCCCTAAACTTACTTTAGGATGTCCCACAAATCGACACTTGTCAAATCTTGTCCCAAGCTTATCCTTTGAAACCTTTTCACGTAAGTTGGACAACCACTTATCTTAACATACTTAAGATTAGGAATCCTCCATGTCCATAACTTTTATGGAGTCTTGGGGCTGGATTTTGAGGTTACATTTTCGTAGATATGCAGCCATTTCTAGGACATGACCCTAGAAGGATACTGGAATGTCGGTAAAATCATTATAGACCGCATCATGTCCAATAAGGTATGATTTTTCCTTTTAGATACATCAATCAATTATTAGGTATCAGGAGGCGTCCATTATGAGAAAACCATCTGAGATGATCTAGAAACATATTGCACAAGTATTTATTCCTTGATCTAATCAAAGAATCTTAATACTTTGTCAATTTGTTTCACTTCTGAATTCTTTGAACCTTTCAAATAATTCATACTTGTATTTCAGCAAATACACACATTCAACTCTTTGAATGATCATCTCCTTTTCTTATACTAATTTGTTCAATATGCAAAATTATTTTCATGTAAGTCAAGTATATAAAATCCATTAAGTAATATTCCAGTTCTATACAAAATATTATTATTATTATAAATAGAACAACAATTGTTCTTAAATATAATACCAAAGATTTCATTGTCCAACAATAAAATGGAAATAATGTTTCTAACAAGTACTAGAATACAATAACAACTTATTAACTTAATAGATTTGCCCGTAGGGATTGCTAAACTATAAGTTTCTATGGCTAATGCAGCAACCTTTGCTTCATTTCCCACACATAGGATTACTTATCTATGTTCAGCTTTCCACTTCTGCTTCGTCCCTTCATAAATCTATATTTATGATAACCAAAGTCGGTATCCAATACCCAAGTAGAACCTTGACTTAAAGAAAAATTTATTTAAATCATGAACAAAATTATATTTGTAACCGAAACTTCACTAAGCTTCTTTTGGTTAGCCACTGCAAGATGATTCTCGCAGTTTCCTTCCAGTGTCCAGGCTTATTGTAGTGGAAGCAAGCTCCTTTGCTATCCGTATCAGTTTTGTTCTTATTATCCTTTGTTTACGCCTTTTTATTTACCTTCTTTGAATCGTTCTTCTTTTCAGAAGATCCTTTGGCCCCTACCAGTAAGACATGGTCTTTCTTGGTTGGAAAGTGACTCTCAACATTTTTCAACATGTTAAGCAAATCAGCGAGGCTGATATCTAGCTTGTTCATATGAAAAAATTCACAACAATTGTAAAAGGAGTCTGGGAGTGAGTGCAAGATCAAATCTTGGCTCAACTCTCCATCCATGACAAAACCTGTTGTCCTAATTGATCAATCAAATTGATTATGTTAAGAACTTTTTATGCATACTATAGTGCCATTGGCCATTCTAGATCGGAAGAGCTCCTTAGATATCGATATCTATCGGTCCTACTTTCCTCACCATCAACTACTTGATGTGCGGGAATATAGTAAGAGCATCCATAGTTTCATCCGACGCCAAGCTCGTTACTCATGGATGCGAGCATGATGCATTGAGCCAACTGTGCATCATCTTGCCACTTTCTAAAAGTAGCAATCTCTTCCTCAGAGGCATTGTCTGCAACCATTACAGGGATAGGCGTATTAAGGACATAAGATAGCTTTTTAGCTATGAGAACTATTCTCAAATTCCTTAACCAATCCGTTAAAATTGGTCCGGTTAATTTAGCATCTAATATGCTACGCAGTGATAGTAATTTAGACATTGTAAAATTCTGTAAATGAATTTGTAATTAACAACATTTTAACATACATTCTTTTATTAATTACCAAAATAATTTAGGTCTTGTTTTAAATTGGTATCTCCCATTATTTTCTTCAAACTATATTACCCTCAATATATATAGTTCGACAATATCTAATTAAAGATTTGCTAGTGAGAATAAGGATCCCATTTCAAATGTATATAGCCTTGTGGTGACACAACAAACAATATATAAATAAATAGGTAGACAACTTTTGTCAATTACATCAACTATGCAACTCCTTTTCTTTTGCCTCTTAGATTATTTTGATCAAGTGGTGGCACATCCGAATCAAAATTATCCAAGTTAAGTCCGACCTAGCACTCCATATATTCAAAAAGAAAATATCATCCTTGTGGTGACACAACAAAACAATATTGTTCAATTTTCTTTATAAGCATCAAATGTGATAAATTAACATCTTAAATACTTAATACTTGCCTTGTGGTGACACAACAAACTCATATTAAATATTTAATACTCTATTAATTTTATCATGCTAGAAGGCGACGTTCTATATTCCAAATATCTTTGAACGCTTAGGACTTAATATAAAAATTGAGGGGTTTGTTATTAATTTGTCTCATCTTGTTTAGCGCGCATGCACATATATATATAAAATACGCGTCATATTAATGAACATGTGAAGCATGTTTGCATAATATATACTATATATAGTATAAGCATGCACATATAGAATACTATATTCTACCCGGATTGATTATGGACTTTTATTCTAGTTTGGTTCACTAGAGCCACCAAGTGAACCAAAAGGCCAAACCCTAGGGGTGCAAGAAATAATATTTAAATATATCTATTACATTTAAACCCGGGCTCCATTACAAACGGGTCTTCAAGCGCTCCTTGCTCCTTGATCTCCAATTTTTCAAAATTTATTCTAACTATTCCTATTACAAAACTATTTAAAATAAATAGAAACCTTGATCGTTAAATCGAGGGAAGTACATAGGAGGAAATAGAATTTACATTCGGAAAAATTAGAGAAGGCGAGGTACGCAGACCCCATTTAATAAAACCCATACATTCATGCATCCAACTAAAATAAAATTCAATCATATTAATCAATAGTCCATAATCAATCCCATTTATTATCATACACATCATCATATGCATCAATAAATAACATTCATTTTATGAATAATAAATATTTAATATATATATTGATATCATTTAATGGGCAAATTTAGTTAGTATAAAATCTAATTTTGAATCAAAATAAACTCCTTTATTTTAATCCAAATTTAAATCAAAATAAAACTATTTTATTTTAATTTATCTAATTTTGAATAAAATAAACTATTTTATTTTAATCAAAATTTTAATCAAAATAAACTCCTTTATTTTAATTAATTATGGAATCCAATTCCATATATATATATAAAAAATTATTAAAGGAAACACGGATTATCTTTCCTATTCACAAATAAACTCCTTTATTTTGAATAATATGAAATCTTATTTCATATTTAAATAAACTCCTTTATTTAAGGAAACATGGATTCTCTTTCCTATTCACAAATAAACTCCTTTATTTTGAATAATATGAAATCTTATTTCATATCTAAATAAACTCCTTTATTTAAGGAAACATGGATTCTCTTTCCTATTCACAAATAAACTCCTTTATTTTGAATAATATGAAATCTTATTTTATATCTAAATAAACTCCTTTATTTTGAATAATATGAAATCTTATTTCATATCTAAATAAACTCATTTATTTAAGGAAAAATAAAATCCAATTTCAACTCTAATTAGTTATCTTGAAATCCAATTCCAATTCTAATTAGTTAGCATGAAATTCTAATTTTAAAATTAAAATAAACTTTATATTTTAATATTAAAATAAACCTTTTATTTTAATTATAAAATAAGTAAGAATAATATATATATATATATATATATATATATATATTAGCCGTATATATTGTTATATATATACATTCGTATATATATAATAACATATATATATATATATATATATATATATTAGTACCGAAAACAGTATAATATATATATATAAATCGGCTAATATCATGAAGCTCCTTGAAATCCGTGCAAGTATAAGAGTTATATTTGGTCCACGCAAATCACGGAAGCAAAATTATTTTCATGTCTTTCACGTGCTTCCAAAAAATAATTGCTCCTGCTGCCGATTTTTTTTTTTTTTTTTGTGATAAATTTTATACAATAAAATTATGCCCAATTAAATTGTTCTAAACACATATCGATATACATATCAAATTAAAACAATTAATAATTCGCATAAAGGTTTGGCTCTGATGCCACCGTTAGGTTTGTAATATTCAAGAACACAGTCAAATTGCAAAAATTAAGCGGAAGCGAGATAAATCAGAGTTTTAAAATTTTACAAACCATATACCCGGATCACCCTTTATGCACAATTGTTAATTAAACGAAAAGATAAAGAATAAAATCATACCCTTGAAGATCGAGCTTCCTCAGGTACAAGTTCACCTCCAAATCCTTTCGCGTTCAACTTGAATCCACCGGGTTTGGTTCCTTCCTTTGATCAACGTTAGCCACCCATGTGTTTGGCCTCTAGAGGTGATCCACCAAGGAAAAATTTTTTTCAAGAAGATGGGTTTTTGGCTCAAACCCTAGTTTTCTATCTCTATAGAAAATAACGTACTCTCCCAACTATAGGAATTATTACGTATGTTGTAAAAGTCAACAACCCTCCCACCCATAATAAGACTCCTCTTATTTATAGATGTGGGCCACCCACATTAACAATTAAAGAATTGGGTTTTATTTAATTAATTAAATTCTTTTAATTAATTAAACTCCTTTAACTAATTTTCTCTCCTAATCCTATTAGGAATAAATGAGAGTACTTATATTAAATTAATTCCTAAACTCTTTTAGAAATTAAAATAATAATAATTGTAATAATATTAATAAGACTCCTCTCATTAATTTATATTTAATATTTCTAAAATATTAAATAATAATTTTAAGCTATTTAATTTATTCTATCACCATAGATTAAATTAAATATACTTAATATATTATTACGATTATGCCATTAACTTCTTAAATAATTATTCTTCCTTTTATGGTGTGACCCTTTAGGTTCTCCATATTAAACCGGTTGTGAATAAATCAATTAGAACAATTCTAATCTTATTTAAATAAATAAATTAAATAATTAATTAATTTAAATAAATAATATTTATTGTACAATAGGGATAAGCCTCCCTAGCGATCAACGACTTTCCAGATAATATAGATTTCAACATTAATCATAAAGAACCTTTGAGTAAATAGTTACCGTACAATTCAATCATTCCACCATACAATGTCCCAATTAAATATAAGACATGGAATTACTGTCAAGTCTTATTTTATTTAATTATATGTATTTCGACTCTTAAATGCACAACTCCAAATAATGCAAATTAGAAACTCCTTTCTAATTTCATTCCGCCTTGGCCAAGGACTACTGGGTTTTCATTTATCGAATCACATAGGACATTTCTCTTCTTTTATTAGAAGTGGTAGATTCTTTATTGATCATACATTATCTCCATGTACAACTTATTATACCCAAGCATACCCTTTGATATACCCTAAGGGTCTTAAGGAATAAGTCAAAGTATAACTCATCATACACAAGATACTATGATGATCTCAAGTCCAAGGATCACTTGTACTACTATCACTACAGGAATTCCTATTGACAGGCAAGTAAAACTCCATTAGGTATTCCTTAGCGAGCCAACGTTAAATTGAACTTATTCTCTAATAAGCACCAACATACTTGCTTTAGTGTCTCCACACAAATGATCATGAGATCAATCATCCTCATCCAATGAGCAAGCAACATATGTACCAATCTACCCGGATTCACTAATCCCCAATTTAGTAATCCAACGATTGGGAACTATTTTAGTTTTAAGCTTTCAAAGAATTTAGATCTCATTAGAATGATAATCATCATTATTCTAAAAGCATTGCTTAAAACTATGGGTTTATCACATATTATAAAACAACATCATGTAGATAATTAAAAGCCTTTAATAAATTAATACTTTTTATTAATAAATTAATAAGATTGTTACAAAGTATATGCTTTATCATCAAACATGATTGGCTTGTATGCATACGACTTTCAATAGTACCCCATGAATAGTACTTCAGGAATAGTACCCCGTGAATAGTATTTTGTGAATAGTACTCGTGAATAGTACTTTATGAAGAGTACCTATGAATATTACTTTATAAATAGAACCCCATGAATAGTACTTTGTGAATAGTACCGTATAAATGAATACTACTCATGGACAGTACTCCGGCATGAAAAGCTTAAACTTTAACAAGAATATGCAGAAAATATCCTTGTGAAATGATACTAGATGAAGCACAAATTTCAAGGGTATTCTACTAATTTTACGGAGTATAGAAGCAATACTTTAACAAAATGAGAGTATAATCAGGAATACGAGACGAAATAATATTACTCACATACTACATAGTATGGAAGAAAATATTATTCCTATGAATACTGAACAAAATAATATCCCTTACTTCAGAAGAAGACTGGATACTGGAGTAGTGAGGTAGCAGATTTCTCTTCTTATTTCTCTCTATAGCTTCTCTCTCTATAATTGCTCTTATGAGTCTTAGTGAATTGGTGAGAATGAAAGAAGAATGGGCTTCTATTTATAAGAAAATATAGTTTTGATAATTGCACGTTTTGGGGCTCGAAATATTACAGTATAATACCTTCATCTTTTCCTTCATTTTTAATTTAGTCATGCAGGTAGTATCAAACTTGCACCACCTCCCTTAATAGTACATGCATATGAATCAATAGTACATACATGTGAACAAATAGCTATAAGCATGTGAATTAATAGCAATTAATTTCTCATTTATCCGATTAATTACCCGATTGGTCAATATAACCTCAAGACATCAATTATTATCGAAATAGATGTCAATTTCCATTAACACTAATAATCCCAACACAATGAAAATATCAATTTCATCTTTAATTAATACGAACTTATTTATCATTAATATTATAACTCACAATATTTAACAACCAGATCATTTCCAGGAAAGAGGGGGCTTTCTAATAAGGATTTCTCCCTATTGGCGCGCAATTAGGTGACTAAACCTCTCATCGACAGAACTTTCTAGACATCGTCAATATTGCAAATAACAATATGAATAACTTTCGCATGATGTCAAATGGTTTATATGGGATGAGCCATACTTATTTAAACAGTGTGCTGATCAAATAATAAGAAGGTGTATTCCGTATAGCGAGACCGAGGGGATTCTGCAGGATTGTCATTCTTTTGTGTATGGGGGTCACTATGGTGGAGAGCGAATAGCAGCTAGAGTGCTATAAGTAGGATTATACTAGCTGACAATTTTCAAGGATGCCTACAGTTTCGTCCAGAGATGTGATAGATGTCAAAGAGTTGGGAACATCTCGAAAAGACATGAAAAGCCGATGAATACGATCCTCAAAGTAGAAATTTTTGATGTGTGGGGGATTAACTACATGGGCCCTTTTATTTCTTCTTGCAAAGATCTCTACATCTTGCTCACAGTGGATTATTTGAAAAATGGGGTAGAAGCGACAGCTCTTCCGATAAATGATGCCAAGGTAGTCCTCATGTTTTTGCATTGAAGTATCTTCACGAGGTTTGCGACTCCTAGAGCTATCATTAGTGATGAAGGCAGTCATTTCTGCAACAGGCAGTTTACATCTTTGTTGATCAAGTATGGGGTGAACCATCGTATTGCTACAACTTATCACCCACAAACAAATGGCCAAGCAAAAGTGTCAAATCGAGAAGTCAAAAGAATCCTTGAAAAAGTTGTGAATCCCACGAGAAAGGACTGGTCTTTAAAGGTGGATGATGCTGTTTGGGCATATAGGACTGCATACAAGACCCCATTGGGCATGTCACCATTTCAGCTCGTGTATGGAAAAGCCTGTCACCTTCCTATGGAACTAGAGCACAAGGCATATTGGGTAATTCAGAAGCTCAATTTTGATTTGAAAGCTGCAGGGGAGAAACGCCTACTCCAACTCAATGAGTTAGATGAATTCCGACTACAGGCATATGAGAATTTAAAGCTATACAAGGAGAAGGTGAAGAAATGGCATGATCGCAAGATCATAGAGAACACATTTGAACCGGGAAAAAGGGTTTTTCTTTTTAACTCCAGACTTAAACTTTTTCCCAGGAAGCTGAAATCAAGATGGTCAGGGCCATTTACAGTGAAGACTGTCTTTCCACATGGTGCGATAGAAGTGTTTGATAAATTCCTAGATCAGCCTTTTAAAGTGAATGGGTAGCGATTGAAGCATTACTTTGGTGGCGAGTTGGACAAACAGAAAGTCACCTCAATTCTTTCTTCGACATGAGATTCAGAGACAGTCGAGCTACTTGACTATAACTTAGCGCTTGATGGGAGGAAACCCATTATTTGTATATCTATTTTCTATTTATTCAGTTTCGGTTGTTTTTGTTAGTTCATATTTATTTTTTTAATTGTGATAGATTATTGTGTTTTACATAAGTAAGTGTGTAGTTGAATCTGCATTGGACTGTGTTTGAGTATAGTACAGAGTATTTGGTCATTTATGCCTATTCCGTAGTTCACACTTTGACGTGAGTAATTGGTGTTATGTAGGTGAATGTAAAAGAAGGCATCACTCTCTTGCAGTTTGGGAGTTAAAATTGGCAGTACAGGAATTAGAGACGCGCGACCGCGCCTGGAAAAGCTTGAGAAATCGCGCGTCTGGAGGACATGTTGTGAAGAACAAGCCACTTACTTACGCTTGCCACATGTACATACGTAATAGTAAATGCCATGCCATGTGCGACCTAGGAAAGTGAATTTTTTTTAAGTTTAAAACAGGTGTTGTGAATAATTTCTTCTCTCATTAGAAAGCAAACAGAGGCTTATTCACTTGTTCTCCCACAAATGCACGTCTCCTCATCTCTAGTTAGTTACAAACTGCAGCTATAACTCTCATCTACTTGATTGTCGCTTCAAAATCTCCTACCCACGATCAGATACACTGATATATACTAGGGTTTAAAGAGTGGGTTGTGCGAAATTAGTGTGGGGGTATTCAACTCTTTGGCTATCACTCATTATCAAGAACTTCTTCATCTTCAACATTCAAAGCAAATGGGTCCTAAGAGAGCTCGCTCTTCTTCTTCTTCTTCTTCTTCATCATCGTCTTCCTCTAGCAGTCAAGGGGAGGATGTGGTGGATCATACCAAATTTTTGAGTCTAGACGCCCAAATGGAGTATTACAGAATCGTGGCAAAACCTTTTGTGAAGGAGAGGTGATTCAAGCCTGAGCAACAAGATGGTCAATTGTGGAATATGATTCAAGAGAGGGGATGGTTTGGATTAATTACCATGCCTATGCCTGCCCCCGTGGGTATTGTCAGAGAATTCTATGCGAATGCAAAAAAGACAATGAGTGGGTTATCAGTGGTTTCGCAGAGTTCAAGTGAATTTCAGACCTCCCGCAATCAGGTCAGTTTTTGGGTTACTTGACACACCCCTGACTGGGTTCTGCTAATTGGGTAGAAGGGGCTCATTTGGAAACAGATTTGGAAGCAGTTATTACCGAGTTATGCATTCCAGATACAATGTGGACTTATAAGGCCGACACGCATCAGCCTCGAATATTCCCAACCTCAGCCTTGAATCGGTATGCCAAGGCGTGGAATTTGTTTATATGTGCCAAGCTCGTTACGTCGTCTCATCAGCATGAAATCACAGCGGAGAGGGCAATCATTCTGTGGGGGAATAGTCACAATCAAGTACATTGATGTGGCCCACCTGATCCATCAGAATATGTTACGGTATAATGAACAAATGCAGAACCCGAGTCAAGATATCACAAATGCAACCATTGAAAAATTTGAGGATTGGGCAAGAGGTGCACCGCACCCGCGAGGAAAAGGCTTTATCATCCAACCCCCACTGCAACCCTTTCAGATAGATGAAGTGGGCCCGTTAACTCAAGCAACTGCTGTCACTGGGGATCGACAACTCTAAAAGTTGGAGCAAAAGGTCGACGCGATGTATGACAACTTCACAGCGTTTGTTACGGGTCTCAGGAGGTCAATGGCGGAGGCATTTGCACATCAAGGGACAACACTTGAGTGGCCACAGTTCAGGATAGCCATACCATATCCACCACCGGATTCACCACCCGAAGAGGGTGGTGTAGCTGAGCAGTGGGGGAGTTTCTCTAACCCTATACCTTCATTCATTGAGGCAATGGATATTATAAGTTTGGGGGTAGTAGGTTAGTGCATATAGTATTTGCATTTTTAGTTTACAGTTTCATGTTTAGTTTAAAAGTTTGCATATTTTATGTGTTAGATAATAGTTGCATATAATTTTTCTGTTTTTAGTCATTATATTGTGTGTTAGTATATGTTCAGTGTATTTGTTGTTAGTTGCATGTCTCGCAGTCCTAGCTTTATGGAAATTTTGTCTAGCCTATGATGAATGTGAATTATGAAGGATTGTTGAATATGTTGGATAACATGAGCTTAGATATAATGTTTTATATAATGTAATTCATGATGTTGTTTAGATGCTTTTGGTTTGCATTGCTATGTTCACAATTGCTTGTAGGTTTAAGAATTATGTGTTGCATTGCTCGATAGAAAATGTGGTTATAAAAAGAGAATTATGTGGAAAATGGACTTAGATTGTAAAAAACATTGATAATCAAACTTTGGGAAAACTTGGGTATGCTATATATATATATAAAACTAAAAAAAAATAATAAAAAAAAGCAATAATGTGGCTAGTCTTATTTCGGGGCCCTTGCTACTTGAATAAGTACGCCCGTAGGGGTGTCTTAACACCTAGCACCCTAAGGTCTTTCATGGTTTGGGAGTCGTTGGTTGAAAGCTCGCTAAGGGGTAGAAGTGTTTGTCTAATGGAATGAGGCATTGCACAATCATGTGAAATAAATAAGAAAAAAAAAAGAAAAATAGCAATAAACACCGCGGGAAAGAGCGAGAATCGCCCTCGTGGGTAGCAATAAAGCAGTTAAGCCCATTGTTGAACCTTAGTTTGTTTTGATATGTTGGAACAATCTTTGTTGCATAAGTATACATGAGTCTTGATTAAACTGTAATTTTCTGTTTGAGCAGTTTAGCATGTGTATTCTTTGCTTAAATCAAGTTTTGGTGAACATAACACACACATACAACATCTTTATAGTATATATAAATTATTTGAGTGTATGATATTATGCCTATAGTTTGGTTTGAATTTGTATTCTCGAATCTGGATAATTCGTTGAGGCACTTTGGGACTGAAATTCTGTTATAGCTGGAACAATGTGAGACTAGTTTGCATCATGATTTAGTTGCATAGCATGTTGTTTCATTTTCAGTGTTTATATAGTATGCATTGCTTGAGGGCAAGCAATAGTTAAAGTTTGGGGGTATTTGATAAGTTGGTTTTATCCCTACTTATTGGATATCAATTCATGAAAACTATGCCCATCTCAAGTACATTTTAGTGTGTTTTTAGTTGCATTTCATAATATTTTGCATTGCATGTATTGAGAACTCCTTTGGTGCAAAAGTGCAGGAAATGGCATGAGCTCGGCATTGGTAGATGGCATGTGATCAATGAAGGCACAACATGAGGATCAAGTGAACAAAAGAGCTAAGAAGTGGTGAACAAAAGAGCAAAATTTGCATGTTAAAGCATCAAGAAGAAGACATGATTACGGAAGAAGGAGCAAGCAGAGAACACGAGAATTCAATCTGCAGAAGTTGCCATGGGTCAAGGCGCTTATAAAGTTTCAACACGCCGCACCTGCAACCAACGCGATGATTACAAAGGGGACTCGCGCCTGCAAGCATCTACATCTGCAGAATCGCTATTTAATTTTATTTTAATTTTTAAATTGTAAGAGTTTGGGTAGGTAAAAACTATTCTGGTTGGCACCAGACGTATTATCTTCAGTTTTTACGTGTTTTTGAGAAGAGAAAACTAGGGTTTACACTTGGAGAGAGTTCCAACGTGATGCCAAGCATAAAGTTATTATTTTATACTTCTTATTTAGATTTCTATCATTGTAGATGAACTAAAATATTAATATTTTCATGACAAAATATCAAAAGTTATAGGTTATAACTTCAAATATTTTTATATCACTTAAATCATTTTTATATGATTTATGAATCATTAATTCTATTTTCCATAATTTATTTAATATAGTTATTAAATAAACTAATTATCATTAATATTAATTAATTAATGAAATTCATCCCAAAATATTAAAAGTTACTAAAAATAACTTAAAATATTTTTTTTACCATAATATAATTTTTCATGATAAATGTATTAAAATCATTTTTAAATAATTTATTTAATATTATAATTAAATAAATTAAATACCATTTCTATTCTAAAAATATTAAATATTTATGAAATATACTCAAAATAATTAAAAACTATTTTTCAGACTTTAAAATAATTTTTCGGAATTTATTTTGTATTCTTTGTGACGCCCCCAAAATTAGGTATACATCACCTATTCTGAGTCGCCAAATACATGGTACAGAATACAAATACAATCTTTAATATACAACAAGAGAGCTGTGAGTTTAAATACAAATACTTGCCTTCTGACAATATCCACTCTCAGAATAAGTCCTCATTACATTTATTGTCACACTATTTAACATAATAGTGAGGACTACTAGCTAATACTATCATCCGGACCATCACTCCGTTCCCCGACTCGTCCCCGCTACGTTCTCATTTCCTGAGGAGAACAGTGAAAGAAAGGGTGAGCTCAACTAACCTAGTAAGAAATATTATGACTAAGATAATGCAGAATAAATTATCATTAGCCTTAAACAGTGTTAAACTGATACAATATAACAAACATCAAGTTTAACTGTAGCGGAAACAAGCAATCTATTAGAAGAGTCAAGTAGAGAATAAAATCTACTATCTTCTATGATTTAAAAGGTTTTTCATGACTTTTATCGCTGAGACTCAGCTTAATAAATAATCTGTAACGCCCGAGAAATTGGATTTTTGAGAATTAAATTTTTATTTTTATTAAATGAATTTAATTAATTATTTATGGAGAAAGCTAATCGAACGTCGTTCTCTGGCCTATAAATGTTAGAACATCGTAGGATTTTGGCTACGTGGTAGAATTAAAGTGTTTGAATTTCCAAAACGAAAATAAAAGCTTTCCGAGAAACTTTTCGAAAAACACTATTCACGCATTTCTGCCCAGGAATTATTTTCGAACTTCCGAGAAATACGTAATGATAGAATATCGAGGTGAGATGGAATATCCAATAATATTTCAGTTATGGAAAACGTAATATTTCGCCTGTGGACTTAAAACCTAATGTTTAAGGAAAATGATTTACGAGAAGGAAATGTAATGTGATTAATGAATTCAGCGATGATTGTATAATACGTAGGTATTGTACGAGGTAGTGAATACGAGTATGATACGAGGTATTATACGAGTACGTATGAATGATGGTATATCGTATACATTGAATAAATATACGAGGGGAATAGGAGATGAATACGTGATTATACGTTATAAGGCTTTAAGCTCAATATATTAAATTTGTATAATTGGTAGGATTTGTTAAGTATTATGTGAGCTCAAGTATTGAATGGTTAAGTCCAATGTGAATTTATTAATGTAAGCCCAATGTTTATTTAATTACAAGCCCAAGGTAATTTAACGTGCAAGCCCAATGATTAAATAAGTTAATTAAGCTAAGGCCCAAAGTAAATATCCAATGGGTAAGAACCATGGAGCAACCCATGGGTGATTCAAAGTGATGAGCAAGTAACTTAGTGGCTAAGTTATGTGATTAGCAAGAATACTTAGTGGTTAAGTAAATGTGGTGATCAAGTATTGGATATATGTTGTAATGACCAAGTATTTTAAGTGGGGAGCAAGATAACTTAGAGGCTAAGTGTTGTGGTAGCCAAGTTTACTTAAGGGCTAGGTAATGAATAGTAAGGAGGTGGAAGATTTAATAACTAATCTACCCTCACTTTGAGATGCCTATAAATAGAGAGGTTTGCATTCATTTGTTGGTTGTTTAAAATTCATCCAACTCCTCTCAAGCTAAACAACTTATTTGGTTGAGAGAATAAGCACTTATAAAGTTAGACTTTCTTTGTTAGCCTTTCCACCTATAACTTATAGCTTATTGGTTAGAGAGAGTAAGTGAGAATAAGCTAGCATGTTAACCTTTGAAGTTCAAGAATCAAGAAGGAGATTAAAGATTTACCAAGTATTATTCAAAAGTAAGTGATCTTAAACTATGTTTCTTTCTCTCTTCCATTGATAGAGAAAGGGGTATTGATAAAACAAGCATGCTAAGAAGGGGTTGAAATGACAAATCAAATGGCTTAAGTCTTAATAAGCCGTATACGTAATGAATAAGAAATCCAAACTAAGAATAAGTTATGAAGTCATAAGGAGCGTATATGAAATTTTCATATGTTTTCTTAAAAAGATGGTATGATAATAAGAAGCAAGGATGGTGGTTAAAAGATTGAAGCCATAGGAAATCATGAGAAAAGAAGTCATAAGTTATGAGAAATGGAAATATATGTAGTTTATATTTTCATAAGTTACAAATTCACAATGAACTAGTAATAACTTATCATGTTTATAAGTTAATGAAGCATGAATGTCAAGATATTAATATGATGGATTGAATCCAAGTGAAATGGTCTATAAATCTCAAGTAACGAAGTTTTGCCAAAATTCACACGATTAGACGACAATCGTCGAATTCGTGAAATTCTCAGAATGGAAGTCTAATTTTGATATTGAGCTTGGAAACATTGGTTTTCAATGGAGACAGTTCATATTTGTCATTATAGAGTTGCGGACTCGAAAATGGCCGGATTTCGACTTAGAACGAAGAAACGAGCATTGAACGTTCACGAACGTTTATCGTTTTTGTTAAAAATAGACTAATAGGTGAAATTTTAGCAAACGAAGTCGAATAGATAAAATTCTTGCATGAATGCATAGAGTACGTAATTTGTGAACCGTAGGCTCTTAAATGAGCCAATTCAGACTTATAACGAAGAATTTACGAGTCCGGTCTCCAAGCCCTAATGGGCGACGCCCGCAATTTTCTAATACAACAAAGGATCACCGGTAGGCCATAACGCCTTGATCTTAAAAGCTAGACAATAAAGAAATGTTTACAAGTAGAAGATGAAGGGAAATTGTTGAGTAACGAACTAATGAACTTAATTAAAAATTATCAAGTCATAATTGAACCCCAAGTATGATCACTTAGGGTTAAAAGAAAGTCAATTGAAGATGAACGCAAATGATATTCAATGTTAATACTTCACCAATGACGATCGAGTTTCGATTAATAACATACGGACGTTAGTAAGCCGTGAGGAAGGATAATTAACTCGAATCGAGTTGTATTAATGAAATAATTTCAATTAAGTATAAGAGAACGAAGTTAGTAAGAATGATGTAAAAGAACGACGGAAAGCCAGAACCAATAAATAACAAATCTAATACGGGATTAGATTGAGAAGAAGGGTAAGATTATTTAGGAACTAAGTATGTTCATTCATGACCTAATGTGGTATGTTATGTGTTTATGTGTTGTAGAAACAATAAAGGCTCAAAGGAAATGTAATTGTACTGTAGTAGACGCTGAAGGCAAGTTTTTCTTAAACGCTTGTCTAACCTTCGTGTTTGCCAGGTTTTCAAAATGATTCACGTTATGAAATGCATGTATGATTTCAAAGAAAGGGTCGAAGCTAGTTTTAACTTGGCTAGACTAATCTTGATAGATTGACTAATTTCTTTATAAGTCTTTCAATATAGAATTGCTAACGCTATCCTATGCCAACTCTTTGGTACGGATTCAAGGTAAGCCTGAATATGTATAAATAAATGTATTTTCATCGAGTATTCGATGGGCACGTGAGGTTGCCACAACTTAAACGTACACACGTTTAATGGATGTAGTGTTGATCAACATAGGTACTATAAATTTGATCACCTAGATGTACTCGTAAGCTATCTTGGGACTTACTGATTTCGTGTAGGGTTGTCCTTTTCTAAGAAACTATAAGACGTTCACGTCTTGAACTAGAATTGATGATTCATGGAATATTGTTATTGAAAAACGTTTTGAAGGAAAAGGAAAGCTATTTTGAATTATTGATAGTACTTCGTAACTATCATCCAGTTATTGAAGATATACGATTCCTATGTTTCAAGCATGCTTTTAAAATGAAATTGTTGGACTTGCTGAGCTTGTTATGCTCATTCTTTCTTGAACCATATGAACGCAGCTTATATGATATGACCAAGAGATTCGACAAGGATAAATCAAAGGCTAAAGCAAGTTTGTAGCTTTCCTATGTAATAGTATAGGTTTGTAATGATAATATTTGATATTATGATAAAAGAAAATGTAACGGTTATAACGAACCTGGGGAATGGTAGTATTGTTTTGGAATATATATATATATATATATATATATATATATATATAAGACAGATTCGTTCTTTTGAGGCTTTTCAAGTAAATGTTTGTGTGAACTGTAGCACCGTGGAGCACCATCTATCGGGTTGAAAGAGACCCGGATTTGGGGGCGTCACAGTTGGTATCAAAGCATTATGTTATAAAACTTAAGGGGGGGGGGGGAAGAACCTTAGGCTCATAACCTCGTTAAGGAAGAGAAGTTCAAAGGAAGAAAAACTTGAGCTTTACTTGAGTTGAATGAGTCAATAAGGTATTGAGGAAACTCAGTATCAAAAAGATTTAAAAGATGGAAAGTAACCCTAAATAAATTAAATGTGATTTGTGCTTATACGATTCTGTGTTATGTACTAATCAACATATGTGTTATTGTAGGATGTTGATCGATAGCTTGATGTATAGAGATATACACGCGGTGAGTGAAGAGCTTGGGAACCAAGTAGAGCCTGTACCTATTCCGGTGGCGGAGGTACCAATAGTGATTTTAGAGGAGTCAGAGGCGGATGAGTACTTTTCTGAGGAAGACTACTCCGAGGGATTGATGGATATAACGTCATACCTTAGTATGATGAGTGAGATGGAGGCAAAAAGAGAGGTAACATCGGTTACTACGGTGGTACCTACACTGGAGTCATCGCCTCCAGATGCAATGGAAGCATTGTATCTGGCAGTGCTTGAGAGGAATGCGCAATAGAGTGCAGTTGTGCAGAAATAGAATGAAGAGATTAGTGCTCTTTATGTAACGAAGGAGTCGGCAGAAGCAGATTTTGAGTCAGAGCATTATGAGAAGGTGCTCATGATAAATACGGCTAGGGATTTTAAGGCGGAGGTAGATGAGCTTCGTAGGGAGATGGGGGAGAAGGATCGGAAGATAGCCCGGATGTCTTACATCCATGAGAGCGCTCATAAGGATTTCATGCTGCAAGTTTCTTGTTATTCCAATGAGTCAAGACAAACCCGTCATACTATTAGTCGGGATACTATAGTGGCGATTGCGAATGAGAAACACGAGGATGCTGTTATGCATTATTAGAAATCTAAGATTTTAAGTATGTGTGTAGTGATGAAAAACCCTCTTTTAAAGGGTAGTCTTTTTGTAAATCCCAACTTTTGTGAAGTTCAATTATGGGATAGAAAATGTAATAGCTTTTGGCTATAGAGAACAAGTTGTAAATAGTTTCAAACTATGAAAGAGCATATGAATATAAATAAGTTTTCATTGAGATGATTTGTTTTTGTGCGAGTTGGTATGTGGTGATTAATAACGAAGTAAGTAAATAGATAATAATGAAATTTTATTTATTTAATCTAAAAATGTCGTCAGGGAGAAGATAACGTAATAAGGAAGCGGAATCACATAATAATAATTAATGGGGTCAAAACAACCCTATGCAAGAGTTTGTTAAGTTATTAACTGCTGCATTTACCCAAACCGGGGGTAGAGTACCCGCGAAACCTAAGGTAGCTAGAACGATTACCTTTAAATAGTTTAAAAGCGTAGGTCCACCGGAGTTCAAAGGAACGACAGACCTAATAGAGTCCCAGACATGGGTAAAAGAAATAAAGAAGGCGTTTTGTTATTACAAACGTAGGTGAGCCGCAAAAGTTTTCTTTTGTGACTTACCTAAGGATGAGTAAAGCCAACTATTGGTGGGAGGCGCACCAAGGTGGGGCTGGAACAGAGGTAGTAACATGGTAATAATTCAAGAAGGTTTTCTTCGAGAATTATTTTCCCTATAAGACATGTGAGGGAGGATAGACACTGAGTTCTTAGAACATAAGAAAGGGGACATGACATTTCCCCAGTACGCGACCAAATTCAACGAACGGGCAAGGTTTGCTCCACACTAAATGGACACTGAGGAGAGGAAGGCTCGTAGGTTTGAGCAGGGCCTGAAACCCTAACTCTATAGTGGGATTTCGGTGTTCTAGAGTGTTTCCTATGGGATCATTCTGGAGAAGGTTATTCTACCAGGGGGTGGTAGTGAGTCGTTGACTCAATACCACAAAGAGGAAAAGAATGAGAGCAAGAGAGAGGGATGGATCAAGGCAGAGAATGCCAGCGGCAGTATGGCAAAACGAAAAAAAAAATTTAACTCCGGGAATACTGGAGTGGGACAAGGGGACCCTAAACGTAAGATCGAAGAGTGTAAGACAGGTGGAAAGACTCATCTAGCAGTCTGTCTGGAAGGGATTATAAATACCTTTAAAACATTAAGGTAGAGAAGGAGGAAATAACTTTCGTTAAATTATATTCGTGAAAATTATTTCATGGATAATATAAGTAAATAGGTATCAGTAGATAAGTACTGTTCATGTTGAGAAAATTTGAGGAAATTCTCGGTATGAATGGGTTGATTAACCATAGAGCTATAACAAATAGTTATAAGAAAAGTGTGAACCTTTAGTTTTCTCAAAAAATCTAAGGTAGTAATTTACGGTAATAAAATACCGCGACATTATTATTGTCGAACCATGACACAAGTTAGGTTAGTGTTAAGGAAGAGGATGAGTTGTTACGGTTGCATATCGACTATCGTAATAGGAGTAAGATAGCGGTTAAGGATAAATACCCATGGCTCAGGATCAATGATCTATTTGGTCAGTTGAGAGGGGCAAAGAATTTTTATAAAGATAGATGTATGTATGGGGTATAGTCGGTTGGAAGTAAGGAAGAAGGAGGAGGTACCTAAGATGACGTTCAGAATTCGTTATGGTTATGACAAGTTTCTGGTTATATCATTTAGGTTGACTAATGTGCGGAAGTAGCTTTTTCCGTAGGGGCGCCAATCAAGTCGGTGGCTAATTTGATAGTTACCCTTATGGGATGCTATGGTTGAAGGTACCATTAGCGTCATAGGATTTAAGAGAAAGGTTAATTGCGGCACCTGTATTGTCTTTATCATATGATACGGGGAATTTTGTAGTGTATCTCGATGTTCACATAGATGACATGATTGCGTGCTCTTATAGCATGGCAATGTCATTGTGTATGCATCACGCCAGTTAGAGGATTATGAGGAGGTCTATCCTACTTATGATCTAGTATTGGCATTTGTAGTTTTTGAATTAAAAATCTGAAGATAGTAATTATACGGGGAGAAAAGTGAGATATACAAGGACTCTAAGAGTCTGAGATATATCTCCACACAGAAGGAGTTGAATATGCAGTAGAGAGAGGACTGGGATATCTTATATCATTCAAGGAAGGTAAACGTAGAAGCCGACGTGTTAAGTAGGAAGGGTAAGGAAAACTATCGATGTTAACGACTCAGAATGAGTTAATAACGGAGATGGCGGGAGTGGAGTTAGAATTTAAATTACAGAATGAAACGATAGAAATTTTATTCAAAACATAGACTCAATCCACAATAATGGACCGAGTCAATTAAGTACAATTAGGTAACGAGGAGTACAAGTGAATGAAGAAGATGATGCAGGATAAGTAGAAGACTAAGTATAGTCTTATTTTGAGGGAGGAATTTGAGTTCCATATAAGTCCGAGTTAAAAGGATAACTGAGATGATATAAAGATAGCGAAATGTGTTAGTAAGTGTTTAACTACCAACTCAAATTGTTAACAGAAAGTGATAAGTCATGTGTGAAAAGATAATACCTTCGATGAGGGTGAAATGGAAGAACCCCAATGTCGAAGAAGCATTATCAGGGGAACTCGAGATTAAAATAAAGGAAAATTATCCTCCGTGGTGTAGGTATTATTAGCGAGATTCGGGGATGAGAATCCATATAAGGAGGAAAGAAAGACCATAATTTTAGAAAATCATATTTTGAGAATTAAATTTTTATTTTTATTAAATGAATTTAATTTATTATTTATGGAGCAAGCTAATCGAACGTCGTTCTCTAACCTATAAATGTCAGAACATCGTAGGATTTTGGCTACGTGGTAGAATTAAAGTGTTTGAATTTCCAAAACAAAAATAAAAGCTTTCCGAGAATTTTTTCGAAAAACACTATTCACGCATTTCTGCCCGGGAATTATTTTTGAACTTCCGAGAAATACGTAACGATAGAATATCGAGGTGAGATGGAATATCCAATAATATTTCAGTTATAGAAAACGTAATATTTCGCCTGTGGACTTAAAACCTAACGTTTAAGGAAAATGATTTACGAGAAGAAAAAGTAATGCGATTAATGAATTAAGCGATGATTGTATAATACGTAGGTATTGTACGAGGTAGAGAATACGAGTATGATACGAGGTATTATACAAGCCCAATGCATAAGTAAGTTAATTAAGCAAAGGCCCAAAGTAAATATCCAATGGGTAAGAACCATGGAGCAACCCATGGGTGATTCAAAGTGATGAGCAAGTAACTTAGTGGGTAAGTTATGTAATTAGCAAGAATACTTAAGGGTTAATTAAATGTGGTGATCAAGTATTGGATATATGTTGTAATGACCAAGTATTTTAAGTAGGGAGCAAGATAACTTAGAGGCTAAGTGTTGTGGTAGCCAAGTTTACTTAAGGGCTAGGTAATGAATAGTAAGGAGGTGGAGGATTTAATGACTAATCTACCCTTACTTTCAGATGCCTATAAATAGAGAGCTTTGCATTCATTTGTTGGTTGTTCAAAATTCATCCAACTCCTCTCAAGCTAAACAACTTATTTGGTTGAGAGAATAAGCACTTATAAAGTTAAACTTTCTTTGTTAGCCTTTCCACCTATAACTTATAGCTTATTGGTTAGAGTGAGTAAGTGAGAATAAGCTAGCAAGTTAACCTTTGAAGTTCAAGAATCAAGAAGGAGATTAAAGATTTACCAAGTGTTATTCAAAAGTAAGTGATCTTAAACCATGTTTCTTTTTCTCTTCCATTGATAGAGAAGGGGGTATTGGTAGAACAAATATGCTAAGAAGGGGTTGAAATGACAAATCAAATGGCTTAAGTCTTAATAAGCCGTATACGTAATGAATAAGAAATCCAAACCAAGAATAAGTTATGAATTCATAAGGAACGTCTATGAACTTTTCATATGTTTTCTTAAAAAGATGGTATGATAATAAGAAGCAAGGATGGTGGTTAAAAGATTGAAGCCATAGGAAATCATGAGGAAATAAGTCATAAGTTATGAGAAATGGAAATATAAGTAGTTTATATTTTCATAAGTTACAAATTCACAATGAACTAGTAATAACTTATCATATTTATATGTTAATGAAGCATGAATGTCAAGATATTAATATGATGGATTGAATCCAAGTGAAATGGTTTATAAATCTCAAGTAACGAAGTTTCGCCGGAATTCACACGATTAGATGACAATCGCCGAATTCGTGAAATTCTCGGAATAGAAGTCGAATTTTGATATTGAGCTTGGAAACATTGGTTTTCAATGGAGACAAGCCGTATTTGTCATTATAGAGTTACGGACTCAAAAATGGCCGGATTCCGACTTAGAACGAAGAAACGAGCGTTGAACGTTCACGAACGTTTATCGTTTTGGTTAAAAATAGACTAATAGGTGAAATTTTAGTAAACGAAGTCAAATAGATAAAATTCTTGCATAAACGCATAGAGTACGTAATTTGTGAACCGTAGGCTCTTGAATGAGCCAATTCGGACTTATAACGAAGAAGTTACGAGTCCGGTCTCCAAGCCCTAATGGGCAACGCCGCAGCGCGACAAAACAAAGGATCACCGGCGCCGCAACGCCAGTCTTAAAAGCTAGACAATAAAGAAATGTTCATAAGTAAAAGATGAAGGGAAATTGTTGAGTAACGAACTAATAAACTTAATTAAACATTATCAAGTCATAATTGAACCCCAAGTATGATCACTTACGGTTAAAAGAAAGTCAATTGAAGATGAACGCAAATGATATTCAATGTTAATACTTCACAAATGACGATCGAGTTTCGATTAATAACGTACGGACGTTAGTAAGTCATGAGGAAGGATAATTAACTCAAACCGAGTTGTAATAATGAAATAATTTCACTTAAGTATAAGAGAACGAAGTTAGTAAGAATGATGTAAAAGAACAACGGAAAGCCGAAACCAATAAATAACAAATCTAATACGGGATTAGATTGAGAAGAAGGGTAAGATTATTTAGGAACTAAGTATGTTCATTCATGTCCTAATGTAGTATGTTATGTGCTTATGTGTTGTAGAAACTGTAAAGGCTCAAAGGAAACGTAATTGTAATCAGAAAGTGTGAATTTGGAGGAAAGTTTTTCTTAAACGCTTGTCTAACCTTCGTGTTAGCCAGGTTTTCAAAATGATTCACGTTATGAGATGCATGTATGATTTCAAAGAAAGGGTCGAAGCCAGTTTTAACTCAGCTAGACTAATCTTGATAGATTGACTAATTTCTTTATAAGTCTTTCAATATAGAATTGCTAACGCTATCCTATGCCAACTCTTTGGTACGAATTCAAGGTAAGCCTGAATATGTATAAACAAATGTATTTTCATCAAGTATTCGATGGGCACGTGAGGTTGCCCCAACTTAAACATACACACGTTTAATGGATGTAGTGTTGATCAACATAGGGTACTATAGGCTGATCACCTAGATGTACTCGTAAGCTATGCCGAACTTACGTACTTCGTGCCGGGTTGTCCTTTTCAAAGAATCTATAAGACGTTCACGTCTTGAACTAGAATTGATGATTCGTGGAATATTGTTATTGAAAAACGTTTTGAAGGAAAAGGAAAGCTATTTTGAATTATTGATTGTACTTCATAACTATCATCCAGTTATTGAAGATATACAATTCCTATGTTTCAAGCATGCTTTTAAAATGAAATTGTTGTACTTGCTGAGCTTGTTATGCTCATTCTTGCTTGAACCATATGAATGCAGCTTAGACAATATGACCAAGAGATTCGACAAGGATAAATCAAAGGCTAAAGCAAGTTTGTAGCTTACCTATGTAATAGTATATGTTTGTAATGATAATATTTGATATTATGATAAAAGAAAATGTAACGGTTATAACGAACTTGGGGAATAGTAGTATTGTTTTGAATATATATATATATATATATATATATATATATTATAGATTCGTTCTTTTGAGGCTTTTCAATTGAATGTTTATGTGAACTGTAGCACCGTGGAGCACCATCTGTCGGGTTGAAAGAGACCCGAATTTGGGGGCGTCACATAATCCACATCATCGAATCACCCCTGTACTATGGCCAAGGATATTCATTAGTATCACGACCACAATTGTCCATACACTACGGGTCAAGAATATTTGTGTATTCATTAATGGTCATGATCATGCCAACAACGGTCCATCAATGCACTACGGGCCAATGAGGATTTTTACCACATCATTTATAACATTACGGTCATGATTACACCGAATAATCCCTGGTCATAATCATACCAAGTCCATCTATGCATTACAGGCCACATATGACTTTCAAAAAAATATAAACATGAGGATGATGACAATGATATAAGAATTCAATAAAATAAGTTCAAGAATTAATTTATTCAGGAACTAATAATGTCCAAATTATCAACATGATACTGCTTTGTAGAGTAAAATTCAAGAATGCTCGTAAGAATATTTCCATAAAAAGATCTTTGGATGAAGCGCAAATATCAAGAATATTCCACTAATTTCATGGAGTATAGAAGTTCAAACTTTAACCAACCGAGTATAATAAAGAATGGAATAACAATGAAATCACCATGCATGCGTACTTCGCATAGACAAGTTATACCATGAGAATACTAATAAGGATTTAAATCAGTCCCACAGTAAAAACATGTATGATGAGGATATTCCAACAGAATAATAATAAAGACGGAACTAGGTCCGGCGTAAAACGCACAGACATGATATTCCAACAGAATAATAAAGATGGAATAATAGAAGAATGTCACCAAGTATAGGGTAGACCACGTATACAGGTTATTCCAATAGAATAATAAGAAATGGAATAACAATAGTTCTCTTCATGAATAAGAAAGAATAACACCCCTTACCATAAAAGAAACTGGATATAAGAGTAGGGAAGTAGCAGAATACTTTTCTATAGTTTCTCTATAATTTTTCTCTTTGGAGTTTCAGTGAATTCGTAAGAAATAATGAAGGAATGAGCTTCTATTTATAGGAGAATGGAAGTGCACTGTTCATGAACGAAATTATTTTGCAGAATACAAATTCTCAAATTCAATCAACCAAAAATTAAAATATAATATATATATATATATAAACACATGCTATATATCAAAATTATATATACCACTAGATTTTTTTCCCCCATAACCAACATAAATCCCCCACCCCCCCCCCCCCAAAACTCACTTTCACTACAGTCTTACACATCACTATCACACTACCACTTTTCCACCATTTTCCACTCACACACACATCACACACCTATCACTTTCACCTATCCTTTTCTCCCACCATATACTCAATACATACATATATAAATAACTTCCATACGTATACTCTTTCTCCATTTGCAAAAAAATCATTTTTCCAACACAAATGGGCCCCACATGTGGGCCCCATTTTTATTATAAAAATTTTCTACCAAATATTTTGGAAAATGGGTAAATAGGGGTCCATAAAATAAGTAAAACTTCATAAAAATCACCTTCATAATTTTAACAACATTTATCACCTTTATTATAATTCACAATATTAATCGACCAGGTCGTTCCCAGGAAAGAGGGGGCTTTCCAATAAGGATTTCTCTATATTGGCGCGCAATTAGGTGACCAAACCTCTCATTGACAGAACTTCTAGACATCGTTAATATTGCAAATAATAATATTAATAACTTTGTCGTCTCAATTATTGATTTTAACAATATAATAAATATCGACAATAATTGAATCAAATAACGTGAGATACTATTCAAAAATTACTATAGCAATAATTGAACAAAACTGAATGACTTCTCACGTAAGCATCAATAATTAATATCGTGTGCTACTATGCAACCACGCGTATTACTGTACTTTTACTACCGAGTAGTTCAACAGTATCAACGGTAAAACTTCTGCCGTTATTTTCATAAAAATATTTTTGTCGTTTTCTCAATCCGACAATAATTCTGTTGTGGGGTCCACCAATGATTGCGCCGTTGTACGAATATTCCCTGTTAAAACGAATATAATATAACAACTTGCATACTTTGCAGAATTTATTAATACTACCCACAACTATAACATTATATTAAATTTATTCCATAATATTCAAAAATGATAATTATAGAAAATTCATCTTTATCCAAAAAGTTGGGGTCTTACAACCTCCCCTTCTAAAGAAATTTTGCCCTCGAAATTAGGGTACGTACCTGGTATATCGAAGAGGTAATGATACCTTAATTTTATTTCAGATTCTAACTCCCAAGTAATTTCCTCAACATCGTGGTTTCTCCACAAAACTTTGACTTGAGGTATAACCTTGGAGTGTAGAATATGTTCCTTCTTATCCAAGATTTGAACAGGAACCTCTTCATACATCAAATCTTCCGCTATTTCATCCGGTTCTAACTCAATAATGTGGTTCGGGTCTTCCACATATTTGCGTAACATGGATATGTGAAAAACATTATGCCACAGTTCCTACTCGATCAAAGATTAAAAATGCCACAGTTCCTACTCGATCAAGGATTAAAAATGGGCCGATGAATCGATGATTGAGCTTTCCTCTCTTTCCAAATCTCTTAACTCCTTTCCATGGAGCAACACGTAACAACACATGATCTCCTATATCGAATTCCACGTCCTTTCGATGAAGATCAGCATAACTCTTTTGCCAATCTTGTGAGGTTTTTATACGTTTCGGATCGTTTGAATCTTTTTCCGAAGTCATACATACGTCAACTCCAAATCCCCAACAACGTTGCTTCACCCACCTCATCCCAGCTTACTGGAGAACGACACTTTCTTCAATACAACGCTTCGAATGGAGCCATGCCAATACTTGTTTGATAATTGTTGTTGTAGGAAAACTCCACCAATGGTAAGAACTTGTCCCAACTTCCCTTGAAGTCAATGACACAGAGTCTTAATTGATCTTCAAGAGTTTGAATCGTCTTCTCCAACTGCCCGTCCGTCTGAGGATGATATGCCGAGCTAAATTGTAAATCCGTGCCCATAGCTTTTTTGCAAACTAACCCAAAATCTTGAAGTGAATCTTGGGTCTCGATCAGAAACTATGGATACTGGCATACCATGCAATCTTACAACCTCGTTTATGTACATACGAGCAAGTCATTCAAGTGTATAAGTTTCTCGTATCAGTAAGAAATGAGCAGACTTGGTCAATCTATCAACAATGATTCAAATCGCATCTATGCCTTGAAAAACTTTGGGAAGACCGGTAACGAAATCCATGGTAATGTTCTCCCACTTCCATTCTAGAATTTCAAGTGGTTGCAATGGACCTTTTGGTATTTAATGCTCCGCCTTGACTCGTTGACAAGTTAGACACCTTGAGATAAACAACGCTATCTCTCTCTTCATATTGCTCTACCAAAATGTATGACGAAGATCACGATACATTTTGGTACTCCCAGGATGGATTGCAAATGGTGTGGTGTGAGCCTCCATCATGATTTTATACTTTAACTCAGGATCGTTAGGAACACAAAGTCTGGAGTTGACTCGAACTATTCCTTCATCATCGATTCTTGCTTCCGACATCGCACCTTCTTGCACCTTCTTCCTCATACACATCAGCTCCGGATCTGTAACTTGAACAACTTTAATTTTATTAATTAAAGTCGGTTCTACTCGTATATTTACCATCATCACATGGGTCCCTAGAGTCTTTAGCTCTATCTCCATCCTTTGCAAGTCATACAAAATGGGCCTTTGCGTTGACAATATCGCATTCGCACTTGCATATGATCTTCTACTCAATGCGTCAGCTACCACGTTCGCTTTTCCAGGATGGTATTGGATGGTATGATAATACTCTTTTAATAGTTCAAGCCAACATCGTTGTCGCATGTTGAGTTCCTTTTGAGTGAAGAAATATTTGAGGCTTTTATGATCCGTAAAGATCTCCACTTTCTCCCCATACAAGTAATGCCTCCAAATCTTTAGTGCGAAGACAACAGCTGCCAGCTCTAGATCATGAGTAGGATAACTCCTCTCATATTCTTTGAGTTGTCATGAGGCATAGGCTATGACTTTCCCATGTTGCATGGGAACACATCCTAACTCGTTTCCCGAAGCATCACTGTAGATGACAAATCCCTCCGAACCAGATGGCATTGTCAGAACAGGTGCTGAAATGAGTCTCCTCTTGAGTTCTTGAAAACTCTTCTCACATTCCTTGCTCCAACCGAACTTTGTATCTTTCCGAGTCAGTTGAGTTAGTGGAGTAGCGATTTGAGAAAACCCTTCTACGAATCTCCGATAATAACCAGCTAAGCCGAGAAAGCTACGTACTTCGGTCACTGATTTAGGTTGCTCCCAGCTTTGAATAGATTCAATCCTTGCTGGGTCAACATATATTCCATGACTTGATACCACGTGCCCAAGGAATGCTACTTCCTCAAGCCAGAACTCGCATTTCTTCAACTTAGCATAAAGCTTATATTCACGAAGCTTTTGGAGTATCAGCCTCAAGTGTTGCTCATGATCTTCATGGCTTTTGGAATAAATAAGGAAGCCATCAATAAAGACGACCACAAAGTGATCTAAATATTTCTTGAATACTCGATTCATCATATCCATGAAGGCAGCAGGAGCATTAGTCAATCCAAAGGACATGACTAGGAATTCATAATGCCCGTACCGAGTTCTGAAAGCCGTCTTTGGAATGTCATCGGTTCTAATCTTCAATTGGTGATTTCCAGAATGAAGATCAATCTTTGAAAAGAATTTGGCTCCTTGCAACTGGTTAAACATGTCATCAATACGTGGCAATGGATACCTATTTTTGATGGTGGCATGATTCAACTCCCGGTAATCAATACAAAGTCGCATACTCCCATCTTTCTTCTTCACGAATAAAACAGGAGCACCCCAAGGAGACGTACTAGGACGAATGAAACCAATATCTAATAATTCTTGTAATTGGGTCTTTAACTCCTGAAATTCAATAGGAGCCATTCAATATGGGGCTTTGGAAATGGGTTTCGTACCGGGTTCAAGGTCGATACAAAATTCAATTTCACGCTCTGGGGGTAGGCCAGGAAGTTCTTCAGGAAATACGTCAGGAAATTCATTAATAATAGAAATATTATTCAAAATTGACGTATTTTTGTTTAGATCTATGATATGAGCTAAGAAAGCTTGACATCCATTTTTCAATAAACGAATAACTTTATGGCTTGAGATGACAGTGATTGATTTTAATGGTTTGGTTGCTTGAAATCACATAATAGGTCGATTAGGAATATGAAAGCTAACAACCTTACGAAAATAATCATTTTTTTCCATGATGAGTAGTTAACCAATCAATCCCTAAAATTACATCAAATGCAAGTATTTTCAATGAAATAAGATCGACAGGTAATGTGTGGGTACCAACTTGAACCAAACAAGACTTATAAACCGTGAATGTAATGAAGGTTTCTCCCAATGGAGTTTCAACATATAAGTCAAAGTCTAAATTCTCCGGAGTCAAATTTAAACGTTGAGCGCAAGTAGGAGAAATAAAAGAATGGGTAGAATCGGTATCAAATAAGGTATAGACTTTGCTAGAGTTTATGATAAGCTTACCCGTGATGACCTCATTCGGGTTCCTTGCTTTCTGGGAGGTCACTACAAACGCCTCCTCAGCACCATCGGCTTTGACTTTTTCGGGGACTACCTTTGGTGCCTCCATCCTAGCTGAACTTGTCTTGGTGAACGACAAAAATCGGGCTAGGTGACCTTCTCTTCCATAATTATAACATGCTTTGACTAAGATCGCATTAATTTGACCGATGTGTCCATCTCCTCCTCATTTGAAGCATATGATAGGTGGTCGTTCTCTTTCCTTAACAATGGGTGCTGGTGCTGACGTCTTTCCATCATTGTTGAATCTCCTCTTATTGAAATGTCCATTTTTACTATCTTGGCCATGATTACCACAGAAGTGGTTACCATTTCTTGCATATTGATTCCCCACGCTTGTTGTCGCTGCGTTCGATGATCGATACCATTGGAATTTTCATACTCTAAATTTGCTTTTCTTAGTTAAGGCGTTGACTCGTTATCGCGCTCCAATAACTGAGCCCTATTTACAACATCTAAGTACAAACACAATTTATGAGAAATAAGATATTGACGTATCTCCGGTTTCAAACCTCTTAAAAACATTCGCGTCATTCGCTCCTCATTATCGACAAAATAGGATGCAAACCGGATAACTCCACAAATTTAGCCTCGATCGCGTATTGCGACATATCATATTGTTTTGTTCCAATTTGATAAACTCCACTTCTTTAATGTGACGAATACTCTCGGGAAAGTACTTGTCGTTGAATAGCTCTTGGAACTTCTCCCAAGACATCTTGAAAAGGCCATGTTTGAGTACGTTTTCTGATTCCCACCAAGAATCGCCTCTTCACGCAACATGAAGGTGGCGAAGGGAACATTTTACTCCTCGGAGCATCCCAAGACATCAAATATCTTGGTGATCTGCTTTATCCATGCTTCCGCCTTAAGTGGTTTTGGTTCTCCAATAAACTCCGGTGGTCCAAGCTCCTTGAACTGTTTAGCGGTGACCGTCCGAGAGTTTCCAGTGTTTCCACCTAAATTTTGGACAGGAGTCGTTCTCGCCTGATGTTGCATGAATTGCGTAAAACCTCTGAACAATCCATCATTCATCATTTGGTCAGTGTTGTTCTTTGCATAAGGATTGTCGCCTTCCTGATAAACATTCTCCTGATTATTGATTTGTGGAGATTCAACGGTCTCCTGTGCTCCATTGTTATTCTCAACATTCTCGGATGTCATTTTCAGATACTGCCACAAAACAATGGTTAGTTGACATGTAACATATTATCTCTAAACTCTGACCAACCAATTAAATACCAAATAAATTTAAGTAGGTCATACTAGCGAAGGAATTCCCCGTCTCTCCCCTCCTAGTTCTAGTCTCACATCTTAGCCAGGGATCATATCCCTAAGCTTTGATACCAACTGTGTCGCCCCCAAAATTAGGTATACATCACCTATTTTGAGTCGCCAAATACATGGTACAGAATACAAATACAATCTTTAACATACAACAAGAGAGCTGTGAGTTTAAATACAAACACTGTCTTCTAGACAATATCCACTCTCAGAATAAGTCCTCATTACATTTATTGTCACACTATTTAACAAAATAGTGAGGACTACTAGCTAATACTATCATCCAGGACCATCACCCGTTCCCCGATCTGTCGTCCCGCCACGTTCTCATTTCCGAAGAGAACACGGTGAAAGAAAGGGTGAGCTCAACTAGCTCAAGAAGAAATATTATGACGAAGATAATGCGTAATAAATTATCATTAGCCTTAAACAAGCGATTGTTAAGTCGATACAATATAACAAACATCAAGTTTAACTATAGCGGAAACAAGCAATCCATTAGAAGAGTCAAGTAGAGAATAAAATCTACTATCTTCTATGATTTAAAAGGTTTTCATGACTTTTATCATTTGAGACTCAAATTTTTAATAAATAATCCACATCATCGAATCACCCCGCACTACGGCCAAGGATATTCTTTAGTATCACAACCACAATTATCCATGCACTACGAGCCAAGAATATTTGTGTATTCATTAATGGTCATGATCATGCCAACAACGGTCCATCAATGCACTACGGGCCAATGAGGATTTTTACCACATCATTTATAACATTACAGTCATGATTACACCGAATAATCCGTGGTCATAATCATACCAAGTCCATCTATGCATTACAGGCCATAGATGACTTTCAAAAAAATATAAACATGAGGATGATGACAATTATGATATAAGAATTAAATAAAATAAGTTCAAGAATTAATTTATTCAGGAACAATTAACGTCCAAATTGTCAACATGATACTGATTTGTAGAGTAAAATTCAAGAATGCTCAGAAGAATATTTCCATAAAAAGATACTGGAAGAAGCGCAAATATCAAGAATATTCCACTAATTTCATGGAGTATAGAAGTCTAAACTTTAACCAGCTGAGTATAATAAAGAATGGAATAACAACAGAAATCACCATGCATGTAGTACTTGCATAGATAAGTTATTCCAATGTAATACTAATAAGGATCGGAATCAGTCCCCAGAAAAACGTGATGTGATATTCCAAATAATAATAAAAAAGATTTTAACTGTCCGCATAAAACGCATGAGACGAGGATATTCCAATGAGAATAATAAAAGACGAAATCGTCGGTAGAAACGCACGGCACATGATATTCCAATGAGAATAATAAAGACGGAATCAGTCCTAGATAAAACGCATGCATGTGATATTCCAAATGAGAATAATAAAGACGGAATAATAGAAGAATGTCACCAAGTATAGGGTAGACCGCGTATATAAGTTATTCCAATAGAATAATAAGAAATGGAATAACAATAGTTCTTTCATGAATAAGAAAGAATAACACCCCTTACCGTAAAAGAAACATAATATAAGAGTAGAGAAGTAGCAGAATACTTTTCTATAGTTTCTCTATAATTTTTCTCTTTGGAGTTTCAGTGAATTCGTAAGAAATAATGAAGAAATGATCTTATATTTATAGGAGAATGGAAGTGCACTGTTCATGAATGAAATTATTTTGCAGAATACAAATTCTCAAATTTAATCAACCAAAAATTAAAATATAATATATATATATATAAACACATGCTATATATAAATATTATATATACCACAAGATTTTTTTCCCCCATAACCAACATCAATCCCCCACCCCCCGAAACTCACTTTCACTACACTCTTACACATCACTATCACACTACCACTTTTCCACCATTTTCCACTCACACACACATCACACACCTATCACTTTCACCTATCCTTTTCTCCCACCATATACTCAATACATACATATATAAATAACTTCTATACGTATTCTCTTTCTCCATTTTCAAAAAAATCATTTTTTCAACACAAATGGGCACCACATGTGGGCCCCACTTTTATTATAAAATTTTTCTACCGAATATTTTGGAAAATGAGTAAATAGGGGTCCATAAAATAAGCAAAACTTCATAAAAATCACCTTAATAATTTTAACAACATTTATCACCTTTATTATAATTCACAATATTAATCGACCAAGTCGTTCCCAGGAAAGATGGGGCTTTCCAATAAGGATTTCTCACTATTATTAGCAATAATTAGGTGACCAAACCTCTCCTTGTGTAACTTCTGACATCGTTAATATTGAAAATAATAATATTAATAACTTTGTCGTCTCAATTATTGATTTTAACAATATAATAAATATCGACAATAATTGAATCAAATAACGTGAGATACTATGCAAAAATTAATATAGCAATAATTGAACAAAACTGAATGACTTCTCACGTAAGCATCAATAACCAATACCGTGTGCTATTATGCAACCACGCCAGACATCGTATTCTTTTACTTTACCGAGTAGTTCAACAAAGATCAACCAGTAAAACTTCTGCCGTTATTTTCATAAAAATAATTTTGTCGTTTTCTCAATCCGACAATAATTTTGTTGTGAGGCCCACCAATGATTGCGCCGTTGTACGAATATTCCCTGCTAAAATGAATATTCCCCAACCAATCGAATATAATAGAACAACTTGCATTGTGAGACCCCAGATTTTATCAATAAAGATTTAAATTTTGTTGAAATAATTTTTTTAATATTATGGTGTGAATTTAAGATAATATTATAGTTGTGGGTAGTATTTATAAATTTTGCAAAGTATGCAAGTGGTTATATTATATTCGATTGGCTCGGGAATATTCTTGGCTTAGCAGGAATATTCATAACTACCAATCATTGGTGGACCCCATAATGTAATTATCATTTGATCGAGAAAACGATAAAAATATTTTATTGAAATAACTATGAAGTTTTACCGTGGTTACCGCTGAACTACTTCAGTAGTAAAAGTACAAGAATACATGTGGTCGCATAAGAAGCATTACCGATATCGATTATCGATGCTTATGTGAGAAGTCACTCGCTTTGATTCCATTATTGTCGATTAATAATATGAATTATTATAGCGATAATGACGCCTTTGTTTTATTCAGATTATTAACGTAATAAAATGTAAACATCTTTTTATATAAAATAGAATACTTTATTAAAGTTATTCTATAAATATAATATATTATATTTTATTATGCATAGTGTTGCATAGTGTTTTGCATATAGTATTGCATAGTGTTTGCATAGTAAAATGTTTTTATATAAATAGAATATATTATATTTTATTTAAAAGATTTTCTTTAAATATGGACCGCCGATTAAAGTAAATCAATGGATAGTTCATGGATTAGTTACTATGCATTCCATTTTCCTATAAATAAGCTCATTCCTTCATTATTTTCTTACTTAATTCATTGAAACTCAGAGAGAGAAATTATAGAGAGAAGCTATAGAGAGAAAGTTATAGAAAGAAGAAGAGTATTATTCGCTACTTCACTACTTCTTATATTCAGGTTCTTTTTACTGGTAAGGGGTGTTCTTTTTTTCTTCGAAGAGAACTTCGTTATTCCATTCATTATTATTCTCATTTGAATAACTGTAAAAGTGGTATACCCTATACATAACCTCAGATATAATGTGACATACCCTATACTTGGTGAAATCCTTATGTTATTCCATTGCTTATTATTCTCATTGAATAACTCAGATATACGCGGCTTAATTTACCCTATACTTGGTGACATTCTTCTATTATTCTCATTGGAACATCCTCGTCTGTCGTGTGTTTTACACCGGACCGGTTCCGCTTTTTATTATTCTCGCTGAACATCCACATGCGTGTGTTTTACAGGACTCGGTTCCGCTCTTTATCATTCTCGCTGAATATCCTATTCGTGTGTTTTACACCGGATCCGGTTCCATCTTTATTATTCTCGTTGGAACATCCCGCTGCAAGTGTGAATTTCACCCGACCGTTCCGTTATTATTATTTTGTTGAATAACTCGCCTCATGCTAAGCACCGCATGCATGGTGATTTCTTTTGTTATTCCATTCTTTATTATACCCAATTGGTTAAAACTTTGACTTCTATACTCCATGAAATTAGTAGAATATCCTTGATATTTGCGCTTCATCCAAAGATCTTTTCATGGAAATATTCTTCCGATCATTCTTGAATTTTACTCTCTTAAACAAAGATATCATGTCGACAATTTGGACGTTAATAATTCATGGATTAAATAATTCTTGAACTTGTTTTATTGAATTACTATGTCATTGTCATCATCCTCATGTTATATTATGTTATCTTCGCTTACGTGCATAGATGAACTTAGTATGATTATGACTGTGGATCATTCTAAGATAATCACGACTTGATATAAATGATGTGACAAAAGTTCTCAAAGTGTATTCGTAATGCGTTGATGGATAGTTTTTGGTATGATTATGACCATGGGTGATTCTTATGATCATGACCATTGATAACTTGATGAAAATCCTCGACCGTCGTGGTATGTGGATGATTAGATGTGGTGGTTTATTTATTTGTCGAGTCTCAAATGATAAAAATTGATGAAAACCTTTTAAAACCTAAAAGATAGTAGATTTTATTCTCTACTTGATTTTTTAATGGATTGCATATTCCACCGCAGCTTAAACCGGTTGTCTATTGTATTTTATCGCTTTAACATCGTTGAAGGCTAATGATAATTTATTCTCGCATTATCTTAGTCATAATATTTCTTCATGGGCTAGTTGAGCTCACCCTTTCTTTCATTGTTCTCTTCAGAAATGAGAACATATAATGGGACGAAGCCTGGGAACTAAGTAATGGTCCAGAGGATAGCATTAGTAGTCCTCACTATTCGTGAAATAAGCGTGATAATAATTTTAATGAGGACTCCTTTTGAGTTTGTATAATATCTAGTAGACAATATTTGTATTCAAATTCACGCTTTATGTCGATTGCATACCACGCTTAGGTTAGTAAGTTGTATTTGAATTTATGTACCATGTAAGTGGCGACCCAAGATGGGTGACGATACTTAATTTTGGGGGCGGCCACAGGTTGGTATCGAGCTTTAGGATATGATCCCCGCTAAGATGTGAGAATAGTACTAGAGGGGAGAGACGGGGAATACCTTCGCTAGTATGACCTACCTAAGTTTATTTGGTATTTGATTGGTCGATTACGAGTATAGTGATAATATGTTGTATGTCAATTAACCCATGTTTTGGGCGATTTGAAAATGACATCCGAAAATATTGAGATAAGCAATGAAGCACATGAGACCGTTGAGTCATTTCAACCAAAAGGTAATGAGCAACAACACGATAATAATCATACCAAATGGCAACGGTACATCTGAACAATGATAACCATCGTGGGGAAATTATCATGTCAAGAATGGTAACCATTTGGTGGTAATCATGGCCAAGATAATAAGAATGGACATTTCAAGAAGAGAGGGTTCAACAACGACGTGAAGACGCGTCAAGATCAAAGACCCATTTCAAAGGAAGAAGAACGACCCACCGGTCAGATGTTTCAAATGCGACAGAGGGACACATCCGTCCAAACCGTGACGCAAAGAATCCAAAGCGTGTTTTAATTGCGGAAGAGAAGGTCACTTAGCTCGATTTTGTCGTATGGTGAAGTCAAGTCTAGTTGAGATAGTGATGCCAAAGGATGTCCTGCATAATCCAAAGCTTTAGTTTAAGAGAGAGCGTTTTTTTCTCGTGACGAGGAACCCGAATAAAATTATCACGGGTAAGTTAATCATAAGCTCATAAGTCTATATCGTATTCGATACCGGTTCTACCTATTATTTTATCTCTCTTGCTTATGCTCAACGCTTAAATTTGACTCCGAGAAATTGGACTTTGATTTATCTGTTTAAACTTAGTTGGGAGAAACCTTCGTTACCTCCATCGCTTATAAATCTTGTTGATTCAAATCGAAACTTTCACGTTAATTCGTCAATCTTATCTCTTTGAAAATACTTGCCTTTGATTTTAGGAATCAATTGGTTAACTACTCATCATGATTTTCGTAAGGTTGTTAGCTTTTATATTTATAACAACCTCGCTATACCTAATTCAAAGTAACCAAACCCTAAAATTAATCATTGTCATATCAAGCCATAAGTAAAGAGCCCCGAACCTTTTCGTTGTTGACTTCCTTGTGTGGAATGCACCAAGCCGACTTTTCGTAGAGGCAACATCGTGAATGAAGATGGCAAGTTTATAGGTATCATTGTGAGGTGCTATCTAGGTTAAGGGATAGAAGTCACATTAGTATCAATGTGACGATTATCCAAGTCTTGGATGAGAGTCACGCTTTTGAATGATATTTCTATTATTAATAAATTTCCTTGGCGTATTCTTGAAGACTTCTTAGCCTACTTAGAGCGTGAAATCGAATTTTGTATTGAACCCCAAAGATAAAACCCATTTCTTAAACCTCAAATATTTCTTCAACTAAAATGAATCAGTTTACGTGGTTTATGATGAAAGTCATAATAAAAGCATTGGACTAATGAAAATCATGGGTATATGAAGTATTAGTAAGTTTTATGATGAGTTATGTTGGTTAGTATGTGAAAACATGAAAGTTTCTTAGAAATCACAAAGAGTTGAAAATCGATTTTGGTGAAAAACGTAATATGAAATTCAATTGACTATATCTCTTATTATATTTTGAATTTTTGAATGTGGTCAAGTCCTAGAGTTAGATCTATGAGTTACCTAACTAATCCAAGTGGAATTACTGGAAAAGGTGTTGTAGATTTTTGTGGGGACTGATTTTAGCAAAGGAGGCCAAAGCTGTAAATTTCGAAAATGCTCTCGCCCAGAAACTTTAAGGGACTGTTTTGGCCACTTAAATTATGAGAAAAATTGGGTTTTTGGGACATGAAGGTATATGGTATAAAGTACCTCCTGTCCAAGAATGAGCTCATTCGACTTAAAATGAGCAAGTTATGACTATTTCAATATTTAGGTTTTTCCGATTTAAAAACGCTATAACCGAGTTCTATAACTCGATGACCATGAAATTTAAACTAGAAGCTCACGTTAACATGTGTAAGGTCCTGCCAAGATTTGGGAATTTTGGAGTTAAAATTGAGGTAGCTAATTTCTTAAGGAATTAATTAGAAATTGATTTTGAAAAATAGTAAATGAATTTTAAAAATTTTAGAAAAATATATTTTCATTATGGGACTATATTATGCTAAATCCCGTAAAAGAAATATTTTTGGGACTAATTTGGTATTTTTCATGAAAATAGTTTAGTTACTTAACATATGAGTTAAATATGTTATGTGAAGTAACAAAGTTGAAAAAATAGGATTTTATGGCTAGAGAATCCTATATAGAGTATATGCATATTTTTTGATGAGGATTTGATAATTGGTGATGATATTTTATGAGTATGGCATTTTTGAATGATTAAATGCATTATATGGTAAAACGTAAACAATTGAGATAAATTGTTTATAAATTTAAGAAGTGATTAAAATATTATTATAATATTAATGTTATTAGATTATGAGATTATTAAGTGATTGATAACATGGGGATATTCTTGAATCGGATAAATTATATTATAAATGTTTAATATTTATCCTTTATCTCATTTGATTGATTCTTTATATCATTATCCTCATGTTTATATTATGTTGAAAGTCATCTCGTGGCTCAGAAGTGCATAGATGGACTTGGTATGATTATGACCGTGGATTGTTTGTTATAATCATAACTCAGTAATTGAAAACACAATTATCTTCGGTAGTAGTGCATGGATAATTTGTGGTCGTGATACTTAATGAATACACAATTATCTTTTTGGTAGTAGTGCTTGGATAATTTGTGGTCGTGATACTAATGAATACACAATTATCTTTCGCCGTAGTGCATGGATAATTTGTGGTCGTGATACTAATGAATACACAATTATCTTCGTCAGTAGTGCATGGATAATTTGTGGTCGTGATACTTAATGAATACACAATTATCTTCGTCAGTAGTGCATGGATAATTGTGGTCGTGATACTAATGAATACACAATTATCTTCGTCCGTAGTGCATGGATAATTTGTGGTCGTGATACTAATGAATACACGATTATCTTTGGCAGTAGTGCATGGATAATTCGTGGTCGTGATACTAATGAATATCCTCCCAGAAAAGTGTGGATGATTCGATGATATGGATTAATTATCGAAATGAGTCTCAAAGAATGAAATATTAATTCATGGATGTGGTAAAAGTCATCTTTGGTCAGTAGTGCATTGATAGACTTGGTATGATTATGACCACGGATTATTCTAAGATAATCACGATCAGTAATTGAAAACACTTAATATCCTTAGCTAAGAGTGCATGAATAATTCATGGTTGTGATACTATTGTCGAGTCTCATTTTATTGGTTTTATAGTTATATATCTTTGGCCCGTAGTGCAAAAGATGAATTGTTAATAAATATCTTTGGCCCGTAGTGCAAAGATGAATTGTTAATGAATATCTTCGCCTGGATTGCAAAGATGAATTTAATGTTTTCAACGATAAAGGTATTCAAGGTATCCTCACCTCTTTATCATCATACCGTACGTACCCTAATTTCGAGGGCTTAAATTCCATAAGGAGGGAGATTGTGAGACCCCAGATTTTATCAATAAAGATTTAAATTTTGTTGAAATAATTTTTTAATATTATGGTGTGAATTTAAGATAATATTATAGTTGTGGGTAGTATTTATAAATTTTGCAAAGTATGCAAGTGGTTATATTATATTCGATTGGTCTGGGAATATTCGGTTTAGCAGGAATATATTAGATAACTACTCAATCATTGGTGGACCCCACAATGTAATTATCATTTGATCGAGAAAAAACGACAAAAATATTTTATTGAAATAACGGCGGAAGTTTTACCGTGGTTACTTGTTGAACTACTCGGTAGTAAAAAAAGTACAAGAATGTCGTGTGGTTGCATAAGTAGTAGACACAATATTGATTATCGATGCTTATGTGAGAAGTCACCGGTTTTGATTCCATTATCACGATTAATAATATGAATTATTATAATGATAATGACGCTTTTGTTTTATTCGTATTATTAACGTAATAAAAATGTAAACATCTTTTATATAAAATAGAATACTTTATTAAAGTTATTCTATAAATGTAATATATTATATTTTATTACGCATAGTGTTGATATAGTGTTTTGCATAGTATTGCATAGCATGTTTGCATAGTAAAATGTTTTTATATAAATAGAATATATTATATTTTATTTAAAAGATTTTTCTTTAAATATGGACCGCCGATTAAAGTAAATCAACTGGACCGCTCATGGATTAGTTACTATGCATTCCATTTTCCTATAAATAGAAGCTCATTCCTTCATTATTTTCTTATTTAATTCATTCAAACTCTAGAGAGAGAAATTATATAGAGAAGTTTATAGAGAGAAAGTTATAGAAAGAAGAAGAGTATTCTCGCTACTTCACTACTTCTATATTCAGCTTTTTTTACTAGTAAGGGGTGTTATTCTTTCTTCTTGAAGAGAACTTCGTTATTCCATTCATTATTATTCATTGAATAACTCGTAAAAGTGGCATACCCTATACATAACTCAGATACGCCAGATACCCTATACTTGGTGAAATCCTTATGTTATTCCATTGCTTATTATTCATTTGAATAACTCAGATACGCGCTGGTTTACCCTATACTTGGTGACATTCTTCTATTATTCATTTGAACATCCATGTCTTTGTGTTTTACACCGGACCGGTTCCGCTTTTTTATTATTCTCATTGGAACATCCTCATCGCAGTGTGTTTTACACCGACCGGTTCCGCTCTTTATCATTCTCGCTGAATATCCTATCGTGTGTTTTACACCGGATCGGGTTCCATCTTTATTATTCTGTTGAACATCCCGCTTGCGGTGAATTTCACCTTACCCGTTCCGTTATTATTATTCTCGTTGAATAACCGTCATGCAAGTACCGCATGCATGGTGATTTCTTTTGTTATTCCATTCTTTATTATACCCAAATTGGTTAAAACTTTGACTTCTATACTCCATGAAATTAGTAGAATATCCTCGATATTTTGCGTTTCATCCAAAGATCTTTTCATGGAAATATTCTTCCGATCATTCTTGAATTTTACTCTACTAAACAAAGATTCATGTCGACAATTTGGACGTTAATAATTCATGGATTAAATAATTCTTGAACTTGTTTTATTGAATTACTATGTCATTGTCATCATCCTCATGTTATATTATGTTATCTTTCGCTTACGTGCATAGATGAACTTAGTATGATTATGACTGTGGATCATTCTAAGTATAATCACGACTTGATATAAATGATGTGACAAAAGTTCTCAAAGTGTCTGTAATGCGTTGATGGATAGTTTTTGGTATGATTATGACCGGGGTGATTTTAAGATAGTCATGACCATTGATAACTTGATGAAAATCCTCGACCGTGGGTACAGGGATGATTAGATGTGGTGGTTTATTTATTGTCGAGTCTCGCCGATAAAAATTGATGAAAACCTTTTAAAACCTAAAAGATAGTAGATTTTATTCTCTACTTGACTTTTTTAATGGATTGCATATTCCACCGCAGCTTAACCGTGGTATATTGTATTTTATCGGTTTAACATCGTTCAAGGCTAATGATAATTTATTCGCATTATCTTAGTCATAATATTTCTTCTTGGGCTAGTTGAGCTCACCCTTTCTTTCATTGTTCTCTTCGTGAAATGAGAACATAGCCGGGACGAGCCTGGGAATGAAGTAATGGTCCGAGGATAGCATTAGTAGTCCCCTCACTATTCGTGAAATAGTGTGATAATAGTTGTAATGAGGACTCCTTTTGAGTTTGTATAATATCTAGTAGACAATATTTGTATTCAAATTCACGCTTTATGTCGTATTGCATACCTACGCTTAGGTTAGTAAGTTGTATTTGAATTTATGTACCATGTAAGTGGCGACCCAAGATGGGTGACGATACTTAATTTTGGGGCGCCACAGTTGGTATCGAGCTTAGGATATGATCCTGGCTAAGATGTGAGAATAGTACTAGGAGGGAGAGACGGGGAATACCTTCGCTAGTATGACCTACCTAAGTTTATTTGGTATTTAATTGGTCGGTCAGAGTATAGTGATAATATGTTGCATGTCAATTAACCCATGTTTGGTGGCAGTATTTGAAAATGACATCTGAAAATATTGAGATAAGCAATGAAGCACATGAGACCGTTGAGTCAGCTCAACCAAAAGGTAATGAGCAACAACACGATAATAATCATCTGGAATTGGCGTCATCATCGGAACAATGATAACCATCGTGGGGGAAATTATCATGTCAAGAATGGTAACCATTTCGGTGGTAATCATGGCCAAGATAATAAGAATGGACATTTCAAGAAGAGAGGGTTCAACAATGACGTGAAGACGTCGGCATCAGCACCCGTTTCAAAGGAAGAAGAACGACCACCGGTCGTATGTTTCAAATGCGGACAGGAGGGACACATCCGTCTAAGCAGACGCAAAGAATCCAAAGCGTGTTTTAATTGCGGAAGAGAAGGTCACTTAGCTCGATTTTGTCGTATGGTGAAGTCAAGTCTAGTTGAGAAAGTGATGCCAAAGGATGTCCCAGACAATCCAAAGCCGGTAGTTTAAGAGAGAGCGTTTTTTTTTCTCGTGACGAGGAACCTGAATAAAATTATCACGGGTAAGTTAATCATAAACTCTTGCGAAGTCTATATCATATTCGATACCGGTTCTACCTATTATTTTATCTCTCTTGCTTGCGTTCAACGTTTAAATTTGACTCCAGAGAAATTGGACTTTGATTTATCTGTTTAAACTTAGTTGGGAGAAACCTTCGTTACCTCCACTGTTTATAAATCTTGTTGATTCAAATCGAAACTTTCACGTTACCTGTCAATCTTATCTCTTTGAAAATACTTGCCTTTGATTTTAGGAATCAATTGGTTAACTACTCATCATGATTTTCGTAAGGTTGTTAGCTTTTATATTTATAACAACCCTATTACACGAATTCAAAGTAACCAAACCTAAAAAATTAATCATGTCATATCAAGCCATAAGTAAAGAGCCCCGAACCTTTCGTTGTTGACTTCCTTGTGTGGAATGCGCAATCAAGCCAAACTTTCTCGTAGGCAACATCGTGAATGAAGATGGCAAGTTTATAGGTATCATTGTGAGGTGCTATCTAGGTTAAGGGATAGAAGTCACGCAGTTGGTATCAATGTGACGTCTTATCCAAGTCTTGGATGAGAGTCACAGATTTTGAATGATATTTCTATTATTAATAAATTTCCTGGCGTATTCTTGAAGACTTCTTAGCCTACTTAGAGCGTGAAATCGATCTTGTTAAGCTAACTAGTGATATTAGCTAGACTTAACACTCCTTTTCTCTCTCCATTTCTGAAATTCTAGTGAGAGAATGTCTTGGTTCTTATGAGAAAGAAAGTGAGTCTTTTTCTCTCTCTTTAATCTTATATAATGAATGATGCAATGTATCTATATGATGTAACGAGCTCAGATTGCTGAGATTTATTAAGTCAAGGAGTGGTTAGGGTTTGCTCACCAACCAACTATTTCTAGATTTACAAGTTACACTAAATAATGCACAAAAGGGTATTTTAGTCATTTAGCATTTAATTTTAATGGCATATTTGTCAATTGTCCAAACCCTTAGGGTTTAGGGTTTGGAAACATTAGGATTTAGGGTTTGGAATCCTTAGGGTTTTAAAAAAAATTCTAGAATTTCCAAATTAGGTTTTCAAAAATAAAATTAATATTTCTAAATTATAATTAGTATTTTTTAATTATATTAAAATTTCTTATTCATAATTCAAATCTTGCTAATTAGGATTAATAATTCCTAATTAAAATTGCTAATTTAGCAATCAGGGTCAAAATTGGTCATTAGGGTTTATAACTCAAAAATTAGGGTTTCTAATAGAAAAATAATTTTCAAATTTAGAAATTAGATTTCGTAATTAGATTAGGGTTTTCTAATTACTTATAAATTTAAAATTAGGATTAATATTTTCTAATTAACATTAAAATTATTGAACTAACAATCAGGCTTTCCTTAATTACAAATTAGGGTTCCTGAACCAGTAATTAGGGTTTCAAATTTTGAAATAATTAGGGTTTCCTAACTAATTTCTTAAGATTAACCCTAATTAATCTTATAATTATTTACACTTACGCCATTAAGTTCTCAATTTAGGGTTTCATACACCAAATTAGGGTTTCGAATTCTCGGAACTGAAATTAGGGTTTCTAAAACCGATTTTTAGGGTTTCTTGTAATTCGCTAGAGTTTTTCTAATCGAACGTTGACGTTCTTAATATATATCTTAGGTTTGTTACAGATATCGTTTATCTGGTCAACCCTTGACCCTTAACCACATTCTGAACACATATAAAATTATATACACAGAACATATTCACGTATTCCCTTAATCTTGAATAATTCACCTAAATCCTTCACAGAATTTTGAAATCCTCAAAATTCCTTCTTAAAAATATCAAACACATACACTTATTTTATGTCTAGGTTCTTATATCGAACCTTAAATCAATTAATAAAAATTTTAAAAATATTTAAATTCTTGGGTTGTCACATTCACCCTTTCTTCTAAAAATTTCGTCCCCGAAATTTACCTTACACCATACACCATTCACACACATTATCACATGCTATCCAATACGCCACTCACAAGAGTAAAAATTTTCAAATTGTTGAGGAGTCATATAGACTATTTATTCATCATTTTTTACTTAAAGGTTATATGAAAATTCATCCACAAACCGGCATAACTTACGAACACAAAGGGTGATTAGCCCGATATGCCCTGTACTGGCCAAGTACTGTTGGTCGGAACAATTTGTTCCTCTTATCCACCTTAGGCCCACAAAATTTCTTACCTCAGTCTTATTGGATTCCGCACCAAAATAATTTGGTTCGGGAAATTTCTTTTAATGATCACTTAGAGTTTTCATAAACATTAGTCTATCTGAATCGAATAGCGTAGACTCATATCAATATTTCAATTCAATCGAATTATTTAGGTGTAGCCAAACCCCGTTGGCAAATTTAAAATTTTGAAAATATTTTCGAGAATAACGTCATGATGTCGTACTGTATGAACAGTCCGTTTGAGGATGCCGTCATTGTATAACTTTGTCATAACACATCATACAATAGTGGAACAACGATTTTAGATCAAATTCACACTATGTATTCCTGTATTTACAACTCCAACAACTTTTTATCATCTCTACACCAGGTCACATGGTACATGAGTGATAAATAAAATATATTTTGGATATTTCAAATCATTTGCGACTAGCTGAAATAAGTAGTATAGACTATACTTTAAACCGTTTCAAAAATGATTACGAGTTTACATATTTTTTTTAAAGGCACATAGTGCGTATTTAGCTTGATGTCAAAATTTTGAAGTATAGCATAGCTAGGAGGTTTGGAAAACTTATCTCCACTAATAATCATATTCTTAACAATCTATCTGTTCCTATAATCGTCAATTCTCCATTTACACACAATTATGCCAGTTCGTAAAACCACACTTATGAGTTCATTTACTTACCACAATCAAATGAGTTTAAGAACTTGTCCTAATCAGACCATTGGCATCCATTCGCTGAGGGGTTCATAAATATTTCATATAACTATGAATCAAGAATGTCACATAAGTATAAGTTTTAAGAACTCGTTCTTAATCCTATATCCTTTACCTATGACCTATCTATCTGATATACACATGAGAAAGGAATCACCCTCTTAACATGCATATAACAAATAGTATGATATAAACATTTCAATGATTATCTTTGTCAGAACTAAGTAGTTGTTACACCAAGTACAATTCCCCGCCCACACAAGGAATCATACAACTCAGCTGCTGACACGAGTCCTCAATTGAAATCCCCACCTAATCTTAACTCCCTTCTCAATACGAATTTCATTCAATTCGTATTCATAATCCTTTCTTGAATCTGTACCAATTCATAGTACAACTGACACTCATCAATCTTTGCTGTAAACTTTTCAATCAGTAGATTGATTCTTTCCCTACTATCACTTTATCAGATCACGAAGTGATCTCATCGTATATGTTACGATTCATTTCTATATCTTGATTGTTTTGTTTTAAGATCTCCTATCCCTGCACTTCTAGTCTTTTAGACTCGATCTATTCATCACCGTTATTCAACTTTATTATCATAGTTAGGGAACTATGTATATTATAACTCACCGAGATTCGTCTTTGAATCTTACCGACCAACTAACTCTATGTGAGTTAGATCTTATCCTAATCACTGTAGTTATTGGTCTCAAGTATTCCTACCTAAGGTTCATAACCAAAAGCTTTGATACCAACTATGACGGCCCCCAAATCCGAGGTCACGAATCACCGCGGATCTGGTTCGATCATTCTATTACTATTACTATATTTGCGGAAGATATAAACATAAATTGTTTATACAATACATTTACAGACTATTCCCCAAGGTCGAGTAACCTTAACTTAATACACAAATCATAACTTATTTAACATATAACATTATTATTATACAACTATTACAAATCTAATCGCACACATTAACTTTAAGCTGGAACTGTCTTTAACCTTTCCTTGTATCCCACACGTTCGTCATAATCTGTAATGTTTATCATGATATAGCAAGGGTGAGCATAAGATTGCCCAGCAAGTTTAAGTTCAATAATTTAACGATATATCATGATTGAAAGAATCTGAATAATAAGCTGGTTATAATTCAACAATATAATTATAAACTAGCAGGAACAAACTTTTGACTGAACAAGTATATAATATGAACAAATATATCTGGACCGAAGGATTATGAAGGTGATCAGCCTTTCATACCTGACTTATACATGCAATATGTACAGAGTACAATTCTACAATGACAATCAGCAATGATTATCCATAAGCATATCAGAATGAAACAACTCTTAGTAGAGTTAAGTAAAAACAAACTTGCCTGTCTGGTTGATTACTGCTACGCAATTTATAACGCTTTATCCGAAGACCTAATATTAGTAATATTGATCTCCAATATTAGAATAATATCATCACAATATAATACTATTATATATATATACACACATAGAATAACCTAAACACATAACACATAACACATAACCCTATCGATTATAACAATACACATGGGACTAAAGTATCAAGTCAAACTATTGCGATTGCGAGTTGAACTTGAACTCGACACAAATCTGGCATCCGAGCGGTGCTAGTGGACTTTTATCGAGTTTAAGTTCAATTAAACTCTGCCTAAACACTTAACAATTAACTTAAATAATTTTACTATCATTCAAAATAATTTTCATAAGCTCGTAATAATTTTTAAATAATTATTACTATTTATCATGAATTTTCAATCATTAATAACGATTTATTTATACGAATTAAATATCACTTAATTCCTTTATCATTAATATTTATTTATTATCAAATATTTATTTATTATCAAATATTAATGAAATATCAAATATTCATAATCATATTTATATTATTTTTAAACACTTAAATCCATTATCCGATTATTGCTTTTAATATTAAAATATTAATATTTTCATGACAAAATATCAAAAGTTATATTTTATAACTTAAAATATTTTTATATCACTTAAATCATTTTTATATGATTTATAAATCATTAATTCTATTTTTCATAATTTATTTAATATAGTTATTAAATAAACTAATTATCATTAATATTAATTAATTAATGAAATTCATAACAAAATATTAAAAGTTACTAAAAATAACTTAAAATATTTTTCTTTTACCATAATATAATTTTCATGATTTTTCATGTATTAAAATTATTTTTAAATAATTAATTTATTATTATAATTAAATAAATTAAATACCATTTATATTCCAAAAATAATAAATATTTATGAAATATACTCAAAATAATTAAAAACTATTTTTAGGACTTTAAAATAATTTTTTAGAATTTATTTTGTATTTTTAATAATTAAAAATATTTTAATTATTAATTTATTTAATAAAATAATTATTTTACGAAATTAAATGTAGCTAAGGGGCCCTATAGCTCTGTAACTGTCCGCTATAGGTGTTTTCGAGTTGTTTCTCGAGTGCTTGTAACTTCAAGTCGGTCGGTGAGTCTTAGGTTTGACCGATTTTTAATCTATGTTCTTGTTGATTCTGGGCTTCTAATTTGTATTAAGATTGTAGTATCCATGTAATACTACATCTGAAATAAAGTTTCAAGGTCATTACACAACATCACATCAAAATATAAGCTAGCAAAATGTCTGACAACATTGTTCTTCATTTTCTGGGTTTTCAAGAAAATGAAATGATGATCGTATCTTACTTACTTTGGTCCCTTTATTATCCACATCCCCGGCTTGGTTAGGGTGATATGAAGGTTAAATAATATAGTCTTGATGTCAGGGTACAAAAAAATATCAACAGATCGGTCTAACAACAACACATTAAAGAAATCAAGGCTGGTCAAAGTAGGGGCCATGAAACGGTTCTTGAAGATTCTGGGTTACCCAGAATCTCCTTTCGGGGAGTTGGTCAACGGTGGTTTGACCATGATTATCTACTGATACATTATGGATTTGAGTGAACTAAAGACTTAAGAATGTAGTCTTTATGTCAGGCTACCCGATCAAACCAACAATGTGACATAAAACATAAAAGACAAGCAAGATCAAGGCCTGCAATATCACTGTCAGACTTTCTGGGTTTCTAGATTTGCCCAGATTTCCAGAAGTCGTGCTCGGTTAACGCCTTTTGACCACATATATATTTCACTTTACACATGTTCTGGACTTGATACAAGTACCAGATCAAAGAACATACAACGTACTACAGGTATAAAAGCTTAAAACACAAAAACAATTAACATAGAAGAATCTAGAGGCTCTGACTTTCGGTTGTCAGGCTACTTTTTGAACTTTTTCCAGATTTGATAAATCTTTAATTTCGAGCATCTAAATGATATGGATATAAGTTTTGGCAACCCAGATCATCAAGTGACACCCTCTAACACATATCTAAACAACAAACAACATTAACACAAATTTTTAAGGATTTCAGGAATTAGGGTTTATACCACTTTGATGTCCCACTTTGATTTTCGATCCGATCTTGATGGATTTGATCTTGTTAAGCTAACTAGTGATATTAGCTAGACTTAACACTCCCTTTCTCTCTCCATTTCTGAAATTCTAGTGAGAGAATGTCTTGGTTCTTATGAGAAAGAAAGTGAGTCATTTTCTCTATCTTTAATCTTATATAATGAATGATGCAATGTATCTATATGATGTAACGAGCTCAGATTGCTGAGATTTATTAACTCAAGGAGTGGTTAGGGTTTGCTCACCAACCACATATTGATAGATTTACAAGTTACACTAAATAATGCACAAAAGGGCATTTTAGTCATTTAGCATTTAATTTTAATGGCATATTTGTCAATTGTCCAAACCCTCAGGGTTTATGGTTTGGAAACCTTAGGGTTTAGGGTTCGGAAACCTTAGGGTTTAGGGTTTGGAATCCTTAGGGTTTAAAAAAAATCTAGAATTTCCAAATTAGGTTTCCAAAAATAAAATTAATATTTCTAAATTATAATTAGTATTTTCTAATTATATTAAAATTTCTTAATCATAATTCAAATCTTGCAAATTTGGATTAATAATTCCTAATTAAAATTGCTAATTTAGTAATTAGGGTCAAAATTGGTCATTAGGGTTTATAACTCAAAAATTAGGGTTTCTAATAGAAAATTAATTTTCTAATTTAGAAATTGGATCCGTAATTAGATTAGGGTTTTCTAATTACTTATAACTTTAAAATTAGGATTAATATTTCCTAATTAACATTAAAATTATTGAACTAACAATCAGGCTTTCCCTAATTACAAATTAGGGTTCCTTAACCAGAAATTAGGGTTTCGAATTTTGAAAGTAGGGTTTTCTAACCAATTTATTAAGATTAGCCCTAATTAATCTTATAATTATTTACACTTACGCCATCAAGTTCCCAATTTAGGGTTTCATACACCGAATTAGGGTTTCGGATTCCCGGAACTGAAATTAGGGTTTCTAAAACCGGTTTTTAGTGTTTCTTGTAATTTGCTAGGGTTTTTCTAATCGAACGTTGACGTTATTAATATATATCTTAGGTTTTTATTCTGAGATATCGTTTATCCGTCAACCTGACCCTTAACCACATTCGAACACATATAAAATTATATACACGTAACATATTCACGTATTCCTTAATCTTGAATAATTCACCTAAATCCTTCACAGAATTTTGAAATCCTCAAAATTCCTTCTTAAAAATATCAAACACATACACTTATTTTATGTCTAGGTTCTAATATCGAACCTTAAATCAATTAATAAAAATTTTAAAAATATTTAAATTCTTGGGTTGTCACATTCACCCCTTCTTCTAAAAATTTCGTCCCCGAAATTTACCTTACACCTTACACCATACTGCTTACACCATTCACACACATTATCACATGCTACCCAATACACCACTCACAAGAGTAAAAATTTTCAAATTGTTGAGGAGTCATATAGACTATTTGTCTGTCATTTTCGCAAAGGTTATATGAAAATTCATCCACAAACCGGCATAACTTACGAACACAAAGGGTGATTAGCCCGATATGCCCTGTACTGGCCAAGTACTGTTGGTCGGAACAATTTGTTCCTAATATCCACCTTAGGCGCACAAAATTTCTTACCTCAGTCTTATTGGATTCCGCACCAAAACAATTTGGTTCGAGAAATTTCTTTTAATGATCACTTAGAGTTTTCATAAACATTAGTCTATCTGAATCGAATAGCGTAGACTCATATCAATATTTCAATTCAATCGAATTATTTAGGTGTAGCCAAACCCCGTTGGCAAATTTAAAATTTTGAAAATATTTTCGAGAATAACGTCATGATGTCGTACTGTATGAACAGTCCGTTTGAGGATTCCGTCATTGTATGACTTTGTCATAACACATCATACAATAGTGGAACAACGATTTTAGATCAAATTCACACTAAGTATTCCTGTATTTACAACTCCAACAACTTTTATCATCTACACACCGGTTACGTGGTACATGAGTGATAAATAAAATATATTTTGGATATTTCAAATCATTTGCGACTAGCTGAAATAAGTAGCATAGACTATACTTTAAACCGTTTCAAAAATGATTACGAGTTTACCTATTTTTTTTAAAGGCACATAGTGCGTATTTAGCTTGATGTCAAAATTTTGAAGTATAACATAGCTAGGAGGTTTGGAAAACTTATCTCCACTAATAATCATTTTCTTAACAATCTATCTGTTCATATAATCGTCAATTCTCCATTTACACACAATTATGCCAGTTCGTAAAACCACACTTATGAGTTCATTTACTTACCACAATCAAATAAGTTTAAGAACTTGTCCTAATCAGACCATTGGCATCCATTCGCTGAGGGGTTCATAAATATTTCATATAACTATGAATCAAGAATGTCACATAAGTATAAGTTTTAAGAACTCGTTCTTAATCCTATATCCTCTACCTATGACCTATCTATCTGTTATACACATGAGAAAGGAATCACCCTCTTAACATGCATATAACAAATAGTGTGATATGAACATTTCAATGATTATCATTGTCAGAACTAAGTAGTTGTTACACCAAGTACAATTCCCCGCCCACACAAGGAATCATACAACTCAGCTGCTGACACGAGTCCTCAATTGAAATCCCCACCTAATCTTATCTCCCTTCTCAATACGAATTTCATTCAATTCGTATTCATAATCCTTTCTTGAATCTGTACCAATTCATAGTACAACTGACACTCATCAATCTTTGCTGTAAACTTTTCAATCAGTAGATTGATTCTTTCCCTACTATCACTTTATCAGATCACGAAGTGATCTCATCGTATATGTTACGATTCATTTCTCATTTCTATATCTTGATTGTTTTATTTTAAGATCTCCTATCCCTGCACTTCTAGTCTTTTAGACTCGATCTATTCATCACCGCTATTTAACTTTATTATCATAGTTAGGGAACTATATATATTATAACTCACCGAGATTCGTCTTTGAATCTTACTGACCAACTAACTCTATGTGAGTTAGATCTTATCCTAATCACTGTAGTTATTGGTCTCAAGTATTCCTACCTAAGGTTCATAACCAAAAGCTTTGATACCAACTATGACGGCCCCCAAATCTGAGGTTGCGAATCACCGCGGATCTGGTTCGATCATTCTATTACTATTACTATATTTGCGGAAGATATAAACATAAATTGTTTATACAATACATTTACAGACTATTCCCCAAGGTCGAGTAACCTTAACATAATACACAAATCATAACTTATTTAACATATAACATTATTATTATACAACTATTACAAATCTAATCGCACACATTAACTTTAAGCTGGAACTGTCTTTAACCTTTCCTTGTATCCCACACGTTCGTCATAATCTGTAATGTTTATCATGATATAGCAAGGGTGAGCATAAGATTGTCCAGCAAGTTTAAGTTCAATAATTTAACGATATATCATGATTGAAAGAATCTGAATAATAAGCTGGTTATAATTCAACAATATAATTATAAACTAGCAGGAACAAACTTTTGACTGAACAAGTATATAACATGAACAAATATATCTGGACCGAAGGGTTATTAAGGTGATCAGCCTTTCATACCTGACTTATACATGCAATATGTATAGAGTACAATTCTACAATGACAATCAGCAATGAATATCCATAAGCATATCAGAATGAAACAACTCTTAGTAGAGTTAAGTAAAAACAAACTTGCCTGTCTGGTTGATTACTGCTACGCAATTTATAACGCTTTATCCAAAGACCTAATATTAGTAATATAGATCTCCAATATTAGAATAATATCATCATAATATAATACTATTATATATATATATATATATATATATATACATAGAATAACCTAAACACATAACACATAACACATAACCCTATCAGTGTACAATACACATAGGACTCGGTATCAAGTCAAACTATTGCAGTCTGAGTTGAACCCGACACAAATCTGGCATCCCGACGGTCTAGTCGGACTTTTATCGAGTTTAAGTTCAATTAAACTCTGCCTAAACACTTAACAATTAACTTAAATAATTTTACTATCATTCAAAATAATTTTCATAAGCTCGTAATAATTTTTAAATAATTATTACTATTTATCATGAATTTTCAATCATTAATAACGTATTTGTACGAATTAAATATCACTTAATTCCTTTATCATTAATATTTATTTATTATCAAATATTAATGAAATACATAATCATAATCATATTTATATTATTTTTAAACACTTAAATCCATTATCCGATTATTGCTTTTAATATTAAAATATTAATATTTTCATGACAAAATATCAAAAGTTATAGGTTATAACTTAAAATATTTTTATATCACTTAAATCATTTTTATATGATTTATAAATCATTAATTCTATTTTTTCATAATTTATTTAATATAGTTATTAAATAAACTAATTATCATTAATATTAATTAATTAATGAAATTCATAACAAAATATTAAAAGTTACTAAAAATAACTTAAAATATTTTTCTTTTACCATGATATAATTTTTCATGATTTTTCATGTATTAAAATTATTTTTAAATAATTTATTTATTATTATAATTAAATAAATTAAATACCATTTATATTCCAAAAATAATAAATATTTATGAAATATACTCAAAATAATTAAAAACTATTTTTTAGACTTTAAAATAATTTTTTAGAATTTATTTTGTATTTTTAATAATTAAAAACATTTTAATTCGATTTATTTAATAAAAATAATTATTTTCTGAAATTAAATGTAGCTAAGGGGCCCTATAGCTACAGACCCGTCGCTATAGGTGTTTTCGAGTTCGTTTTCTTGGAGTCGCCCGAACTTCAAGTCGGTCGGTGAGGTACTAGTTTCGATTGGATTTTTAATCTATGTTCTTGTTGATTCTGGGCTTCTAATTTGTATTAAGATTGTAGTATCCATGTAATACTACATCTGAAATAAAGTTTCAAGGTCATTACACAACATCACATCAAAATATAAGCTAGCAAAATGTCTGACAACATTGTTCTTCATTTTCTGGGTTTTCAAGAAAATGAAGAACAGACGTAGCTGCTACTTTGGTCCCTTTATTATCCACATCCCCGGCTTGGTTAGGGTGATATGAAGGTTAAATAATATAGTCTTGATGTCAGGGTACAAAAAAATATCAACAGATCGGTCTAACAACAACACATTAAAGAAATCAAGGCTGGTCAAAGTAGGGGCCATGAAACGGTTCTTGAAGATTCTGGGTTACCCAGAATCTCCTTTCGGGGAGTTGGTCAACGGTGGTTTGACCATGATTATCTACTATTCTGTTATGGATTTGAGTGAACTAAAGACTTAAGAATGTAGTCTTTATGTCAGGCTACCCGATCAAACCAACAATGTGACATAAAACATAAAAGACAAGAAAGATCAAGGCCTGCAATATCACTGTCAGACTTTCTGGGTTTCTAGATTTGCCCAGATTTCCAGAAGTCGTGCTCGGTTAACGCCTTTTGACCACATATATCTTTCACTTTACACATGTTCTGGACTTGATACAAGTACCAGATCAAAGAACATACAACGTACTACAAGTATAAAAGCTTAAAACACAAAAATAATTAACATAGAAGAATCTAGAGGCTCTGACTTTCGGTTGTCAGGCTACTTTTTGAACTTTTTCCAGATTTGATAAATCTTTAATTTCGAGCATCTAAATGATATGGATATAAGTTTTGGCAACCCAGATCATCAAGTGACACCCTCTAACACATATCTAAACAACAAACAACATTAACACAAATTTTTAAGGATTTCAGGAATTAGGGTTTATACCACTTTGATGTCCCACTTTTGATTCTGATCCCACTGCCTTGATCTTGTTAAGCTAACTAGTGATATTAGCTAGACTTAACACTCCTTTTCTCTCTCCATTTCTGAAATTCTAGTGAGAGAATGTCTTGGTTCTTATGAGAAAGAAAGTGAGTCTTTTTCTCTCTCTTTAATCTTATATAATGAATGATGCAATGTATCTATATGATGTAACGAGCTCAGATTACTGAGATTTATTAAGTCAAGGAGTGGTTAGGGTTTGCTCACCAACCACATATTGATAGATTTACAAGTTACACTAAATAATGCACAAAAGGGCATTTTAGTCATTTAGCATTTAATTTTAATGGCATATTTGTCAATTGTCCAAACCCTCAGGGTTTATGGTTTGGAAACCTTAGGGTTTAGGGTTCGGAAACCTTAGGGTTTAGGGTTTGGAATCCTTAGGGTTTTAAAAAAAATCTAGAATTTCCAAATTAGGTTTCCAAAAATAAAATTAATATTTCTAAATTATAATTAGTATTTTCTAATTATATTAAAATTTCTTAATCATAATTCAAATTTTGCAAATTTGGATTAATAATTCCTAATTAAAATTGCTAATTTAGTAATTAGGGTCAAAATTGGTCATTAGGGTTTATAACTCAAAAATTAGGGTTTCTAATAGAAAATTAATTTTCTAATTTAGAAATTGGATTCGTAATTAGATTAGGGTTTTCTAATTACTTATAACTTTAAAATTAGGATTAATATTTCCTAATTAACATTAAAATTATTGAACTAACAATCAGGCTTTCCCAAATTACAAATTAGGGTTCCTTAACCAGAAATTAGGGTTTCGAATTTTGAAAGTAGGGTTTTCTAACCAATTTATTAAGATTAGCCCTAATTAATCTTATAATTATTTACACTTACGCCATTAAGTTCCCAATTTAGGGTTTCATACACCGAATTAGGTTTCGGATTCCCGGAACTGAAATTAGGGTTTTTAGGATTTTTTATAATTCGCTAGGGTTTTCTAACCGAACGTTGACGTTCTTAATATATATCTAGGGTTTGTTACAGATATCGTTTATTTGGTCAACCCTTGACCCTTAACCACATTCTGAACAAATATACAACCATATACACAGAACATATTCACGTATTCCCCTAATCCTGAATAATTCACCTAAATCTTTCACAGAATTTTGAAATTCTCAAAATTCCTTCTTAAAAATATCAAACGTGTACACTTATTTTATGTCTAGGTTCTAATATCAAACCTTAAATCAATTAATAAAATTTTTAAAAATATTCGAATTCTCGGGTTGTCACACCTGGTATGTCGAAGAGGTGAGGATACCTTTTCATTTCAGATTCTAACTCCCAGGTCATTTCCTCAATATCATGGTTTCTGCATAAAACTTTGACTTGAGGTATAACCTTTGAGCGTAAAATGTGACGCCCCCAAAATAGGTATACATCACCTATTCTGAGTCGCCAAATACATGGTACATAATATAAATACAATCTTAATTATACAACAAGAGAGCTGTGAGTTTAAATATAAATCATCGCTTTCAGATAATATCCACTCTCGTAATGAGTCCTCATTACATTTATTGTCACACTATTTAACGTAATAGTGAGGACTACTAGCTAATACTATCATCCTGACCATCACTCCATTCCCCGACTCGTCCCAGCTACGTTCTCATTTCCTAAAGAGAACAGCGAAAGAAAGGGTGAGCTCAACTAGCCCAGTAAGAAATATTATGAATAAGATAATGCAGAATAAATTATCATTAGCCTTCAACAATGTTAAACTGATAAAATATAACAAACATCAAGTTTAACTGCAGCGGAACAAACAATCCATTAGAAGAGTAAAGTAGAGAATAAAATCTACTATCTGTTTTATATAAAAAGATTTTACTATCCAGTAGAGTATTCTGTTTTATATAAAAAGATTTTACTATGAAAAAACACTATGCGTACATTATGCAACACTATACATAATAGAATATAATATATTCTATTTATAGAATAACTTTATAAAAGTATTATGTTTTATATAAAAAGATTTTTTGCATTATTACACTAATAATACCAACAAAACTGAGTGACTTATCACGTAAGCATCAATAATTAATACCGTGTGCTACTATGCAACCACGCGTAGACATCGTACTATTAACACGGGTATTTCAACAGATTAACGGTAAAACTTCCGTAGTTATTTTCATAAAGTATTTTTGTCGTTTTCTCAATCCGACAATAATTCCGTTATAGGGTCCACCAATGATTGTCATAGTTGTATTTAATATTCCCCGTTAAAACGAATATTCCCTAACCAATCGAATATTATATAACAACTTGCGACTTTGCAAAAAGTTATAAATATTACCCACAACTATAACATTATATCAATTTCACTCCATAATATTCAAAATAATATTTATAGAAAATTCATCTTTATTCAAAAGTTGGGGTTTTACAATCTCCCCTTCTTATGAAATTTCGCCCTCAAAATTAGGGTACGTACCTGGTATATTGAAGAGGTAAGGATACCTTGATTTCATTTCAGATTCTAACTCCCAAGTCATTTCATCAACATCGTGATTTCTCCACAAAACTTTGACTTGAGGTATAACCTTGGAGCGTAGAATTTGTTCCTTCTTATCCAAGATTTGAATAGGAACCTCTTCATACATCAAATCTTCCGCTATTTTGTCTGGTTCGAACTCAATAATGTGGTTCGGGTCTTCCACATATTTACGTAACATGGATATGTGAAAAACGTTATAAACACAAGACATACTTGGCGGTAAAGCGAGTCTATAGGCCACAGTTCCTACTCGATCAAGGATTAAAAATGGGCCGATGAATCGAGGATTAAGCTTTCCTCTCTTTCAAAATCTCGTAACTCCTTTCCATGGAGCAACACGTAACAACACATGATCTCCTATATCGAATTCCACGTCCTTTCGATGACGATCAACATAACTCTTTTATTGATCTTGTGAGGTCTTTATACATTGTCGGATTGTTTGAATCTTTTTCATAGTCATACGTACCAACTCCGGTCCCAACAACGTTGCTTCACCCACCTCATCCCAGCATATTGGAGAACGACACTTTCTTCCATATAACGCCTCGAATGGAGCCATGCCAATACTTGCTTGATAACTGATATTGTAAGAAAACTCCACCAATGGTAAGAACTTGTCCCAACTTCCCTTGAAGTCAAGGACACAGAGTCTTAATAAATCTTCAAGAGTTTGAATAGTCCTCTCTGATTGTTCGTCCATCTGAGGATGATATGCCAAACTAAATCGTAAATCCTTGCCCATAGCTTTTTGTAAACTAACCCAAAATCGTGAAGTGAATCTTGGGTCTTGATCAGAAACTATGGATACTGGCATACCATGCAGTCTTATAATCTCATTTATGTACATACGAGTAAGACGTTCAAGTGTATAAGTTTCTTGTATTGGTAAGAAATGAGCAGATTTGGTCAATCTATCAACAATGACCCAAATTGCATCAATGCCTTTAGAAACCTTGGGAAGACCAGCAACGAAATCCATGGTAATTTGCTACCACTTCCATTCTGGAATTTCAAGTGGTTGTAATGGACCTTGTGGTACTTGATGCTCCGCCTTGACTCGTTGACACGTTAGACACCTTGAGATAAACAGCGCTATCTCTCTCTTCATATTGCCCCACCAAAATGTATGTCTAAGATCATGATACATTTTGGTACTCCCAGGATGGATTGCAAACAGTGTGTTGTGCGCCTCCATCATGGTTTTATACTTTAAATCAGGGTCGTTAGGAACACAAAGTCTGGAGTTGACTCGAAGTATTACTTATTCATCGATTCTTGCTTCCGGCATAGCACCTTCTTGCGCTTTCTTACTCATACGCATCAGCTCCTGGTCTGTAGCTTGAGCAACTTTAACTTTATCAATTAAAGTCGGTTCTACTCGTATATTCGCCATCATCACATGGGTCCCTAGAGTCTTTAACTCTATCTCCAACCTTTGCAAGTCATACAAAATGGGCCTTTGCGTTGACAAAATCGCATTCGCACTTGCATATGATCTTCTACTCAATGCGTCAGCTACCACGTTCGCTTTTCCAGGATGGTATTGGATGGTATGATAATAATCTTTCAATAGTTCAAGCCAACGTCGTTGTCGCATGTTGAGTTCCTTTTGAGTGAAGAAATATTTGAGGCTTTTATGATCCGTAAAGATCTCCACTTTCTCCCCATACAAGTAATGCCTCCAAATCTTTAGTGCGAAGACAACAGCTGCCAACTCTAGATCATACGTAGGATAATTCCACTCATATTCTTTGAGTTGTCGTAAGTCATAGGCTATGACTTTCCCATGTTGCATGAGAACACATCCTAACCCTTTGCCCGAAGCATCACTATAGATGACAAATCCCTCTGAACCAGATGGTATTGTCAGAACAGGTGATGAAATGAGTCTCCTCTTGAGTTCATGAAAACTCTTCTCACATTCCTCGCTCCAACCGAACTTTGTATCTTTTCGAGTCAGCTGAGTTAGTGGAGTAGCGATTCGAGAAAACCCTTCTACGAATCTCCGATAATAACCAACTAAGCCGAGAAAGCTACGTACTTCGGTCACTGATTTAGGTTGCTCCCAGCTTTGAATAGCTTCAATCTTTGATGGGTCAATAGATATTCCATGACTTGATACTACGTGCCCAAGGAATGCTACTTCCTCAAGCCAGAACTCGCATTTCTTCAACTTGGCATAAAGCTTATATTCATAAAGCTATTAGAGTATAAGCCTCAAGTGTTTTTCATGATCTTCACAGCTTTTGGAATAAATAAGGATGTCATCAATAAAGACGACCACAAAGTGATCCAAATATTCCTTGAATACTCGGTTCATCATATCCATGAAGCGCGAGGGAGCATTAGTCAATCCAAAGGACATGACTAGGAATTCATAATGCTCGCATCTCTAGAGTTCGGCCGTCATCTTTGGAATGTCATCGGTTCTAATCTTCAATTTGTGATATCCGGAACGAAGATCAATCTTTGAAAAGAATTTGGCTCCATGCAACTAGTCAAACAGGTCATCAATACGTGGCAATGGGTACCTATTTTTGATGGTGACATGATTCAACTCCGATAATCAATACAAAGTCGCGATACTCCCATCTTTCTTTTTTCACAAATAGAGCAGGAGCACCCCAAGGAGAAGTACTAGGACAAATGAAACCAATGTCCGACAATTCTCGTAGTTGGGTCTTTAACTCTGAAGTTCAATAGAGCCATTCGACATGGGGCTTTGGAAATGGGTTTTGTATGAGGTTTAAGGTCGATACAAAATTCAATTTCACGCCTGGGGTAGGCCAGAAGTTCTTGAGGAATACGTCGGAAATTTATTAACAATAGAAATATCATTCAAAACTGACGTATTTTTGTTTAGATCCATGACATGAGCTAAGAAAGCTTGACATCCGTTTTTCAATAAACGAATAGCTTTATGGCTTGAGATGACAGTGATTGATTTTAATGTTTTGGTGGCTTGAATTTGTATAACAGATTGGTTAGGAATATGAAAGCTAACAACTTTACAAAAACAATCAATTTTTGCATGATGAGTAGTTAACCAATCAATCCCTAGAATCACATTAAATGCAAGTATTTTCAAAGAAATAAGATCGACAGGTAATGTGCAGGTGCCGATTTGAACTAAACAAGACTTAAAAACAGTGGATGTAATGAAGGTTTCTCCCAACGAAGTTTCCATAGATAAGTCAAAGTCTAATTTCTCCGGAGTCAAGTTTAATCGTTGAGCGCAAGTAGGAGAAATAAAAGAATGGGTAGAACCGGTATCAAATAAGGTATAGACTTCGCTAGAGTTTATGATAAGCTTGCCCGTGATGTCCTCGTTCGAGTTCCTTGCTTTTTGGGAGGTCACAACAAATGCTCTCCCTTGCACCACCGTCTTTGACTTTTCTGGGACGGCCTTTGGTGCCTCCATCCTAGTTGAACTTGTCTTCAGTGAATGACAAAATCGGGCTAGGTGACCTTCTCTCCCACAATTATAACACGCTTTGGATGGAATCGCGTAGTTTGGACTGATATGTCCCTCCCCTCCGCATTTGAAACATATGATAGGTGGTCATTCTCCTTCCTTAACCATGGTTGCTGGTGCTAACGTCTTTCCATCATTGTTGAATCTCTTTTTTCTTGAAATGTCCATTTTTACTATCTTGGCCATGATTACCACCGAAGTGGTTACAATTTCTGGCATGTTGATTCCCTCCACGTTTGTTGTCACCATTTCGATGACTGATACCACTTGTATTTTCATGCTTCCGGCTGATTTCCCTTGGTTGCGTTGACTCGTTACCGCGCTCCAATAACTGAGCCCTATTTACAACATCTGAGAACAAACACAGTTTATGAGAAATAAAATATTGAGGTATCTCCGGTTTCAAACCTCTTAAAAATATTCGCGTCATTCACTCCTCATTATCGACCAAATGGGATGCAAACTGGGATAACTCTGCAAATTTAGCCTCATATTACGACACGGTCATATTGTTTTGTTCCAATTTGATAACTCCACTTCTTTCATGTGACGAATACTCTCGGGAAAGTACTTGTCGTTGAATAGCTCTTGGAACTTCTCCCAAGACATCTTAAGTGCGTCAGCCTGGGTACGTTTTACAGATTCCGACCAGTAATCTTCCTCTACACGCAACATGAAGGTGGCAAAGGGAACCTTTTGCTCCTCGGAGCATCCCAAGACATCAAATATCTTGGTGATCTGCTTTATCCATGCTTCCGCCTTAAGTGGTTTTGGCTCTCCAATAAACTCCGGTGGTCCCAGCTCCTTGAACTGTTTAGCGGTGACCATCCGAGAGTTTCTAGTGTTTCCACCTACATTTCGGACAGGAGCCGCTCTCGCCTGATGTTGCATGAATTGCATAAAGCCTCTGAACGATCCATCATTCATCATTTGGTCCGTGTTGTTGTTTGCATGAGGATTATCGCCTTCCTGATGCACATTATCCTGATTATTGATATATGGAGACTCAACGGTCTCTTGTGCTCCATTGTTATTCTCAACATTCTCGGATGTCATTTTCAGATACTACCACAAAACAAGGGTTAGTTGACATGTAACATATTATCTCTAAACTCTGACCAACCAATTTAAATACAAAATAAATTTAAGTAGGTCATACTAGCGAAGGAATTCCCCGTCTCTCCCCTCCTAGTTCTAGTCTCACATCTTAGCCGTGGATCATATCCTAAGCTTTGGTATTAATTGTGGACGCCCCAAAATAGGTATACATCACCTATTCGAGTCGCCAAATACATGGTACATAATATAAATACTATCTTAATTATACAACAAGAGAGTCGTGAGTTTAAATACAAACAACATCTTCTAGACAATATCCACTCTCGTAATGAGTCCTCATTACATTTATTGTCACACTATTTAATGTAATAGTGAGGACTACTAGCTAATACTATCATCAGGACCATCACTCCGTTCCCCGACTCGTCCCCGCCTACGTTTTCATTTCACGAAGAGAATAAAGTGAAAGAAAGGGTGAGCTCAACTAGCCCAAAGAAGAAATATTATGACTAAGATAATGCGAGAATAAATTATCATTAGCCTTCAACAAAGTGTTAAACCGATAAAATATAACAAACATCAAGTTTAATCAGTAGTGGAACAACCAATCCATTAGAAGAGTCAAGTAGAGAATAAAATCTACTATCTTCTATGATTTAAAAGGTTTTCATGACTTTTATCGGCGAGACTCGACTTTTAATAAATAATCCACATCATCGAATCACCTCACACTACGGCCAAGGATATTCTTTAGTATCACCACACGTAATTATCCATGCACCACGGACAAGAATATTTGTGTATTCATTAATGGTCATGATCATGCCAACATCTGTCCATCAATGCACTATGGGCCAATGAGGACTTTTACCACATCATTTATAACATTATGGTCATGATTATACCGAATAATCCCTGGTCATAATCATACCAAGTCCATCTACGACTTTTCTAGAGCCACAGATGACTTTCAAAAATATAAATATGAGGATGATGACAATGATATAAGAATTCAATAAAACAAGTTCAAGAATTAATTTGTTGAAGAACCAATAACGCCCAAATTGTCAACATGATCATCGCTTTGTAGAGTAAAATTCAAGAATGCTCGGAAGAATATTTCCATGAAAAGATCTTTGGATGAAGTGCAATTATCAAGGATATTCCACTAATTTCATGGAGTATAGAAGTCAAAACTTTAACCAACCGAGTATAATAAAGAATGGAATAACAAAAGAAATCACCATGCATGCGGTATCAGACAGACAAGGTTATTCCACGAATACTAAATAACGGAATCAGGTCAGGCCAAATTCACACCGATAGGATGTTTCAACAGAATAATAAAGAATGGAATAACAACTGAAATCACCATGCATGCGGTGCTTCGTATAGACAGGTTATTCCAATAGAATACTAATAAGGACGGAATCAGGTCCGGCATAAAACGCACAGACAGGATATTCTAACAGAATACTAATAAAGACGAGACCAGGTCCGGCGTAAAACGCACAGACAGGATATTCCAATAGAATAATAAAGACGGAATAATAGAAGAATGTCACCAAGTATAGGGTAGCCCGCGTATACAGGTTATTCCAATAGAATAATAAAGAATGGAATAACATAAGTTCTCTTCATGAATACAAAAGAATAACACCACTTATGAATACAACAAATAATATTCCCTACCTTAAGAAGAAGAGTACTGGATATATAAGTAGTGAAGTAGCAGAATACTTTCTTCTTTCTCTCTATAGTTTATCTCTCTAGAGTTTTAGTGAATTCGTAAGAAAATAATGAAGGAATGAGCTTCTATTTATAGAAAAATGGACTGCATAGTAACTAACTCATGAACGGTCCAGATTGATTTACTTTAATCTGACGATCCATATTTAAAACAAAATTTTTTAAATAAAATATAATATATTCTATTTATAATCTAATAAAATGAATAACTTTATAACAGATTTTACTATACAAACACTATGCAGGCACTATGCAAACACTATGCATAATAAAATATAATATATTCTAATTATTGTCTAATAAAATAGATAACTTTATAAAAGTATTACATTTTATATAAAAAGATTTTACTATGTAAAACACTATGCGACACTATACAACATTATGCATAATAGAATATAATATATTCTATTTATAGAATAACTTTATAAAAGTATTCTTTTTTATATAAAAGATTTTTACGTATTATTACACTAATAATACCAACAAAATCGAGTGACTTATCACGTAAGCATCAATAACTAATACCGTGCAGCTACTATGCAACCATCGTATTATCGTATTTTTAACAAGGGTGTTTCAACAGATTAATCAGTAAAACTTCCACCGTTATTTTCATAAAGTATTTTTGTCGTTTTTCTCAATTCGACAATAATTCCGTTGTGGGGTCCACCAATGATTGTGCTGTTGTACGAATATTCCCTGTTAAAATGAATATTCCCCGACAAATCGAATATTATATAACAACTTGCGTACTTTGCAAAATTTATAAATATTACCCACAACTATAACATTATATCAATTTCACTCTATAATATTCAAAAATAATATTTATAGAAAATTCATCATTATTCAAAAAGTTGGGGTTTTACATAAAATATGTTCATTATTATCCAAGATTTTTACAGGTACCTCTTCATACGTTAAATATTCTGATATCTCATCTTGTTCTTATTCAATAATGTGGTTCGGGTCTTTCATATATTTACGTAGCATAGATATATGAAAAACGTTATGAACATGAGACATACCTGCTGGTAAAGCGAGTCTATAGGCCACAGTTTTTACTCGATCGAGGATTTCAAATGGACCAATGAATCGAGGGTTGAGCTTTCCTCTCTTTCCGAATCTCTTAACTCCTTTCCATGGAGCAACACGTAATAATACATGATCTCCAACATTAAATTCCTCGTCCCTTTGATGAATATCAGAATAACTCTTTTGTCGGTCTTGTGAGGTTTGTATACGTTGCTGGATCATTTAAATCTTTTCCGTAGTCATGCGTACCATTTCTGGTCCCAACAACGTTGCTTCACCCACCTCGTCCCAGCATACTGGAGAACGACACTTTTGTCCATACAATGTCTCGAATGGAGCCATGCCTATACTTGCTTGATAACTGTTGTTGTAGGAGAATTCCACCAATGGTAAATACTTGTCCCAAATTCCTTTGAAGTCTAGAACGCAGAGTCTCAATAGATCTTCAACATTTTGAATAGTCCTTTTCGACTACCCGTCCATCTGAGGATGATATGCAGAACTGAATCGTAAATTAGTGCCCATAGCTTTCTGCAAGTTGACCCAAAACCGTGAAGTGAATCTTGGGTCTCGATTAGAAACTATGGATACTAGCATACCATGCAATCTCATAATCTCATTTATATATATACGAGCAAGACGTTCAAGTGAATAAGTGTGATGCCCCCAAAATATGTCCACACAACCCATCTTGGGTCGCCAGATACACGGTACAGAATTCAAATACAAACTTCATTTATACAACTGTTGAACTATCGTGCAAAATACGACAACACATAAGCTGTGAGTTTCAATACAAATATTAACTCGTAGACAATATACAAAGTCAAATTATTACAATGCCATATAAAATACAGTTCGACAATATCTAACTAAAGATATGCTAGTAAGAATAAGGATTCTATTTCAAATGTATATAGCCTTGTGTGTGCACAACAAACTATATATAAATAAATAGGTAGACAACTCTTGTCAATTACATCATCATGTAACTCCTTGTATTTTGCCTCTTAAATCATAATGGTCAAGTGTGTGCACATCCGAATTAAAATGATTTAAGAAAAGTCAGACCCAGTATTTCCATATAAGTGAAGAAAAAACTACAGCCCTTGTGTATGCACAATAAAGCGGTAATGTTTAATTCCTTATAAACATCATATGCAATAAAAACAACATCTCAAATATTTAATACTTGCCTTGTGTGTGCACAACAAACTCATATTAAATTTTAAATACTCTATTGTTTCCATAATAACCAAGTTGAGTAAGTATGTGGATTGTAGGAAAGTTTCTTTTGTGGTTACATGTTGGTTTAATGAAGTTCGTTGGTGAAATGGTAAGATTATTCAATGTTAGTTAACTGATGAGGCATTGATTAGATTTCTGTGAGTTTAGTGTTAAAATTCATGATTTGTATCTTGAAATCTTTTGACATAATGGTTGAATAGAGTTTTTCTGAAAATCAAATTTTTGGTTTACACGAGGACGTGTAAAGGCTAAGTGTGAGGGAATTTGATTAGTACATATTATTCATTTATTTTGATTCCTTTATATTTAGTTTTATTGTATGCTTCATGTGTATATGAGCTTGTTAAGGTGTTTAATAATTTCAGGATGAATTGGAGCTGAAATGAGTAAAAAGGAAACAATGCAGGGTTTATAGCATTAAGTTGGATGCATGGTCTTGGCTTAGGACTTTGATTTTATTGTAGAGTTCTTCCTTAGCTTTCCGGAACATCTTGAATCGTCTCAATTGGAGTTCATATGAAAAAGTTATGATCTTTTTACCAGACGGAAGTTGAACCTCAAAGTTTGGAAGTTGCAATTTGCATAGCAGTCACTTAGATCCTGATTTCGACCTTGGTCTAGCTAGAATCTGTCAAATCTCAAAGCATGAAAGTTGTAGATATCGTTGATATACTCATTTTGATAGGTAGCAGGCCCTGTAACTCCTCTTAGATCAAAGGTTATGCTCATTTTACCAAAAGATGTCGCATCAGAAAATGAAAATTTGCCCCAAACGAATTTGAGCGGGAAAATTGGAAAATCTTGGATTTTTGGAAAGTTTCTAAAAATAGATTTTGGCGGATTTTTACATGAAATTGGATTGGTATTTCTATTAGATTTAGGATATCTTTTAGACTAAGATTTATTTCCAAATTATATTCTATTTCTTTATGGAAACTAGTTGTGATTTGTAATTTCTTTTAGGATTTGGATTTCCAATTCCCACAGAATTTAGGACTTTGTCTAGCACTATAAATAGGGGATGATAGTCAGGTTTTTATTCATTCAATCATCTACTACATTCTCTCATCTACAACATTGGAGGATTGAAGACATGAGCTAAGTTCTTTTTATTCAATTCTAAGGGATGTTGAACCTTATTTATAATTAATTATTAATTGAGTATTCATTATTTATTCCTTCTCACATGAAATTCATTCTTGATAATTTAATTTAATTTCTGAATGCTATTTGGCTTAACTGATTTGATTTCTGTAGGATTGAGTTGGTTAGCGAATATCATATGCTAGATCAAGAAATAATATTACATGTAATTGATATTGTTTCTAATCACAAGTAGTAATTACTAAAACCTGATTGTGGACAAGCTTTTAAGTATTTCTATGATTATCAGAAGACAAGTTAAACAATCTGAGCTTATGTGTTTATTTCTTGGAATAGTCTAATTCCCTAATTCTTAATGCTACTATTATATTAAATCTAGAGAGCTTGTTGTAGGTTATATAATGGTTAGAATCTTGTGACGAGCTTGTTTCATTGAGTGACAACCTAAGGGGAGCTTGTACTATTAGTTTCATTGAAGGGTAAATAATATTACACTATTAATCTATTGTTGTAAAAAGGTGATACTAAACTGAAGAACTGAAACTTTTTATTCATTGTTTATTCTTATTAGTTTATTCTTGTTAATTTAGATAATTAATTCAAAATCCCCTTTTCATTAGAAATCATACGATAAATATAAAATAAATAACTCTCCGTGGGATCGTTCATTGCTTACTACTGTGCTAATTATTTGAATTTATAAAGTGAAAGTGAGGTTAATTTAGGAGTGTAAACGACAGCTCCCAACCTCGCCTCTTTAAAAGTCGTGGCTGAGCATATTTAAGTTGGAAATTATGGGAACAACCCTCGGAGGGTCCATAAGAAGAAAGAAGAGGATGTCTCATTGGTGCTGCAAGGATAAACTCTAAGACGCAATCAAAACTTGCCCATTCAAAAGAGAAACTATTCCCCTTTTCAAGCACAATCCTCAAATCTTCCATTACCAAAAAGTGGAATAGTTAGACGTCCAAGAGTGTTCACACCCTTAGGAGACTCATTGGAAAACATATTCAAGCTTCTGACAGCGCAGAAGAAAATTATTCATCTCCTTCCACCAGCTAATCCAAGTGGAAAGAATTTCAATACAAGCAAGAAGTGTGCTTACCATTCTGAAGTTCCGGGTCACGACACCCATGATTGTTGGGCCCTCAAGCACAAGATCTAAGATTTAATAGACAATGGTGAGATCGTGGTGACAAAGCCTGGGCGACTTGTAACGCTCCAAAATTCGGTCTGTGAGACCCCAGATTTTATGAATAAAGATTAAATTTTTTGAAATATTTTTTTGAATATTATGGTGTGGATTTGAGATAGTATTATAGCTGTGGGTATTATTTATTAATTTTGAAAAGTATGCAAGTTGTTGTATAATATTCGATTGGTCAGGGAATATTCTTTTTGTCGGGGAATATCCGTACGACGGTACAATCATTGGTGGACCCCATAACGGAATTATTGTCGGATTGAGAAAACGACAAAAATATTTTTATGAAAATAACGACGGAAGTTTTACCGTTAAAATTGTTGAACTACTCAGTAGTAAAAGTACAGTAATATGCGTGGTTACATAGTAGCATGCGGTATTGATTATTGATGTTTACGTGAGAAGTCACTCAGTTTTGTTCAATTATTACTACAGTAATTGCTGCATAGTATCTCACGTTATTTGATTCAATTCTTGTCAATATTTTATATATTATTAAATCAATAATTGAGACGAAGAAGTTATTAATATTATTATTTGCAATATTAACGATGTCTAGAAGTTCTACCAAAGAGAGGTTTGGTCACCTAATTATGCGCCAATAGGGAGAAATCCTTATTGGAAAGCCCCCTCTTTCCTGGGAACGACCTGGTCGATTAATATTGTGAATTTTAATAATGATGATAAATATTGTTAAATATATTGAGGTGTCTTTTTAGAAGTCACGGAAGTTTATATATATATATATATATATATATATATATATATATATATAAATTTTGTTTTATTAGTATTATTAATGTAATAAAGCGGAAAAGCTTAATATATAAAATAGAATACTTTTGTAAAGTTATTTGTTTTATTAGACAATAATTAGAATATATTATATTACATATGCATGCGTAGTGTTTTGCATAGTAAAATCTTTTTATTTAAAATAGAATACTTTTATAAAGTTATTTGTTTATTAGACTATAAATAGAATATATTATATTCTATTATGCATAGTGTTTTGCATAGTAAAATCTTTTTATATATAACAGAATACTTTTATAAAGTTATTTATTTTATTAGACAATAATTAGAATATATTATATTTTATTATGTATTGTGTTGCATAGTGCATGCATAGTGTTCTACATAGTAAATCAATATGGACTGTCCGTTTAAAAGTAAATCAATCTGGACCGTTCACGAATTAGTTACTATTTAGTCCATTCTCCTATAAATAGAAGCTCATTCCTTCATTATTTAAATATTTAATTCTTTGAAACTCTAGAGAGAATTTTTCTTCTATAATCTTGGCGTATTTCTTTAGAGTTTAAGAAAGCTTTGAACGTAGTGCAAGTTTTCTTCAAGTATATCCCATACTTCTACCCGGAGGAAAGTACTCTTCTTTATAAGGTAAGGGATATTATTTATTGTCAGACGTAGGGGGTATTATTTCTTTTGTATTCATGAAGAGAACTTCATTATTCCATTCTTTATTATTACATTGGTGAAATTCTTCTCGTTATTCCATTATTTATCATTATGTTGGAATAACTTTGTCTATCATCAAGTACCACATACATGGTGAAATTCTTACATTATTCCATTTTTTATTATTATTACGTTAGAACATCCTCGTCTGCATTTTTTACGCATGACCTAGTTCCGTTATTTATTATTACATTGGAACATCCTATACGTGAGTTTACGCATAACTGGTTCCATTATTTATTATTACATTGGAATATCTTATGCGTACATTTATGCATGACACGGTTCCGTTATTTATTATTGTTGGAATAACTTTGTCGTGTGCGGTCAATCGCATGCCTGGTGATTTCTTTTGTTATTCCATTCTTAATTATACTCAGTTGGTTAAAGTTTTGACTTCTATACTCCATGAAATTAGTGGAATATCCTTGATATTTGCGATTCATCCAGTATCTTTTCATGAAAATATTCTTTTGAGCATTCTTGAGTTTTACTCTACAAAGAAGTATTATGTTAACAATTTGGACGTTATTAGTTCCTGCATAAATTAATTCTTGAACTTGTTTTATTGAATTCTTATATCATTGTCATCATCCTCATGTTTATATTATGTTGAAAGTCATATGTGGCCTATAGTGCATAGATGGATTTGGTATGATTATGACTAGGGATTATTCGGTATAATCATGACCGTAATGTTACAAATGATGTGGGAAAAAAAAGTCCTCATTATCCCGTAGTGCATTGATGGACAGTTTTTGGTTTGATTATGGCTATGGATTCTCTTCAGCCAAGGGTGCAAAGATGAATTGTTTTTTGGCATGATCAGGACCGTTGATGAAAACACGATTATCTTTGGCCCGTAGTGCATGAATAATTCGTGGTCATGATACTAAAGAATATCATTGGCCTGTAGTGCAGAGATGATTTGATGATGTGGATTATTTATTAAGGTGAGTCTCAGCGATAAAAGTGATGAAAAACCTTTTAAATCATAGAAGATAGTAGATTTTATTCTCTACTTGACTCTTCTAATGGATTTCTTATTCCGCTGCAGTTAAACTTGATGGTTGTTATATTGTATCAGTTTAACACTGTTGAAGGCTACCGATAATTTATTCTGCATTATCTTAGTCATAATATTTCTTACTAGGCTAGTTGAGCTCACCCTTTTTTCTTTCATTGTTCTCTTCAGGAAATGAGAACGTAGCAGGGACTAGTCGGGGAACGAAGTGACGGTCCAGTTGATAGCATTAGTAGTCTTCACTATTCTATGAAATAGTGTGATTATAAATGTAATAAGATTGAATTTGAGTGTGGATATTGTCTAGACGACAATATTCGTGTTAAAACTCTCAGATTATGTTTTGTCGTATTTTGAGTTTGAATACTGTCTATAAGACAAAATTTGTATTAAAACGCACAGCTCATGTTGTATAATTAAGTTTGTATTTGAATTCTGTACCATGTATTTGGTGACTCAAGATGGGTGATGTATACCTATTTTTGGGGCATCACAGTTGGTATCAATGCTTAGGGATATGATCCTTGTCTAAGATGTGAGACTAGAACTAGGAGGGGAGAGACGGGGAATTCTTTCGCTAGTATGACCTACCTAAGTTTATTTGGTATTTAATTGGTCGGTCAGAGTATATGGATAATATGTTACATGTCAACTAACCCTTGTTTTGTGGCAGTATCTGAAAATGATATTCGAGAATGTTGAGAATAGAAATGGAGCACAGGAGACCGTTGAGTCTCCACATATCAATTATCAGGATAATATGCATCAGGAAGGCGACCCTCATGCAAACAACAACACTGACCAAATGATGAATGATGGAATGTTCAGAGGCTTTATGCAATTCATGCAACATCAGGCAAGAGCGGCTCCTGTCCAAAATGTAAGAGGAAACACTGAAACTCTCAGACGGTCACCGCTAAATAGTTCAAGGAGTTGGGACCACCGGAGATTATTGTAGAGCCAAAACCACTTAAGGCGGAGACGTGGATAAAGCATATCACCAAGATATTTGATGTCTTGGGATTCTCCGAGGAGCAAAAGGTTCCCTTTGCCACCTTTATGTTGCGAGGAGAGGCAGATTACTGGTGGGAATCGGTAAAGCGTACTCAACCTACCGCACTGAAGATGTCTTGGGAGAAGTTCCAAGAACTATTCAACGACAAGTACTTTCCCGAAAGTATTCGTCACATTAAAGAGGTAGAGTCCATCAAGTTGGAGCAGAACAATATGACCGTGCCATAGTACGAGGCTAAGTTTTCTGAGTTGTCTCGGTTTGCATCCCATTTGGTCGATAATGAGGAGCGAATGACGCGAATGTTTCTAAGAGGTTTGAAACCCAATATACGTCAATATCTCATTTCTCACAAACTTTGTTTATATTCAGATGTTGTGAATAGGGCTCAGTTATTGGAGCGCGATAATGAATCAGCACAACCAAAAGGCAACGACCAACACACGATAATAATCGTACCGGTGACAACGGTCATCGGAACAATGATAACCATCGTGGGGGAAATTATCATGCCATGAATGGTAACCATTTAGGTGGTAATCATGGCCAAGATAATAGAAGTGGAAATTTCAAGAAGAGAAGGTTCAATAATGATGGAAAGACAGCAGCAACAGCACCCTTTTCAAAGGAAGAAGAACGACCACCGGCCGTATGTTTCAAATGCGACAGAGGGAGGACACATCAAATCAAGCGTACGCAAAGAATCAAAAGCGTGTTTTAATTATGGAAGAGAAGGTCACCTAGCTCAATTTTGTCGTATAGTGAAGCTAAGTCCAGCTGGGATAGTGATGCCAAAGGATGTCTCAAACAACCCAAAGCCGGTAGCTTAAGAGAGCATTTTTTTTGACGAGGAACCTGAATAAAATTATCACGGGTAAGTTAATCATAAATTCTTGCGAGGTCTATACCGGTTCTACTCACTCTTTTATTTCACCTAGTTTTGTTCAATGTTTGAATTTAACTCCGGAGAAGTTAGATTTTGATTTATCTGTTGAAACTCAGTTGGGAGAAACCATCGTTACATCCACTATGTATAAATCTTATTTAATTCAAATTGACACTTTCGTGTTACCTGTCAATCTTATCTCTTTGAAAATACTTGCCTTTGATGCGATTTTATGAATCGATTGGTTAACTACTCATCATGCTTTTCGTAAGGTTGTTATCTTTTATATTCCTAACCAACCTGTTATGCGAATTCAAGCAACCAAACCACTAAAGTCAATCATTGTCATATCAAGCCATAAGTAAAGAGCCCCGGTCCTTTCGTTGTTGACTTCCTTGTGTGGAATACACTGAAGCCAGACTTTTTGTAGGTGACGTCGTGAATGACGATGGCAAGTTGATAGGTATCAATGTGACGTACTATCCAAGTCTTGGATGAGGGTCACAGTTTTGAATTATATTTCTATTATTAATAAATTTCCTGACATATTCTTGAAGACTTCTTAGCCTACCCCTAGAGCGTGAAATCGAATTTTTTATTGATCCCAGTACAAAACCCATTTCTTAAACCCTCAAATATTTCTTCAACTAAAATGAATCTAACATGCGCCAAAGACGTTGACTCGAGCTGTTGAAGATTACGATCGTACCATTCAATACCATCGTACGAAAAGTGAACATGGTAGCTAACGCGTTGAGTAGAAGATCGTATGCGGTTATAAGTGTGAATATACGAACCCACGTGAAGATAACGAATATACGAGTAAAATTGACTTTAATCGATAAAGTTAAAGCCGCTCAAGCTACACACCCGGATCTGATGAATGTGAAGAAGAAGGTTCAAGAGGGCATTATTCTAGAAGCAAGAATCGACGAAGAGAGGAAATCTCAACCCTCGATTTCATTGGCCCATTTGAAATCCTCGATGAAGTAGGAACTGTGGCTTATAGACTCGTTTTACCGCCAAGTATGTTGCGTGTTCAGAACGTTTTTTACGTATAGATGTTACGTGAATATGTGGATGACCCGAACCACATTATTAAATTAGAACTAAACGATATAGAAGAATATTTAACGTATGAGGAGATACGTGTTAAAATCTCTGATAAGAAGGATCGTATTCAACACTCAAAGGTTATAACTCGAGAATTAGAATCTGAAATGAAGTCAAGTTATCCTCACCTCTTTGGCATACCAGGTACGTACGTAAATTTTGAGGGAGAAATTTCATAAGGATGGGAGATTGTGAGACCCCAGATTTTATGAATAAAGATTTAATTTTCTCAAAATATTTTTTTGAATATTATGGTGTGGATTTTAGATAGTGTTATAGTTGTGGGTAGTATTTATAAATTTTGAAAAGTATGCAAGTTGTTGTATAATATTCGATTGGTCAGGAAATATTCTTTTTGTCGGGGAATATCCGTACGACGGTACAATCATTGGTGGACCCCACAATGGAATTATTGTCGGATTGAGAAAACGAAAAAAATATTTTTATAAAAATAACATGGAAGTTTTACCGTTAAAAGCTGTTGAACTACTTTCAGTAGTGAAAGTACAATAATCTGGCGTGGTTGCATAGTAGCACACTGCAGTATTGATTATTGATGCTTACGTGAGAAGTCACTCAGTTTTGTTCAATTATTACTACAGTAATTGATGCATAGTATCTCACGTTATTTGATTCAATTATTGTCAATATTTTATATATTATTAAATCAATAATTGAGACGAAGAAGTTATTAATATTATTATTTACAATATTAATGATGTCTAGACGTTCTGCCAAGGAGAGGTTTGGTCACATAATTGCGCGCCAATAGGGAGAAATCCTTATTGGAAAGCCCCCTCTTTCCCGGGAATGACCTGGTCGATTAATATTGTGAATTATAATAATGATGATAATGTTGTTAAATATATTGAGGTATCTTTTTATGAAGTCACGAAAGTTTATATATATATATATATATTTTGTTTTATTAGTATTATTAATGTAATAAAACAGAAAAACTTTTTATATAAAACAGAATACTTTTATAAAGTTATTTGTTTTATTAGACAATAATAAGGTAAGGGATATTATTTGTTGTACTCGTAAGGGGTATTATTTCTTTTGTATTCATGAAGAGAACTTCTGTTATTCCATTCTTTATTATTCTGTTGGAATAACCTGTATACGCAGGATACCTATACTTGGTGAAATTCTTCTGTTGTTCCATTATTTATCATTATGTTGGAATAACCTGTCTATGCGAAGTACCGCATACATGGTGAAATTCTTCTGTTATTCCATTTTTTTGTTATTCTGTTGGAACATCCTGTTTGTACGTTACGCATGACTTGGTTCCGTTATTTATTATTCTGTTGGAACATCCTGCCTGTGCGTTTACGCATGACCTGGTTCCATTATTTATTATCCTGTTGGAATATCATGTCTGTGCATTTACGCATGACCTGGTTCAATTATTTATTATTCTGTTGGAATAACCTTTATGTGCGGTCTATCGCATGCCTGGTGATTTCTTTTGTTATTCCATTCTTTATTATACTCAGTTGGTTAAAGTTTTGACTTCTATACTCCATAAAATTAGTGGAATATCCTTGATATTTGCGCTTCATCCAGTATCTTTTCATGGAAATATTCTTCTGAGCATTCTTGAGTTTTACTCTCCAAAGAAATATCATGTTGAAAATTTGGATGTTATTAGTTCCTGGATAAAATAATTCTTGAACTTGTTTTATTGAATTCTTATATCATTGTCATCATTCTTATATCATTGGCCCGTAGTGCATTAATGGATAATTTTTGGTATGATTATGGCTATGGATTCTCTTCGGCCAAGGGTGCAAAGATGAATTGTTTTATGGCATGATCAGGACCGTTGATGAAAACACGATTATCTTTGGCCCGTAGTGCATGAATAATTCGTGGTCGTGATACTAAAGAATATCCTTGGCTTTTGTAGTGCGAGGATGATTTGATGATGTGGATTATTTATTAAGCTGAGTCTCAGCGATAAAAGTTATGAAAAACCTTTTAAATCATAGAAGATAGTAGATTTTATTCTCTACTTGACTCTTATAATGGATTGCTTGTTCCACTGCAGTTAAACTTGATGGTTGTTATATTGTATCAGTTTAACACTGTTGAAGGCTAACGATAATTTATTCTGCATTATCTTAGTCATAATATTTCTTACTGGACTAGTTGAGCTCACACTTTTTGCTTTCATTATTTTCTTCAGGAAATGAGAACATAGCAGGGACTAGTCGGGGAACGGAGTGACGGTCCAGATCATAGCATTAGTAGTCCTCACTATTCTATAAAATAATGTGATTATAAATGTAATAAAATAGAATTTGAGTGTGGATATTGTCTAGATGATAATATTCGTGTTAAAACTCTCAGATTATATTTTGTCGTATTTTGAGTTTGAATACTGTCTATAAGACAATATTTGTATTAAAACTCACAGCTCATGTTGTATAATTAAGTTTGTATTTGAATTTTGTACCATGTATTTGGCGACTCAAGATTGGTGATGTATACCTATTTTGGGGGCGTCACACGGTCTATCTTTACACCCAGATTTCGTACGTCACGAGTACATCATTCATCCAACATACATCATTATATACATAAATATAACAACATACATTCTCAAATCCCAGGTTCCAAAAACCTTATAACCTCTTTCATTACAAATAATGATAGATACATTATTCATTTAATCTTACAAGAGTGACTTTTATCCGCCACCAAGGATACATAACAGTTCATTAAACTAGTCTATAATTCAATTTCATCTTTCTACATTACAAGTCTTCACTTGATTTTCTCGCTCATTCACATTCTGAATGGCACTTCATCTGGATAGCGTCAGCTTGATCTTTACGGGATCCTTAAGTTCTTCCAACATCGTTCGCTGAAAATGTTTTTCATTTAAAGTAAGTGTGAGCATTCAATTGCCCAGCAAGTCATAACAGTTGAACAAACAACTTCAAGAATTTAAACATTCCTTTAGAACTTTGATAACCGAACAAAGGTTATGAAGCAGCTTGAATAATAGGAATAATTCTAATTCCTATCAATTTAAAACATTAATCACATTCACTTTGAAATACTTTCCTTCTTCTACTTTTTTCATACACATCTTGTCTGGCTAGAATCATTAGCACAGACTTAACCATAACGGTTCATGTATAAATAGAACATTCTCATATTTAACAATTCAATCATAGAACAGTTCATCTCATACAAACACCGAAGTGTACACATTGTGGCACAAGGCCCCATACGTTCTACCACCTTGTACAAATATCGTACATTCGCACATAGACAGAACTTCTCAAGTTCAACATCTGAGAAGTTTAAGAAACTAACATTCATTTAGAATATGAATGAAGTTAGGAAACTTGCCTTACGTCCAGCTACTGCTTACGTTGAACTGCTCATTCCAATCCCTATAAAACACATAAGGAAAAACACGTACACTAATTAGTCATATACTTGACTTACACATTGGTTTACTTAACTTTACTTCTTAGGGTTCGCGTTCTTGCAACCTAAGTTTACGTGACCAACTTTCATTACCAGTTTACGGCTTCATAACATACGGAGATGTCTTACTCAAAACGTTCATCAACTTTGATGATTTGCATTCTTATTTTCTTCTTATAACTTATCTAGGACACAACACACATCACTTCTCTGCTAGTAGTCCATATGGTACTCTGAGTAGTTTCCCACAAACAACCAACAAACAAGTTCCCATCTCATCTACACTGCCATCACAGTGAGTTAGATCGGTCGCCAGTTTCGTATATACCTTCGCTCTCTAAAGGAATTGTTTATCCTAGCTCCCATATGTCAACCATCAAAGGTTACGATTGTACCACAACCTAACTTATCGTAACTTATCCGAACCATTAACTATAACGTTTGTTAAGTCAATTTCTTATTCCTTACGGCTTCTTAGCAACTAAATGCCATACCTTAGGATTCATTCTCTATCGTCCAAGTCATACAGTCTTTTGTATACTCAGAGCGATCATTCAAGTTACTCATTAACTCAGCTTCGTTAAGTTAACGTCATTATCGCTATTCAATTCTTTACCATTCATGGTTTAATCATTGATCTTCATTATCTTACGGTCAAACCATACACGGGGTTGAGGTTCTATCCGCTTAGTATTTGCGTACACTCAACCTTCACGTCTGTTAAAGTGTTCAACGCATACATTTCCTAGCATTCTATTGTTAGGTTTGTAATATTCATGAACGCAATCAAATTGCATAAAATAAGCGAAAACGTGGAAAATCAGAGTTTTAAAATTTTACAAACCATATACCCGGATCATCCTTTATGCATAATTATTAATTAATCAAAAGGATAAAGAACAAGAATCATACCCTTGAAGATTCGAGCTTCCTCAGGTACAAGTTTACCTCCAATCCTTTTCGCGTTCAACTTGAATCCACCGGGTTTGGTTCCTTCTTTTGATCAACGTTAGCCACCCAAGTGTTTGGCCTCTACAGGTGATCTACCAAGGAAGAAGAAATATTCAAGAAGAAGGGTATTTGGCAAAACCCTAATTTTCTATCTCTATAGAAAAAATGTATACTCTCCAACAATTGGAATCACATATCTTGATATATGATATAAGACTCCTCTTATAAAGATATCAGTTAACCCATCTAATCTAATTAGATAATAGGGTATTATTTAATTCATTAAATTCCTTTAATTAATTAAACTCTTTTAATTAATTTAATCTCTTAATCTTATTAGGAATATGTGAGAGTACTTTTATTAATTAATTCACAAATTCTTTTAGGAATTAAATAATAATAATAATAATAATAATAATAAGACTCCTCTTATTAATTTATATTTAATATTTCTAAAATATTAAATAATAAATATTAAGCTATATAATTTATTCTATCACCATAGATTAAATTAAATATACTTAACTTATTATTACAATTATGTCATTAACTTCTTAAATAATTGTTCTTCCTTTTATGGTGTGACCCTTTAGGTTCTCCATATTAAACCAGGTTGTGAATAAATCAATTAGAACAATTCTAATCTTATTTAAATAAATAAATTAAACTATTAATTTATTTAAATAAATAATATTTATTCTACAATAGAGATAAGCCTCTCTAGCGATTAACGACTTTCCAGATAATATAGATTTCAGCATTAACCATAAAAGAACCTTTGAGTAAATAGTTACTGTTCAATTTAATCCTTCCACCATACAATGTCCCAATTAAATATAAGACATGGAATTACTATCAAGTCTTATTTTATTTAATTATATGTATTTCGACTCTTAAATGCATAACACCATATAATACAAATTAGAAACTCCTTTCTAATTTCATTCTGCTTTGGCCAAGGACTACCGGGTTGTCATTTATCGAATCACATAGGATATTTCTCTTCTTTTACTAGAAGTGGTAGATTCTTTATTGATCATACATTATCTCCATGTACAACTTATTATACTCAAGCATACCCTTTGATATACCCTAAGGGTATTAAGAATAAGTCAAAGTATAACTCACCATACACAAGATACTATGATGATCTCAAGTCCAAGGATCACTTGTACTATATCACTACAGGAATTCCTATTGACAGACAAGTAAAAAACTCCATTAGGTATTCCTTAGCGAGCCACGTTCAGTGAACTTATTCTCTAATAAGCACCTACATACTTGCTTTAGTGTCTCCACATAAATGATCATGAGATCAATCATCCTCATCCAATGAGCAAGTAACGTATGTACCAATCTATCCGGATTCATTAATCCCTAATTTAGTAATCCAATGATTGGGAACTATTTTAGTTTTAAGCTTTCTAAGAATTTAGATCTCATTAGAATGATCATCATCATTATTCTAAAAGCATTGCTTAAAACTATGAGTTTATCACATATTATAAAACAGCATCATGTAGATAATTAAAAGCCTTTAATAAATTAATACTTTTTATTAATAAATGAATAAGATTGTTACAAAGTATATGCTTTATCATCAAACATGATTGGCTTGTATGTATACTACTTTCAATCTCCCACTTGCACTAAAGTCAATCGTCATGGTATCTCATACTCTTCTTCTCTAAGTGACGATTATCTTGCTGTTGGATAATCTTTAGTTACTGGATATGTAATGTTGTTCTTGAGAGTCCACTATCTCTATAGTGATTTCTCATCTTTCAATGATTCTTATAATCAAATGAAAGTGCCACAACACATGTTTAGATCCAAGATGAGACTTAAGAACTATTCCAAGTTCTTTAATGAACTTTTCATCCAAACAATAAACTTGCAGCTTCATTTATAGCTATATACTTTGTCTTTATCACTAAACCAGCAACTTTTTGCTGTTTGAAACCTTTCCAATTCACTGCACCATTGTTCAAGGTAACGCTTTAGCTTAAATTGGATTTTCTGTCGTCTTGGTTTGTCTAAAAAACTTGAGTCTGTTAAGCTCTCTAGTTTTAATTTAGACCCACCATAAATTTTAATCACGTCCTTAGTACCGAGTAAGTACTTTAAGATGTTTTTCACCGTCTTACAGTGATCTTCTCCAAAATATGATCGATCAATATCAGGTCTCGTATATTTCATTGCATACATGATAGCTACTCATGCGATCTCTCTTTTAGGAGTCTATGGGGACTATTAAGAGAGATACACTACAGGGCTATTCAATATGACACATCTCTTGGAGTTTGTCATGCTAAACAACTTTAGCATCAAATGAATATGTGTTCCTTGGGTTAAGTCGAGTATCCTATTAAATCTATCTATATAGATTTGTATCCCCAATAACGATATTCTTCCCAAATCATTCGTGGAGGAATGTTTAGACAACTTTATCTTTACTAATTGTAGCATTGGTATGTCATTCCTTATCCGTAGTATATCAACATATAATACTAGGAATGTCACGACTCTCCCACTTACCCTTTTGTACACACTAGTTTTGTTTTTGATAAAATCAAACTGTAACATTCCAGAATTTTAAAGTGTAATATTAAATATTTATTGATTTATATAAGTATTTAATGGATATGTTTATTGTTGAATAAATAATTGTTTAATTTGAGTTGATGTGGTTTAGTTAATTCTTTGTTGAATAAATAATTAAGTATTATATATTAAATATTTATTTGCAATATTAAATATTTATTGAATTGTATAAGTATTTAATGGCAATTTGAGTTGATATGGTTTAGTTAATTATTTGTTGAATAAATAATTAAGGAGCTAAGAAAATTAAGCTGTTATGAGGTTATATACTAATTTAATTTAATAATTAAGTTAGAGAGCTAATAATGATTAAATGAATTATAGTATTTTAATTGAAATTTGTGATTAAAATAAAGCGTCGATTGATTAAATAAAATTATAATTATAAAGAAATTATAGTTTTGTGATAATGATTTATGTATTAAAGTAATTTAATAGATTAGTATTTGAATTGATTAAATTGATTATTTAATTAAATAGAAGTGTGACAAATAACCTTGCTATAAAGGAGTTACTAAAATAAATTAAAGGAGTTTAATTCAGTTTTGCCAAACAAGGCCTAATGCCTATTAAGTCTTTTATCTAATTGTGTTTTACCAAACAAGTCATAAGGATTAATGAGTTAATTTTAGTTAGTTAACCAAACAAGCCTTATGGCTTTTGATTTCAAAAATTGTAACTGATGTCAGTTAAGTTAGTATTATATTATATATTTAATATATATTATATCCTATATACGTTAGATAACTAATACGTTGTTAGAGTTAGGGAGAAAAACAAAACTCAGAAAAGAAGAAGAAGAGAAGAAGAAAAGTGAGATAGAATTGGAGAGAAGAAGAAAAGTGAGATAGAATTGGAGAAAAGAAGAAGCTTGAGAATCAAAAAGGGTGACCATCATCTTCTTCAAACAAGGTATCATCTAAAATTATTGTTGTTCTTTTCAAAGTTATAGTTGTATTCTCTATCTCCCAATTTTCTCCACGAAAGCTTTGTAGAAGTGGAACTTTGTTATGTATGTGGTTTTATATGATAATCTAGTGTTGTTAAACAATTTTCTTCAGCTATAATTGAGAATAGTCCATGAATTTATATTATGTATATAGTTGTGAAGAAAAACTATTCTTACAGAGATTTTTGTGAATATATATTGTGAAGCTTAAAATAGAAATTGAGAGTTAATTAGCTGTTTAGTTGATAAATTGATCATCTAATTTGATAGAGTATGTATAATTATTGATAATATGCTTTGAATTAATTGTTTTGGTTGAAAAACAAAATTTACAGTGTTGATTTTCATTGAAATATCAAAAATGGAGTTTTTGTCAAAAATAGTGAAATTGGATGTTTTAAATTTGTTGTTTATATTGATGCATGGGTAGAAACATGTTAGAAGTTCTTTAATTACGTTTACATGAAGTTTTTGTATGAATTGCATGTGAATTAGTATGTTAGAAACGAGCTTGTAGGCCAAATTGGCTTTTTCTTGTCTTTATTGCGGAAAGGCGTCAATTCGATCATTGGAGTTTCGGTAGCGTCATGACCCAATGAAGACGTTAGTGAAAAGAAATGACGCGCCATCACTACATGCATGAAGGCGGCTTCTTCATAGTATATTCACAAAGACCATGATATTATTACCACTGCCGTTGCTTGACGTGACCCAATGTAAAGCCGTGGCTCATGTATGCAAGTTAGCAGAATGGTCTAGCAGTGTACTTTTTGTACACGAAATTTTAAGAAAACATTATGTGATGATATTAGGACCGTAAAATATTTATTTGAGTATTTCTGTACTATGAATAATTATGTTATTAAAGATTTACTTGTGTTATAACTTGATTATGTGATTAAATAATCAAACATACATGATGAATGTAGTTAGTTAAATTTGTAAAGTGATAGTGACTAACTATGTCATGATGATGTATATATATATATATATATATATATATATATATATATATGTATCTAGGGTATTGTGATTCGAATTAATTCGGTTTAGCCTACGAGCATGGCAAGTTTTCTAATCATTTATCTTATTGAACTAATTATTGTTTTCAATTCGATTACCTTATAATGATGCAAGCTGTCTAAACTTTGGTTTGATGTTGAACAAGATATTCTTGTATTTCACTTGTTGATTAGCATGCATAACTAAATTGCTATGCATGTTCAGTATTCAATTCTAATTAACCTTGGCTTATTATTGTTCAAGCAAGGTATGCTATAGTTATTCAAATTGTATGCTATTAGATTATTCCTAAAGCATGATTTTATTTACTATGATTGATTCAATCACGATTATTCTATAATATAATGTTATTGATTTTATTCAACTAGTCCCTTAGTTGATGTTCGTTGAATTCTAAATTACCTTGAAAGCTTATCCAAACCAAACTTCCTTTGGTGCGGACTTGTACTCTAAATACTGAGATGAACAACCCTATTGTTATGATTAGGGGTTAACTTACGTATAGCGTTAAAATGTTTGTGCACAATACATTGTACGAGGGGCTGATCCCCCTAAGTACGAGGTCCTTATAGTCTTATGACTGTTTCACTTCTGAATTCTTTGAACCTTTTAAATAATTCACACTTGTATTTCAGCAAATACACACATTCAACTCTTTGAATGATCATCTCATTTTCTTATACTAATTTGTTCAATATGCAAAATTATTTTCATGTAAGTCAAGTATACAAAATCCATTAAGTAATATTACAGTTCTATACAAAACATTATTATTATAAATAGAACAACAATTGTTCTTGAATATAATACCAAAGATTTCATTGTCCAACAACAAAATAGAAATAATGTTTCTAACAAATACTGGAATACAATAACAAGTCCCTTAGTTGATGTTTTGTTGAATTCTAAATTACCTTGAAAGCTTATCCAAACCAAACTTCCTTTGGTGCGGACTTGTACTCTAAATACTGAGATGAACAACCCTATTGTTATGATTAGGGGTTAACTTACGCATAGCGTTAAAATGTTTGTGCACAATACATTGTATGAAGGGCTGATCCCCCTAAGTACGAGGTCCTTATAGTCTTATGACTGTTAAAGTTGGAGTTGAAAGATTACTTGCAACTGTGGACGTAGTTCATGGTCTTGTGACCCTCAGTGATGTATATTTTTCTATATTTTGGGATTTCAGTTTTTGATTATTATTGATAGAGTACTATTCACTTTTGATGAGTCTATTTCGACAGTTATTATTGCGATACTCCTGTTGATTCCATATTATACCCAGTGAGCAATTGTTTTGCTCACTCTTGCATATTTATAAACTCGTTGCAGCTAAAGAAGAGAAGGTAGGTGAACCTACTACTAGCAAAGGGAAGGAAAAAATGTACAAGTGATGAAAACTTATAACAGTTTTGATAGTTTTATTATCAGACTTTGATTTAAAGATTGTAATGAAGATTATTTAATTTTTTTCGCATTTGAATGTTTGTTATTAAAGGTTAGATAACCTGGGGGATTTTTTTATTTAAGTTTAATCCTGTATGGGCAGGTTTTGATTATTCAATTTTACTATAATTGGGTAGTTAGAAATGAATGATTTGATTAAGTGAACACCGAATCTTGAGAAATGAAGTACCAGGATTTGGGGGTGTCACAAGTTGGTATCAAAGCTTTAGGTTATGAACCTTAGGTGGGGGGGGGGGAAAGCTTTAGGAAGTAACCTTTGAAAAGAGAGTGGAGATAACTCTTATCTAGTTTTAGGAAAGAAGTAATAAAACACTTATGTTCTTATGTGATTTTAAATTATGTACTCGTGAGTGTCGAATAGTAATGATTAATAATTAAAACTTTAAAACTTTGTTATCAGGATGACTAATGTTGGAGAATCCAGTCAGGCTAGGGAGGAGGGACCTCAAATGCCAATAGAGGAGGAGCCTCACGACATTCAGGTAGTTTAGGAACAACTACTACCACGGGAGTCAGCCCCGTTGGTCACAGTAGTTGAGGATGAGGATGATGATGTGGAGACAGACGAGGAGGATCCCGTTGATTTACCACAGGAGGATGAGGATGACGAGGACGAGGAGGAAAGGATTCCACTTAACTCGATAGCTGGCCGTATATACGATGAGGTGCATGACCTTAACGTGGAACTTGAGGATCTGATTGAGGAGTTGCGAGGAGATAGTGGTGAACAAATGCAATTGCATTGACACAAAAGACTGGCGAGATCCGGGATCGTGAAGAACGGTGACAAATGTCGAGGAAAAACTAAATGCAGACTGAAGGAGAGAAAGAACAACTGATAGAAGTGGTCGCTGAACTGAAGAACAAGCTGAGAGAAAAAGCTGCCAAGAGGGCAAGAGCTGAAGATGCTTACGAGGAAGCTTTTCAATGAACCAGATTAGCAGCAAGAGACACGCAAGCAAAGATGATGAAGATGGAAGAGATGGATAAAGTATTTAACACCGCAATTAATCGAGCTCAAGATCGGGTCATGGGATATCCGATTCAGTTCGAGACACTGCCATCATATGTATTAGATCGCAGAACAATGTTTAGAGTCATGGAGGAAGAACGTGACAGGGCTAAGAAGTATCTTAATAGAACATCGAAGCTATTGTACGATGAGTGAAAGGTTAAATAAATTGTAAATCCCAAGTGCTATGCAACCTATGGGATATGACTATAATGTTGTCCTCGAAACTTTTGTAGTTCGAGAAAGTAATGTAGATAGCGGTGATGCTATTGTTTTATGTTTTCAAAAAGGTTTGAATAAATAAAAGTTGTTACTTTATTCAAAGTGTTGTGTGTTATGTGGTTATTTCTTTTATGGAGGCAAGTTAATTAGAAAATACTTAAAGAAGTTTTGAGTAATAGTCTAATAGATGTTTTGTTTTTTTAAGAAAATGCCTCCCGGACGTGAACCACCCGACGAGCAGAGAAACAATGAGAGAACTACTAATAACAACAATGTTGACGGTAACCCTGTTCAACAACTAGTGACACTCTTGATAGGGCGTTGCGAGAATCAACCACAAAACCATGGTACAACGTTTAAGGATTTCAAGGCGGTTGGACCACACGAATTTCGATGGGTCTATGAATCCGGTCCAAGCATGTACTAGATTATGGAGATAGAAAAAGTGTTCGATGTCGCTAGGGTAGGGGATGACGAGAAGATCGCTTTTGCAACATTCATGTTGAAAGCGAAGCTAGTTATTGGTGGCAGGCCAATTAAACTCGTGAAGGGCTAGGAGTGATGACCTGGGATAGGTTCAAGGAGTTGTTCTTTGAGACTTATTTCCGGAAAGTTGAAGAGTCACTAGAAGTGCGTTTTGGAATTAAAGCGAGGAACGATGGCAGTATCGAGTATGCCGAAATTCAACGAATCAAGCGAGGTTTGCACCATATCAGTTCGTCAGCATGCAGACGGCGTAAAAGCGAAGAGATTTAAACAGGACTCAAGCCACAGTCAGACAAGAGGGTATCCTGTCCGATTGAAGACATTTGCAGCGGTGATGGAGAAAGCAGTACTCACTAAAGGTGGAGGCGAGACAGTGACAAAGTTCAATCAGGAACAAAAGAAGAAGAAGAATGAGAATGAGATTAAGAATGGAGGTTGTAGCGATGGAAACAACAACAACAACAACAATAGCAACAACAGCTTGAAGAGGAAGTGGAATGGAAGCATGGGTGTTGGAAACCAGCAGGGTAACCAGCAAAACAAAAAGTTTGAAGCATGCGCGACATGCGGGAAATTTCATAAGGGTGCATGCTTAATGGGGAAACGAGTTTGCTTCAATTGTGTCCAGGAGGGTCACATCGCCCCAAATTGCACTCAACAGAAGAAGAATGTGTGCTTCACGTGTGGATCTAAGGATCACTTTGCTCGTGAGTACCCTAAGAAGAAGGATGGAGTGACAACTAGAAGAATAATGATTTATGTATTAAAGTAATTTAATAGATTAGTATTTGAATTGATTAAATTGATTATGTAATTAAATAGAAGTGTGACAAATAACCTTGCTATAAAGGAGTTACTAAAATAAATTAAGGGAGTTTAATTCAGTTTTGCCAAACAAGGCCTAATGCCTATTAAGTCTTTTATCTAATTGTGTTTTACCAAACAAGGCATAAGGATTAATGAGTTATTTTTAGTTAGTTAACCAAACAAGCCTTATGGCTTTTGATTTCAAAAATTGTAACTGATGTCAGTTAAGTTAGTATTATACTATATATTTAATATATATTATATCCTATATACGTTAGATAACTAATACGTAGTTAGAGTTATGGAGAAAAACAAAACTTAGAGAAGAAGAAGAAGAAGAGAAGAAGAAAAATGAGAGAGAATTGGAGAAAAGAAGAAGCTTGAGAATCAAAAAGGGTGACCATCATCTTCTTCAAACAAGGTATCATCTAAAATTATTGTTGTTCTTTTCAAAGTTATAGTTGTATTCTCTCTCTCCCAATTTTCTCCATGAAAGCTTTGTAGAAGTGGAACTTTGTTATGTATGTGGTTTTATATGATAATCTAGTGTTGTTAAACTATTTTCTTAAGATAAAATTGAGAATAGTCCATGAATTTATATTATGTATATGGTTGTGAAGAAAAACTATTCTTACAGAGAGTTTTTGTGAATATATATTGTGAAGCTTAAAGTATAAATTGAGATTTAATTATTTGTTTAGTTGATAAATTGATCATCTAATTTGATAGAGTATGTATAATTATTGATAATATGATTTGAATTAATTGTTTTGGTTGAAAAACAAAATTTACAGTGTTGATTTTCATTGAAATATCAAAAATGGAGTTTTTGTCAAAAATAGTGAAATTGGATGTTTTAAATTCGTTGTTTATGTTGATCTATAGATAGAAACATGTTAGAAGTTCTTGAATTATGTTTACATGAAGTTTTTGTACGAATTGCATGTGAATTAGTCTGTTAGAAATGAGCTTGTAGGCCAAATTAGCTTTTTCTTGTCTTGCATTAGAAGCTTTTAGTCGATATTAGAGTTTCAAGGCCATGACGTGGCCCATTGAAGCGTTAGTGGGCCATGCATTATCATCCTGCCATTAACGCGCGACCACAGATGTAAATCGTGGCACGCATGACGTGAGTTTAGAAGAGAATAGTGCAGCAAAGGTACTTTTTGTACACGAAATTTTAAGAAAACATTATGTGATGACATTAGGACTGTAAAATATTGATTTTAGTATTTCTATACTATGAATAATTATGTTATTAAAGATTTACTTGTGTTTTAACTTGATTATGTGATTAAATAATCAAACATACATGATGAATGTAGTTAGTTAAATTTGTAAAGTGATAGTGACTAACTATGTCATGATGATGTATGTATATATATATATATATATATATATATATATATATATATATATCTAGGTATTGTGATTGAATTAATTGGTTTAGCCTCTGAGCATGGCAAGTTTTCTAATCATTTATCTTATTGAACTAATTATTGTTTTCAATTCGATTACCTTATAATGATGCAAGCTGTCTAAACTTTGGTTTGATGTTGAACAAGATATTCTTGTATTTCACTTGTTGATTAGCATGCATAACTAAATTGCTATGCATGTTCAGTATTTAATTCTAATTAACCTTGGCTTATTATTGTTCAAGCAAGGTATGCTATAGTTATTCAAATTGTATGCTATTAGATTATTCCTAAAGCATGATTTTAGTTATTATGATTGATTCAATCACGATTATTCTATTATATAATGTTATTGATTTTATTCAACTAGTCCCTTAGTTGATGTTCGTTGAATTCTAAATTACCTTGAAAGCTTATCCAAACCAAACTTTCTTTGGTGCGGACTTGTACTCTAAATACTGAGATGAACAACCCTATTGTTATGATTAGGGGTTAACTTACGTATAGCGTTAAAATGTTTGTGCATAATACATTGTACGAGGGGCTGATCCCCCTAAGTACGAGGTCCTTATAGTCTTATGACTGTTTCACTTCTGAATTCTTTGAACCTTTTAAATAATTCACACTTGTATTTCAGCAAATACACACATTCAACTCTTTGAATGATCATCTCATTTTCTTATACTAATTTGTTCAATATGCAAAATTATTTTCATGTAAGTCAAGTATACAAAATCTATTAAGTAATATTATAGTTCAATACAAAACATTATTATTTTAAATAGAACAACAATTGTTCTTGAATATAATACCAAAGATTTCATTGTCCAACAACAAAATAGAAATAATGTTTCTAACAAGTACTGGAATATAATAACAAATTATTGACTTTATAGATTTGCCTGTAGGCATTGCTAAACTATAAGTTTCTATGGCTAATGTAGCAACATTTGCTTCATTTACCAGACATAGGATTACTTATCCTTTGTTTAACTTTCTACTTCTGCTTGGTCCCTTCATAAATCTATATTTATGATAACCAAAGTCGGTATCCAATACCCAAGTAGAACCTTGACTTAAAGAAAATTTTATTTTAAATCATGACCAAAATTTTATTTGTAACCGAAACTTCACTAAGCTTCTTCTGGTTAGCTCTGCAAGATGATTTTTGCATTTTCTTTTCCAGTGTCTTGGCTTATTGTAGTGGAAGCAAACTCCTTTATTATCCATATTAGTTTTGTTCTTATTATCCTTTGTTTTTGCCTTTCTATTTACCTTCTTTGAATTGTTCATCTTTTTAGAAGATCCTTTGGCCCCTACCTGTAAGACTTGGTCTTTCTATGTTGGAAAGTGACTCTCAATATTTTTCAACATGTTAAGCAAATAAGCGAAGCTGATATCTAGCTTGTTCATATGAAAAATTCACAACAATTGTGAAAGGAGTCCGGGAGTGAGTGCAATATCAAATCTTAGCTCAACTCTCCAGCCATTACAAAACAAGTTGTCCTAACTATTCAATCAAATTGATCATCCTTAGGACATGTGTCTGTATTGTAGTGTCATTGGTCATTATTGATCGGAAGAGCTCCTTAGATATCTGATATCTATTAGTTCTTCTTTCCTCACCATCAACTACTTGATGTGCAGGAATATAGTAGGCGCATCCATAGTTTCATGATGACGCTGAAGTACGTTACTCATGGATGCGAGAATGATGCATTGAGCCAAATGTGCATCATCTTGTCACTTTCTAAAAGTAGTAATTTCTTCCTCAGAGGCATTGTCTGCAACCATTGCAGGGATAGGCATATTAAAGACATAAGATAGCTTTTCAACCATGAGAACTATTCTCAAATTCCTTAACCAATCCATTTCATTCGGTCTGGTTAAATAGCATCTAATATGCTTCATAGTGATAGTGATTTAGACATTGTAAAATTCTGTAAATGAATTTGTAATTAACAACATTTTAGCATACATTCTTTAATTAATTACCAAAATAATTTAGGTCTTATTTTAAATTGGTATCTCCCACTATTTTCTTCAAACTATATTACCCTCACTTATATAGTTCGGCAAAATCTAATTAAAGATTTGCTAGTGATAATAAGGATCCCATTTCAAATGTATATAGCCTTGTGGTGACACAACAAACTATATATAAATAAATAGGTAGACAACTCTTGTTAATTACATCATCATGTAACTCCTTTTATTTTGCCTCTTAGATTATTTTGATCAAGTGGTGGCACATCCAAATCAAAATTATCTAAGTTAAGTCCAACATAGCACTTCCATATATTCAAAAAAGAAAAACATTGTCCTTGTGGTGACACAACAAAATAATATTGTTCAATTTTCTTTATAAGCATCAAATGTGATAAATTAACATCTTAAATACTTAATATTTGCCTTGTGGTGACACAACAAACTCATATTAGATTTTATACTAACTAAATTTTCCAATTAAATGATATCAATATATATATATATATATTTTGAATATTTATTATTCATGAGATGAATGTTATTTATTGATGCATATGGTGATGTGTATGATAATAAATGAGATTGATTATGGACTATTAACCAATGTGATTGGATTTTATTATAGTTGGATGCATGAATGTATGAATTTTACTAAATGGGGTCTGCGTACCTCGTCTTCTCTAATTTTTCTTAATGTAAATTCTATCTCCCTCTTATGTACTTCCCCTTGACTGCTGATCAAGGTTTGTATTTATTTTGAATTGTTTTGTTATAGGAATAGTTAGAATTAATTTTGAAAAATTGGAGATCAGGTAGCAAGGAGAGCTTGAAGACCCGTTTGTAATGGAGCTTGGGTTTAAATGTAATAGTTATATTTAAATATTAATTCTTGCACCCCTAGGGTTTGACCTTTTGGTTCACTTGGTGGCTCTAGTGAACCAAACTAGAATAAAAGTCCATAATCAATCTAGGTAGAATATAGTATTCTATATTTGCATGATTATACTATATATATATTATATATTATGCAAACATGCTTCACATGTTAATTAATATTCATCACAGTGTCATTGCGGGCCACATTTTGCAAGAGATTGCCCAAACAAAGTTAAGGTGACAGCGTTGAGGGATGATGAAGATCAAGAGGGGTCTGATTCGGGTGCGGAGGCAAGCCTCAACGTTGTTAGAGTTGGCAGTGTGCAGGTGCTGGGGCCTGCATGCAACAAAAAGTAATTAGGTTTGGAATGTTGTTCTTGGAAGAAGGGGAGATGCCAAGTTCAGTACAAACAGAGGCATCATACAGAATTGATGGCTGGGAAAAGATCTCCATGGTTCGACAAGTGAAGGGACTGCTCAGAAGTTCTTCGACGAGGGCGTCAAATTCTTTAAGTGGGGGTGGTTTGTTAGACCCTTGTCAACTTGACATGCGATTGACACTCAAATTATGCAGCAGCTTGGCACACCGTGTGGCAGCTTGGCGCATCGTGCGGTAGCTTGGTGCAGCGTGTGGCAGATTTGGGCCTTGGCCGAAGGACAAGGTTGAAACTTGACATACACAAGGGCGATATGCGTATGTGTGCGGCAGTGTTCAGCAGCCAAGGGCATTGTGTGCAATTAGTCTGCAATGTGCGGCAGGCAAGGGCGTTGGGCTCACTTGGTCGATAAACAAGTTGATACTCGGTCATTTGAGCAAATAAGCAGCGTTGTGCAGCAGTGGGCGACACTAGGCAGCAAGTTGGGTCATTGTGCATCAAATGGGCTATGTCAAGAAAATGTAAGTTCTGGACAACTTACATTATGCTTCCTCAGACAGGTCTGATGTCTAGCGCTGACACATTGGAAATTTTCATAAGTGTTACTATAAGGGGGGTGATCCGTGAAGGTCATCCGGGACCATGGGCAGGTGCCATGGGTGAGGCGTGCTGGGCGTTGGGACATTGTTGGGCTCCCCTACAACAATAACTAACAACGAATTATGGCTTTGGATCGAATCAAAGACTCGTTCATGAACAAGGCATGATGAAGCAAGAAAGTTGTTGGGCGAACGTTGGGCATGGCAAGGTGATGGACTCGACATGACAAAGCAATGTCAAGGATGAGCTTGGCATATGGTTGGCTTAAGACCAAGGACTAACGAAAGAGTGGCTTGGTACACATGAGGTCGGCTAAACGTGGGCATGGCATAGGCGAAGCCTAGCGTGTCAAAATAGTGTATGGGTTCAGACGAGGCGAGACTAGACTAAATTAGTGGCGAAGGCAGCATCACATGTTGGGCTACGAGGGGTGTTAAACAATGTGAGGCGTTGGGCTGCGTAACAACAGAGGGTGTTGGGAAATGCACAAGATAGTACTAGTCATGTTGAGCTAAGCAACATGCAAGGCTGATGCACATGTAGGCTAACGGATCAGGCTGGCTTACACAATTGGTTTAGGCTGTGACTTGGACTGGGTCAAGGAGCAGTTGAGGTGCAGTTGAGGCATCAAACATGGGGGCATCATGTCAGGAAGCGTGGGATGGTTGGGCATGACTTAGCAAGGTAGTTATGGCGGATTACGATAGTGGGCAATGTGGCGATTAGCGATTGTGGTACGGGACCCAAGGGTGCGTGACTCACTTGGCTTAGAGGCATGTTCTTGTGATTATTAGTCATGAGGCAGTTTTGGGGAACTGCTATCCCTTTGTTGGCAGCACCTTATTGGTGCCAACCTCTAGGCAGTTGGGGGTGTCAACTGACCACTAGGATATAAATAGTCAGTGTTCAGAGCATAAAAAGGTAGCATATAGCAGACATATATGTGAGTGAGAAGTTTGGTGTAGAGACATAAGACAAGTAGGCTTTGAGAGCTGAGTTTTGTACGCCTTTGGGCGAATTTCCTAGTTTATTGAGAGTGCAATAAAAGGTTGGGCGTTTTGCCTGTAAATTTGTGTGTTACCACATTTTGCAAGAGATTGTCTGAAAAAAGTTAAGGTGACAGCGTTGAGGGCTGATGAAGATCAAGAGGGGTCTGATTTGTGTGCGGAGGCAAGCCTTAATGTTGTTAGAGTTGGCAGTGTGCAGGTGATGGGGCCTGCATGCAACAAAAAGTATTTGGGTTTGGAATGTTGTTCTTGGAAGAAGGGGAGATGCCAAGTTCAGTAAAAATAGAGGGATCGGACGGAATTGATGGCTGGGAAAAGATCTCCATGGTTCGACAAGTGAAGGAACTGCTCAAAAGTTCTTCGACGAGGGCGTCGAATTCTTCAAGTGGGGGTGCTTTGTTAGACCCTTGTCAACTTGAAATGCGGTTGACACTCAAATTGTTTAGCAGCTTGGCACAATGTGTGACAACTTGGCGCATCGTGCAGTAGCTTGGCGCAGCATGCGGCAACAAAGCGCATCGTCCGACAGTTGGCGGTAGATTTGGGCCTTTGCCGACGTTTTTTCCCACAATCCTTTTCACGCCAGCCTGATCCGTTAGCCTACATGTGCATCAGCCTTGCATGCTGCTCAGCACAACATAATTAGCATTGTCTTTGTGCATTGCCCAACAACCTTTTTTGTTACGCAGCCCAACACCTCGCATTGTTAGGCACCCCTCGTAGCCCAACATGTGATGCTGCCTTTGCCACCAATTTAGTCTAGTCCCGCCTCGTCTGAACCCATGCACAATTTTGAAACTTTAGGCTCCGCCTATGCCATGCGCACATTTAGCCCACCTCATGTGTACCAAGCCACTCTTTCGTTAGTCCTTGATCTTAAGCCAACCATATGCCAAGCTCATCCTTGATATTGCTTTGTCATGTCAAGTCCATCACCTTGCCATGCCCAATGTTCGCCCAACAACGTTCTTGCTCGATCATGCCCCGCTCATGAATGAGTCTTTGGTTCTATCCAAAGCCACAATCCGATGTTAGACATTATTGTAGGGGAGCCCAATAATGTCTCAACGCCCAGCACGCCTCGCCCATAGCACCTGCCCATGGTCCCAGTTGACCTTCACGGAGCACCCTCCCTATAGTAGCACTTATGAAAATTTCCAAAGTACCAACACTGGACATCAGACCTGTCTGAGGAAGCATAATGTAAGTTGTCCAGAACTTACATGTTCTTGACATAGCCCATTTGTTGCACAATGACCAAAGTTGTTGCCTAGTATCGACCACTGCTACACAACGCTGCTCATTTGCTCAAATGATCGAGTATCAACTTGTTTGTCCACCAAGTGCGCCCAAGGCCCTTGCTGCCGCCAGACATCCGCCGATCGATTACAAGACATCGCCTTAGCCATTTGCCAGACACCGCCGCACCTATACTATAGCGCCTTTGAGCTTTCGCACGTGACACCCACGCACAAATACTTGTGTATGTCAAGGTCCAATCTTATCCTTCGGCCAAGGCCCAAATCTGCCGCCAGCTGCCGCATTGTGAGCTTTGTTGCCTCACGCTGCGCCAAGCTATCGCAGGATGCGCCAAGCTGCCGCACGTTGTGCCAAGCGACTGCACAATTTGAGTGTCAACTGCATGTCAAGTTGACAAGGGTCTAACAAACCACCCCCACTTGAAGAATTTGACGCCCTCGTCGAAGAACTTTTAGCAGTCCCTTCACTTGTCGAACCATGGAGATCTTTTCCCAGCCATCAATTCCGTCTGATGCCTCTGTTTGTACTGAACTTGGCATCTCCCCTTCTTCCAAGAACATCATTCCAAACCGAATTACTTTTTGTTGCTCTGACAGCCCCAAAGACTCGTGACATCGCTAACTCTAAATAACGTTGAGGCTCGCCGCACTTTTGAATCAGACCCCTCTTGATCTTCATCAGGCCTCAACGCTGTTACCTTAACTTTTTTTGGGCAATCTCTTGTAAAATGTGGCCCGCCACAGATAAAACAACCCCCTGTCTTGGATTGTCCCTTGTTTTTCTGCCCACAATCAGCAACCTTGTTACCCTTCTCATGCCCATTACCAAGATTTCTAGTGGCATGACCTTTGTCTGCCTTCTTGATTTTGGTTCCCCCTTGGTCAGTCTTGTCAAGTTGTATGTCAACAAGGCTGTCCGCTGCAGTCACCGCTGATTGAAAATCCTTTATACCCTGGCGTCGAAATTCTACATATGCCCAAGGCTGTAAACCCGCCACAAATTTGAACACCTTGTCTTCTTCTAACATTCCCTTGATGTCCAATAGCAGCGATGTGAAATTTTTCACATACTCCCGTACAGTCCCGTCGTGCTTTAGGCATCTCAGCGCCTCCCTCACTTGCCAACTCGAATTTTCCGAAAGGAACTGTCCCTTTAATTCCTTCTTCAAGTTAGCCCAACTCTTTACAGCAGCACAGGTTTCATCTCCAGCCCTTGTTCACCACCATAACTTGGCATGATCACCAGTCAGATACATGCTGGTAATGTCCACCATCTCCACTTCCCGAATATGGGCAGTTTTGAAGTACTGCTCCATATCCCACAGAAAATTCTCCAACTCCTTGGCACTACGATCCCCACCATAGGCCTTTGGCTCGGGAATTCTCATTTTCTACTGCACTACTGTGGATTTTGTTCCAACATTCTACAATATAGCATGCTTGATGAGGGTGATCTCCCCATTTTTTCCATCTGATGTCTCTACACCAAACTTCTCACTCATATATATGTCTGGTATATGCTACCTTTTTGTGCTCTCAGCACTGACTATTTATAGCCAAGTTGTGACGCCCCCAAAATAGGTATACATCACCCATTCTGAGTTGTCCATACATGGTACAGAAACAACTACAACTTTATTATTACAACAATAAAACTGTGAGTTTGAATACAAATATTATCTTCTAGACAATATCTATACTCAGATAAATCCTCATCACATTTATTGACACATTATTTTACAAAAATGGTGAGGACTGCTAAATAACTCTCTCTAGAACTTTCATTCCATACCCCGACTCATACTCGCTATATTCTCGCCTCCTGAGAAGAAAAATGGAACAAAAAGGAAAAGGGTGAGCTCAACTAGCCCAGTAAAGAATATTATGACTAAGATAATATACAACAAATTATCATTAGTCTTCAACAGGGAAAAATCTAATAGAATACAATAGACAACAAATTTTAAATCAATATTCGCAGCTGAAATAATAATTCATTAGAAGAGTTAAGTAAAGAATGCAAACTACTATCTTCTATGTATGAATTTAAAAGTTCATCGCTCATCTTTTATCCCCGTAACATCAACCAATATATATCTCCGAATCAAATATTCATCTTTGCCTCTATGTGCCAAAGATATTCATCGATTGGTCATGTTCATCTAAACACTGCTCATCTTTGCACTACGGGCCAAAGATATTCTTCAGAAATCATTCATCTTTGCACTACGGGCCAAAGATATTCAATAATATCATCATTTAAGACCGAGGATGATGAAAAATATTTTAAAGAAACGAATCCGATTGAAACAAAATGACAAGGATTAAGGATTAAGGATTCAGTACTTTGTTTTATCCATGTCCAAAAATACCTCAAAATAATCATAGTGGTGTAAAATTCAAGAATGATCAAAACATGGATACAATCAAAGCTAGTATCCACAATAGATATTTTTGGGACTAAAAGAAAAATTTTCATTTTTCGATGAATAGTGCCGTGATTCGTGAATAAGTGTCGATATCGTGAAAGTAGATCGTACACGTGAACAAGAACTCCGACACCAAAAGTTCCAAATTTGATAAAAATTTCAGATCAATATTTCAGCATAATGATATTGAAGAAATAATATCATTACGGAAAAAAAAAATATCCCTTACCTCACAAAGACAATACTTCTAGTTGAAACACCGGATATAGGCTATGACTTGAACTTGCACCGTATAGCAATACTCAAAGTATACTCAAAATACTCACAAGAATACGCTCGATAATATAGAGAGAGAAAACTTTAGTTTTTGGTGTGATTTTCAATTCTAACCTAAGCACCCTATTTATAGGAAATTGCTTAGAACACCAAAGCAGAAAATTTAATAAATTAATAATATATATATATATTTTTCTAACGCACACTTAATTTTCCCAACATCACCACCAACCAAACCCACTACACAAGACTAACAACAAAAAAAAATGTTTTTCTAATTTTAAATATTTTAAACTTCCATAAATCAATTATTTTGAACTTGAGCTTCAATAATTCATAATAAATAGCCCTTTTGCGTAAAATTCAATCTCGAGAATTTTTATAGGAAATTCAATTCACTACAACTTTACGTAAGAAAGTTTTTCCAAATTCCAAACAAAAATTGTGAAATCCACAAACGCAGGCGATTTTACGGTAGCTATAATCAAATTTCGATCAATAAATAGGGTCCAATTCGCACATGTTTAACATGTTTTAAATATTTATTGCAACAAAATATACTCTTCCTCCTCAGATACTCATATATCCCACATTCGTTGTAAAAATATCACTATTATTATATTATTAAAATATAATAATATATTTAAATAAATTATTTTATCGTAAAAAGATAAAATTTCAATTTTCAACAATTGTCACATTAAAATTTTCTCCATCTATATCAACATAAAATCAATATTTTTCTTATCATATGAATCAATAATTAATTATTCATAAATAATATTACAGAATCACAATATTGACAACCGTGCGCTTTCAAGAAAGAGGGGCTTTCCAATAAAGATTTCTCCTTCTTGGTAGCCGCAATTTAGGTGACCAAACCTCTCCTTAGATGTAACTTTCTAGACATTGCCAATAATGTTATCCAATAATATTATTCAGATAATATGAATTATTGTCTCGATAATGGAAAAAAATGTGTAATGACAATTTATTGAAACAACAATAATATATAAAATATCAATGCAAAGCAATTATTGAATCAATAAAATAAAATCTTTGAGCGAATTAATTCGTAACCATTATTGAGTAGTGCCTTTCACGTAAGAATCAATAATTGGTGTAATATCGTGTGCTACTATGTTTTAACCACCAAGTATTTTAACAAAGATTAATTGGTGAATAACTACTACTGTTATTTTTAAACAACTTATATTTGTCGTTTTCTTCATCCAATCGCTTTCAGTTATGGGGCCCACACGGTCGCTACTGGTCGCATTTAATATTCCCGAAGCAGATTTAATATTCCACGACCAAACGAATATTCCCACAACAACAATGAATATTTTATAACCACTTGTTTATTTTGAAATATTTGCGTATTTTACCCCTAACTATCCACATTAATCAAATCAACCCTTATTATTTCAAAATAATAAATAGAAAAAATTAAATTTCATTAATAATAAGTTGGGGTCTTACAACCTCCCCTCCTTATGAAATTTCGTCCTCTAAATTGACGACGACGTGCACTGGTGTGTTTCAAAAGGTGAGGATACCTCGCTTTCATTTCCGTTTCCAATTCCCAGGTCATTTCCTCTATAGCATGATTCCTCCACAGAACTTTAACTTGTGGTATGACCTTTGCGCGTAGGACATGCTCCTTCCTATCCAAGATCTTGACAGGTACCTCTTCATACGTTAAGTCTTCGGCTATCTCGTCCGGTTCTAACTCTATAACATGGTTCGGGTCTTTCACATATTTACGAAGTATAGATATGTGAAACACATTATGAACACGAGACATACTCGGAGGTAACGCGAGTCTATAGGCTACATTTCCTACTCGGTCAAGAATTTGAAATGGACCAATAAATCGTGGATTGAGCTTTCCTCTCTTCCCAAATCTTGTAACTCCCTTCCATGGAGCAACTCGCAACAATACATGATCCCCTATACTAAATTCCACGTCCTTTCGATGAAGATCCGCATAACTCTTTTGTCGATCATGTGCCGTTTGTATACGTTGTCAAATCATTTGGATCTTTTCCGTAGTCATACGTACCAACTCGGGTCCCAACAATGTTGCTTCACCCACCTCGTCCCAACATACTGGAGAGCGACACTTTCGTCCATATAATGCTTCAAATGGAGCCACACCTATACTTGCCTGATAGCTGTTGTTGTAGGAGAATTCCACCAATGGTAAATACTTATCCCAACTGCCCTTTAAGTCTAGGACACAAAGTCTTAATAAATCTTCAAGAGTTTGAATAGTCCTTTCTGATTGTCCATCCGTTTGAGGATGGTATGGTATGTCAATTGAATCAGAACTGCCCATAGCTTTTTGCAAGCTAACCCAAAATCTTGAAGTAAATCTTGGGTCACGATCCAAAACTATGGATACAGCATGCCATACAACCTCACAATCTCATTCACGCGTACATACTAGCAAGACGTTCAAGGAATAAGTCTCCGATCGGCAAGAAATGAGCAAACTTGGTTAATCTATCAACAATAACCCAAATAGCATTGATGCCTTGAGAAACCGTAGGAAGACCCGTAACAAAATCCATGGTAATATGTTCCCACTTCCATTTCGAATCTCAAGTGGTTGCAACGGACCCTTAGGTACTAGATGCTCGCGCTTTACACGTTGACAAGTTAAACACATCGAGATAAACTTTGCAATCTCTCTCTTCATATTGTTCCACCAAAATGTATGTCAAGATCACGATACATTTTGGTACTTCCGAGATGGATTGCAAATGGTGTATTGTGTGCCTCCATCATAATCTTGTACTTCAAATCGAGTCGTTAGGGACACAAAGTCTCAGAGTGGACTCAAGTATTCCTTCTTCATCAATTCTCGCTTCCTAATAACTCCTTCTTGTACTTTCTTCTTCATACGATCATTTCAAATTGGTGGCTTGAGCAACCTTAACTTTTCTATTAAAGTTGGCTCTATGCGTATACTTGACATCATCGCACTCATTCCCAAGATATGATCTTCTACTCAACGCGTCACTACCACGCTCACTTTTCCAGGATGGTATTGAATAGTGTGGTCGTAGTCTTTCAATAGCTCGAGCCGTCGTCACGCCGCATGTTGAGTTCTTTTGAGTGAAGAAATATTTAAGGCTTTTATGGTCCGAATATATCTCCACTTTCTCCCCATATAGATAGTGCCTCCATATCTTTTTAGCTGAAACGATTGCGCCAACTCTAGATCATGAGTAGGATAATTCCTCTCATACTCTTTAAGTTGTCGAGAGGCATAGGCTATGACTTTCCCACGTTGCATGAGAACACATCCTAACCCTTTGCTCAAGCATCATCAGAGATAACAAATCCATCCGAACCAGATGGTATTGTTAGAACAAAGTGCGAAATAAGTCTCCTCTTAAGCTCTTGGAAACTCTTCTCGCATTCTTCGCTCCAAATGAATTGTGTATCCTTCCGAGTTAATGAGTTAATGGAGTAGCGATTCGAGAAAACCCTTCCACGAATCTCCGATAATAACCACTAGACCCGTAAAGCTACGTACTTCGATCACCGACTTCATTGCTCCCTAACTTTCAGATTGCTTCAATCTTCACGGGTCCACGGATACTCCTTGTTTTGACACTGACGTGCCCAAGAAATGCTACTTCCTCAAGCCGTAACTCGCATTTCTTCAATTTGGCATATAGTTTATTTTCACGAAGTTTTGGAGTACCATCTTCAAATGGTGCGCATGATCTTCACGACTTTTGGAATATATGAGGATGTCATCAATAAAGACAACAACAAACCGATCCAAATATTCCATGAATACTTTCGGTTCATCATATCCATGAAAGCCAGCAGGAGCATTAGTTAGTCCGAAAGACATGATTAAGAATTCATAATGCCCATACCTGAGAGTTATGAAGGCGTCTTTGGAATATCCTCGATTCTAATCTTCAATTTGATGATATCCGAGCGAAGATCGATTTTTGAAAAGAATTGTGCCCCTTGCAATCTGGTCAAACAAGTCATCAATACGAGGTAGAGGATACCTATTCTTGATGGTGACATGGTTCAATTCCGATAGTCAATACAAAGTCGCGATACCCCGTCTTTCTTCTTTACGAATAAAAGCAGAGCACCCCAAGGAGATGTACTGGGGACGAATGAAAACGATGTCCAACAATTTCGTAGTTGGACCTTTAACTTCTGAAGTTCAATAGGAGCCATTCGATATGGGGTTTTAGAAATGGGTTTTATACCAGGTTCAAGATCAATAAAGAATTCAACTTCATGTTCTGGGGGTAGACCGGGAAGTTCTTCAGGAAATACGTCAGGAAAGTCAATAACAACATGAATATTATTCAAATTTGACGTGTCTTTATTCAAATCCATAACATGGGCTAAGAAAGCTTGACATCGGTTTTTCAATAAACGAATAGCTTTATGATTAGATATGACAGTGATTGATTTTAATGGTTTAGTTGCTTGAATTGCATAACAAAGTTGGTTAGGAATATGAAAACTAACAACCTTACAAAAATAATTAATTTTGGCATGATGAGTAGTTAACCAATCAATCCTAAAATCACATCAAAAGCAAGTATTTTTAAAGAGATAAGGTCAACAGGTAAGGTGATGGTGCCAACTTGAATCAAACAAGATTTATAAGCAAGTGGATGTGATGAAAGTTTTCTCCTAACGGAGTTTCCACAGATAGGTCAAAGTCTAATTTCTCCGAGTCAAGTTTAAACGTTAAGCACATGCGGGAGAGATAAATGAATGGGTAGCACCCCAGATCAAGTAAGGTATAAACTTCGCAAGAATTTATAAATAGCTTACCCGTGATCACCTCATTTGGGTTCCTCGATTTTGACCGACCACTACAAACGCTCTTCCTAATCGTTGACTTTAACTTTTTGGGACAATCTTTTGAGTCACCGTCCTCATTGAACTAGGTTTCGCCACTGCATCGTACAATCTCGAAGCGATATGTCCTTCCTTTCCACAATTATAGCATACCTTGAACTGTTGTAGGCGGTTTGACCTGATATGTCCCTCTTTTCGCAAGATTTGTAGCATATGACCCGGTGGTCATTCTCCTCCTTAGAACCCGATTCCACGCTTAAGACTATCGTCTTCACATGGTCGTTGTTAAATCTCCTCTTTTAAAAAATCTCCTCGACTCGCTTCTTCTATTTTCATGGCTATGATTACCACGAGTGGTTACCATTTTGTCCGTCTGTTTCTTTTCTCCATTGGTTATCATTATTACATTGATCGCTATCTCCGTACGATCCTCGGTTATGGTCCCTCGGTTGAACATACTCGTTATCTCGCTCTCTAACAATCGAGCCTCATTAACAACATCTGAATAGAGAGAAAATTTATGAGAAATGAGATATTGTCGTATGCGGGTTTCAAACCTCTCGTAAACATCCGCGCACATACGTTCCTCATTCTCCACCAAATGAGGTGCAAACCTAGATAACTCGCAAACTTTGCCTCGGATCGAGACACCATCATGTTGTTTTGTTCTAATCGATGAACTCCACTTCCTTCATATGGCGAACACTTTCGGGAAAGTATTTGTCATTAAATAATTCTGAAATGTCTCCCAAGACATGCCGAAAGCGGCTGGATGGGTACGCTTCACAGACTCCCACCGAGAGTCGCTGCTTAGCCACGGAACATAAAGGTGGCGAATGGAACCTTCTGTTCCTCCGTGCATCCTAAGACATCGAATATCTTGGTAATTTGCTTGACCCATGTTTCCGCCATGATCGGATCTGGCTTTCCCTTAAATTCGTGGTCCCAACTCTTTGAATCGCTTGGTCATGACAACCCGTGAATTGCTATCATTTCCTCCTCAGTATTTTGAACACGAGTCTCCCTCGTCGATTTTGCATGAATCGCAAAAAGCTTCTAAACATCCCCTCGTTCATCATCATCTCGATTGGTGTTGTTCACAAAGTGAACATTGCCACCACTGTTGACGTTCTCCTCGTTGGTGAGTACAAAGCGTCTCCACGCCTCTCATTTCCATTGTTAATATTCTCAATCGACATTCTCAAATCACCGTCAAGAAACAAGGGTTAATTATGGAAATCAATATATCACACAAGAACCTTATATCTTGACCAACTATCAAATAAGCTTAGGTAGGACACACTAGCGAAGGATTTACTCGTCTCTCCCTCCTAGTTCTATTCCTTGATCTCCGCCAGAGATCATATCCCTAAGCTCGATACTAACCGTGGACGCCCCAAAATAGGTATACATCACCCATTCTCGAGTTGTCCATACATGGTACGTAAACAACTACAACTTTATTATTACAACAATAAACTGTGAGTTTGAATACAAATATTATCTTCTAGACAATATCTATACTCGAGATAAATCCTCATCACATTTATTGACACATTATTTTACAAAATGGTGAGGGGCGCTAAATAACTCTCTCTAGAACTTTCATTCCATACCCCGACTCATACTCGCTATATTCTCGCCTCCTGAGAAGAAAAATGGAACAAAAAGGAAAAGGGTGAGCTCAACTAGCCCAGTAAAGAATATTATGACTAAGATAATATACAACAAATTATCATTAGTCTTCAACAGGGAAAAATCTAATAGAATACAATAGACAACAAATTTTAAATCAATATTCGCAGCGGAAATAATAATTCATTAGAAGAGTTAAGTAAAGAATGCAAACTACTATCTTCTATGTATGAATTTAAAAGTTCATCGTCTATCTTTTATCCCTGTAACATCAACCAATATATATCTGGAATCAAATATTCATCTTTGCACTACAGGCCAAAGATATTCATCAGTTGGTCATGTTCATCTAAACACCTGTTCATCTTTGCACTACGGGCCAAAGATATTCTTCAGAAATCATTCATCTTTGCACTACAAGCCAAAGATATTCAATAATATCATCATTTAAGACTGAGGATGATGAAAAATATTTTTAAAGAAACGAATCCAGTGAAACAAAATGACAAGGATTAAGGATTAAGGATTCGTACTTTGTTTTATCCATGTCCAAAAATACCTCAAAAATAATCATAGTGGTGTAAAATTCAAGAATGATCAAAACATGGATACAATCAAAGCTAGTATCCACAATAGATATTTTGGGACGAAAAGAAAAATTTTTATTTTTCGATGAATAGTGCCGTATTCGTGAATAGTGTCGTATACGTGAATAGTATCGTATACGTGAACAGTAACTCCGACACCAAAAGTTCCAAATTTGATAAAAATTTCAGATCAATATTTCAGCATAATGATATTGAAGAAATAATATCATTACGGAAAAAAAAATATCCCTTACCTCACAAAGACAATACTTTAGTCAAAACACCAGGATATAAAGCTATGACTTGAACTTGCACCGTATAGCAATACTCAAAGTATACTCAAAATACTCACAAGAATACGCCGATAATATAGAGAGAAAACTTTAGTTTTTGGTGTGATTTTCAATTCTAACCTAAGCACCTATTTATAGGAAATCGCTTAGAACACCAAAGCAGAAAATTTAATAAATTAATAATATATATATATATTTTTCTAACGCACACTTAATTTGCCCAATATCGGGCACCAACCAAGCCCACTACACAAGACTAACAACAAAAAAACGTTTTTCTAATTTTAAATATTTTAAACTTCCGTAAATCAATTATTTTGACTTGAGCTTCAATAATTCATAATAAATAGCCCTTTGCCGTAAAATTCGAATCTTGCGACTTTTTATAGGAAATTCAATTCTCTACAACTTTACAGAAGAAAGTTTTTCCAAATTCCAAACAAAAAATGACCGAAATCCACAAACGGGTGATTTTACAAGCTATAATCAAATTTCAGTCAATAAATAGGGTCCACCGACATGTTTAACATGTTTTAAACATTTATTGCAACAAAAATACTCTTCCTCCTCGTATACTCATATATCCCACAGTCATTGTAAAAATATCACTATTATTATATTATTAAAATATAATAATATATTTAAATGAATTATTTTATCAGAAAAAGATAAAATTTCAATTTTCAACAATTGTCACATTAAAAATTTTCTCCATCTATATCCACATAAAATCAATATTTTTCTTATCATATGAATCAATAATTAATTATTCACAAATAATATTCTGTAATCACAATATTGACAACCAAACAGTTTCCTGTGAAAGAGGGCTTTCCAATAAAGATTTCTCCTTACTGGCGCGCAATTAGGTGACCAAACCTCTCCTTAGACAGAACTTTCTAGACATTGCCAATAATGTTATCCAATAATATTATTCAGATAATATGAATTATTGCTCCGATAATGGAAAATACTGTGTAATGACAATTTATCAAACAACAAGAATATAAAATATCAATGCAAAGTAATTATTGAATCAATAAAATAAAAAATCTTGAGCAGTATTCATCAGAACCATTATTGAGTGTGCTCGTGTTTTAACCAACCCAGAATTTTAATAAAGATTAATCTGTGAATAACTACGCCATTTTATTTTTAAACAACTTATATTTGTCGCTTTCTTCATCCAATCGCTTTCCATTATTGGGCCCACACATGGTCACTGGCCGTGCATTTAATATTCCCGACAACGATTTAATATTCCACCACCAAACGAATATTCCCAACAAAGAATGAATATTTTATAACCACTTGCTTATTTTGAAATATTTGCGTATTTTACCCCTAACTATCTACATTAATCAAATCAACCCTTCCTATTTCAAAATAATAAATAGAGAAAATTAAATTTCATTAATAATAAGTTGGGGTCTTACACTAGTGGTCAGTTGACACCCCCAATTGCCAAGAGGTTCACACCAATAAGGTGCTGCCAACAAAGGGGTGACAGTTCCCCAAAACTACCCCATGACTAATAACTGTCAGCAACATGCCTCTAAGCCTGCAAGTCACGCACCCCTTGGGTCCCACCCATAATCTGCTAACTGGCCACATTGCCCACTACTGGTAACTGCCCATAACTGCCTTGCTAGATGTGCCCGACCGTTGCCCACGCTTCCTAGCATGATGCCCCCATATTTGATGCCTCAACTGCTCCTTGACCCAGTCCAAGTCGCAGCCTAAACCAACTGCGCACGACATATATGTGGGAAAAATCAGTGGCCTGTGAGAGCAAATTGGTCAACAGACAACCATTGGTGAAAAGTTAGAAGCAACTTTCAACATGATTGATGGGGAGATCACCCTCATCAAGCGGGCTATGTTGTAGACTGTTGGAACGAAATCCTTAGTAGTGCAACAGAAAATGAGAATTCCCAAGCCAAAGGCCTATCGTGGGGCGTAGTGCCAAGGAGTTGGAGAATTTTCTATGGGATATGGAGCAGTACTTCAAAACTGTCCATATTCAGGAAGCGGATATGGTGGACATTACCAGCATGTATCTGACTGGTGATGCCAAGTTATGGTGGCGAAAAGACAATTTGGAGATGAAACTCATGTCTTTCAGAAAGAGTTCAATGACTTGAAGAAGGAATTGAAAGGCGGTTCTTTTCGACAAATTTGAGTTGGTGTTTAGGAGGCGCTGAGACGCCTAAAGCACGACGGGGATCGACACAAGGGCGCTCATCGCGTGGGTGCTGGCGACCCACAGGCGTTATGCGTATGTAATGCGACAATGTGCATCGCCCAAGGGAGTCTGCGTGAATCGATCAACAATGAATGCGGCAGATAAAAGGCGTTAGGCGCGACTTGGTCGACAAATAAGTTGATACTCGGTCATTTGAGCAAATGAGAAGCGTTGTGCACCAGTGGGCAACACTAGGAAACAAGTTGGGTCATTGTGAAGAAAATGGGCTATGTCAAGAAAATGTAAGTTCTGGACAACTTACATTATGCTTCCTCAGACAGGTCTGATGTCCAGTGTTGGCACTATGGAAATTTTCATAAGTGTTACTATAAGGAGGGTGCTTCGTGAAGGTCATCCGGGACCATGGGTAGGTGCCATGGGCGAGGCGTGCTGGGCGTTGGGACATTGTTGGGCTCCCCTATAACAATGTCTAACATCGGATTGTGGCTTTGGATCGAATCAAAGACTCGTTCATGAGCAGGGCATGATCGAGCAAGAACGTTGATGGGCAAACGTTGGGCATGGCAAGGTGATGGACTTGACATGACAAAGCAATGTCAAGGATGAATTTGGCATACGGTAGGCTTAAGACCAAGGACTAACAGAAGAGTGGCTTGGTACACATGAGGTGGGCTAAATGTGGGCATGGCATAGGTGGAGCCTAGCGTGTCAAAATAATGCATGGGTTCAGACGAGGTGGGACTAGACTAAATTGGTGGCAAAGGCAACATCACATGTTGGGCTACGAGGGGTGCCAAACAATGCGAGGCGTTGGGCTGCATAACCACAGAGGGTGTTGGGCAATGCACAAGACAGTGCTAATCATGTTGAGCTGAGTAGCATGAAAGGCTGATGCACATATAGGCTAACGGATCAGGCTAGCGTGCATAGTTGGTTTAGGCTGCGACTTAGACTGGGTCAAGGAGCAGTTATGGTGAAGTTGAGGCATCAAACATGGGGGCATTATGTTGTTAAGCGTGGGCGTGATTAAGGCACAAATGGCTAGGCGATTATGGGCGATTACGAGAGTGGGAAATTTGGCCAGTTAGCAGATTGTGGCTGGGACCCAAGGGGTGCGTGACCTGCAGGCTTAGAGGCATGTTGCTGACAGTTATTAGTCATGGGGCAGTTTTAGGAAACTGTCACACCTTTGTTGGCAGCACCTTATTGGTGCGAACCTCTTGGCAGTTGGGGGTGTCAACTGACCACTAGGCTATAAATAGTCAGTGCTGATGGCACAAAAAGGTAGCATATAGCATACATATATGTGACTGAGAAGTTTGGTGTAGAGACATCAGACAAGTAGGCTTTGAGAGCTGAGTTTTGTAAGCCTTTTGGAAAATTTCCTAGTTTATTGAGAGTGCAATAAAAGGTTGGGCGTTGTGCAATTTGGTTGCGTTCATTAATATTACAAACCTAACAGTGGTATTAGAGCCAAACCTTTATGCGAATTATTAATTGTTTTAATTTGATATGTATGTTGATATGTATTTAGAACAATTTAATTGGGCATAATTTTGTTGTATAAAATTTATTTAAAAAATAAAAATAAAAAAAATATCGCGTAAACATTTTTTTTTTATTTACTTTCTTAGAATCGTTCTTCTTTTAGAAGATCATTTGACCCCTACCAGTAAGACTTGGTCTTTCTTGGTTGGAAAGTGACTCTCAATATTTTTCAAAATATTAAGCAAATCAGTGAAGCTGATATTTAGCTTGTTCATATGAAAAATTCACAACAATTGTGAAAGGAGTCTGGGAGTGAGTGCAAGATCAAATCTTGACTCAACTCTCCATCCATGACAAAACTCGTTGTCCTAATTGATCAATCAAATTGATTATGTTAAGGACTTTTATTTGTATTGTAGTGTCATCGGTCATTCTAGATCGAAAGAGCTCCTTAAATATCTGATATCTACCAGTCCTACTTTCCTCACCATCAACTACTTGACGTGCAGGAGTATAGTAGGAGCATCCATAGTTTCATGCTGACTCTGAAGCTCATTACTCATGGATGCGAGCATGATGCAATCTCTTCCTCAGAGGCATTGTCTGCAACCATTGCAAGGATAGGCGTATTAAGGGCATAAGATAGATTTTCAGCTATGAGAACTATTCTCAATTTCCTTAACCAATCCGTTTATTTCGGTCCAGTTAATTTAGCATTTAATATGCTACGCAGTGATAGTAATTTAGACGTTGTAAAATTCTGTAAATGAATTTGTAATTAACAACATTTTAGCATACATTCTTTTGTTAATTACCAAAATAATTTAGGTCTTATTTTAAATTGGTATCTCTCACTATTTTCTTCAAACTATATTACCCTCAATATTTATAGTTCGGCAATATCTAATTAAAGATATGCTAGTGAGAATAAGGATCTCATTTCAAATGTATATAACCTTGTGTGTGCATAAAAAACTATATATAAATTAATAGGTAGACAACTCTTGTTAATTACATCAACTATGCAACTCCTTGTATTTTGCCTCTTAGATCATAATGGTCAAGTGTGTGCACATCTGAACTAAAATGATCTAAGTTAAGTCATACCTAGAACTTCCATATATTCAAAAGAAAAACATTGTCCTTATGCGTGCACAACAAAACAACATTGTTCAGTCTATTTATACGCATTAAATGTGATAAAACAACATCTTAAATATTTAATAATTGCCTTGTGTGTGCACAACAAACTCATATTAAATATTCAATACTCTATTGTTTCTATCATGCTAGAAGGCGACGTTCGATATTCCAAATATCTTTGAACGTTACAACTTAATATAAAATATTTGAGGGGTTTGTTATTAATTTGTCTCAAATTATTTATTTAGCGGCAGCATTTACATATATATATATATAAAATACGCGTCATATTAATTAACATGTGAAGCATGTTTGCATAATATATATATATATATATATATATATATATATATATATATATAGTATAAGCATGCACATATAGAATACTATATTCTACCCGGATTGATTGTTGACTTTATTCTAGTTTGGTTCACTAGAGCCACCAAGTGAACCAAAAGGTCAAACCCTAGGAGTGCAAGAATTAATATTTAAATATAACTATTAAATTTAAACCTGATCTCCATTACAAACGGGTCTTCAAGCGCTCATTTCTCCTTATCTCTAATTTTTCAAAATTAATTCTAACTATTCCTATTACAAAACTATTTAAAATAAATAGAAACATTGATCAGCTGTTAAGGGGAAGTACATATGAGGGAGATAGAATTTACATATTTAATAAAATACATACATTCATGCATTCAACTAAAATAAAATCCAATCCAATTAGTCAATAGTCCATAATCAATCACATTTATTATTATACACATCACCATATGCATCAATAAATAATATTCATCTCATGAATAATAAACATTCAATATATATATATTGATATCATTTAATGGGCAAATTTAGTTAATATAAAATATAATTTTGAATCAAAATAAACTCCTTTATTTTAATCCAAATTTAAATCAAAATAAACTTTTTTTTATTTTAATTTATCCTATTTTTAATAAAATAAACTATTTTATTTTAATCAAAATCTTTAATCAAAATAAAATCATTTATTTTAATTAATTATGGAATCCAATTCCAAGTAAAAAAACTCATTTATTAAAGGAAACATTGATTCTCTTCCTATTCACAAATAAACTCTTTTATTTTGAATAATATGAAATCTTATTCCATATCTAAATAAACTCCTTTATTTAAGGAAATATGATTCTCTTTCCTATTCACAAACAAACTTCTTTATTTTGAATAATATGAAATCTTATTTCATATCTAAATAAACTCTTTTATTTAAGGAAACATGGAATCCAATTTTAACTCCAATTAGTTATCATGAAATCCAATTCCAACTCTAATTAGTTAGCATGAAATCCAATTTTAAAATTAAAATAAACTCTTTTATTTTAAAATATTACAAACCATATACCCGAATCATCCTTTATGCATAATTATTAATTAAACAAAAGGATAAAGAACAAGAATCATACCCTTGAAGATTCGAGCTTCCTCGTGTACAAGTTCACCTCCAATCCTTTTCGCGTTCAACTTGAATCCACCGGGTTTGGTTCCTTCCTTTGATCAACGTTAGCCACCCAAGTGTTTGGCCTCTAGAGGTGATCCACCAAGGAAGAAGAAATATTCAAGAAGAAGGGTATTTGACAAAACCCAAGTTTTCTATCTCTATAGAAAAAAGGCGTACTCTCCAACAATTAGAATCACATATCTTAATATATGATATAATACTCCTCTTATAAAGATATCAGTTAATCAATCTAATCTAATTAGAAAGTAGGGTATTATTTAATTAATTAAATTCATTTAATTAATTAAGCTTCCTAATCTTATTAGGGATAATTAATTAAACTCTTTTAATTAATTTAATCTCTAATCTTATTAGGAATATATGAGAGTACTTTTATTAATTAATTTCCAAACTCTTTTAGGAATTAAATAATAATAATAGTAATAATAATAATAAGACTCCTCTTACTAATTTATATTTAATATTTCCAAAATATTAAATAATAATATTAAGCTATTTAATTTATTCTATCACCATAGATTAAATTAAATATACTTAACTTATTATTACGATTATGCCATTAACTTCTTAAATAATTATTCTTCCTTTTATGGTGTGACCCTTTTAGGTTTTCCATATTAAAACGGTTGTGAATAAATCAATTAGAACAATTTAATCTTATTTAAATAAAAAATTAAAGTACTAATTTATTTTATTAAATAATATTTATTCTAAAATAGAGATAAGCCCCTCTAGCGATTAACGACTTTCCAGATAATATAGATTTCAACATTAATCATAAAAGAACCTTTGAGTAAATAGTTACTGTTCAATTCAATCCTTCTACCATAAAATGTCCCAATTAAATATAAGACATGGAATTATTGTCAAGTCTTATTTTATCTAATTATATGTATTTTGACTCTTAAATGCATAACACCATATAATTCAAATTAGAAACTCCTTTCTAATTTCATTCTGCCTTGGCCAAGGACTACTGGGTTGTCATTTATCGAATCACATAGGACATTTCTCTTCTTTTACTAGAAGTGGTAGATTCTTTATTTATCATACATTATCTCTATGTATAACTTATTATACCCAAGCATTGATAAACCCTAAGGGTCTTAAGGAATAAGTCAAAGTATAACTCATCATACACAAGATACTATGATGATCTCATGTCCAAGGATCACTTGTACTACTATCACTACAGGAATTCCTATTGACAGGTAAGTGAAACTCAATTAGGTATTCCTTAGCGAGCCATGTTTAGTGAACTTATTCTCTAATAAGCACCTACATACTTACTTTAGTGTCTCCACACAAATGATCATGAGATCAATCATCCTCATTCAATGAGCAAGCAACGTATGTACCAATCTATCCGGATTCACTAATCCCCAATTTAGTAATCCAACGATTGGGAACTATTTTAGTTTTAAGCTTTCTAAGAATTTAGATCTCATTAGAATGATCATCATCATTATTCTAAAAGCATTGCTTAAAACTATGGGTTTATCACATATTATAAAACAACATCATGTAGATAATTAAAAGCCTTTAATAAATTAATACTTTTTATTAATAAATGAATAAGATTGTTACAAAGTATATGCTTTATCATTAAACATGATTGACTTGTGTGCATTCTACTTTCATCTATATCCGAATCACGATCGGCTTCCATTAATCTTATTACCGTTCGTTACGGCTTTCTTGATAATCCATATCTTACTTAATACTTTCGTTATTCATTACATGAACCCCACGTTCATTACCTTTTTGATCTTTTAATCTCTTTCAATCATTTCGTTCAACCTGTAATAAAGGTTTAAATTACTTGTTTAAGTGTTACATTAGTTGAACACTATGTTCTTTATCTTCCCTTACGTTTCCCCCAAGAGCTGAGTAGTTAAAGGCTCTTCTCTAGCTTTTTCTTCACATCGGCACTGCGGCGCCACTACCTTCTCTATCTCTAGCGTCGCGGCACGAAACTCCAATGTTTGTCCTCCGTTCTGGCGTTGCAGCGCCACTCTATAAGGCATGGCTGGCTCCGCGGCGCCAAGCCTTAACCCTAGAAATTTTTTTCTAAGTGTTAACTTGTTCTGAGACGCTTACTTCCCGCTTCCATAACTTATTCGTTATAACTCAGAACGAAGTCGTTCCAAAGCCCTTCTCTTCCTTATCTTACGTACTTTAATACCCCTCTGATAGAAATTCATTCTAAATCTGTTAACATGCCATTCGATTGGCTTGATCTTCACCCTTTGTTCGTTTTAAGTTTTTAACTTTTTTCATTCGTTCGTCCGTAATTCGATCATCCGAACTTGGAATTTGTTCGTTCTTGAGTCCACGGCTCATGTTTTCTATGTTCTCTTACTTTCTTATCAAACCTTACACATTCGGGTTCAATTACTAACTTTTTAATTCTCGTTCCTCTTTTACGAAATTTTTGCCATAACTTCGTTATAGCTCAGTTTAATCCGTTCTTCGTGAACGTTTCTACCGTTCCTAATCAAGAAATAAGCATATAACTTATATGCAATTTTTTTTAACTTGTCCATCAACAACAATTACACTATGATGGTTTTAAATTTGTCCATCAACAATGTTTTTCGTGTTCTTCATGTGTTCTTCGTGTTCTTCGTTCGTTCTTCATTTGAATAGATATTTTGGATTATAATTACACTTTTTATTTGAATTCGATGTTATAAAAAACCATTCCTTACTTATTTCACCGAATCATTCATATTATACATTCGAATTGCTCAAATTCATTAAGAATGTTATACTTCCTTAAGAAATTTATTTACTAAAACTTCTCATTCTTATTTCTTCTTTTCTCAATAATTTCAACCATATGAAATCATACCTAACATTATCTACTTCTTATTTTTATTAAATTATGTTTTTGAACATAGAAACTTAAAGAAAAAAACTAACTCAGGAGTTAGGTTTTAATACCTTTCCTCTTTATTTTTCTTCCTTTAGACAAAGCCGACGATTCGCTAGCTTTTCTATTTCACGAACCCTTCAATCCGATCATTCATACTAAATCTCTTCCATATTCTTTTTCTCCAAGCTCTTAAACTCTCTCTTTCTCTCTCAAAGTGTAGAATTTTCAAAATCCCATTCAAATGAACGTAAGGCTTCCTTTTATAAAATTTCCAAGGCTAGGGGTGTTTTGGTCATTTGGCCAAATCGCCTTACTATTCACACCTCCATACTATTCCTACCTCCTCAATACACCTCCTTACAATTCACAAAACTTCCCTTGGAAGTTTTGTGGTTCCGTCTTTCGGGTTTCGTCCGACAGTTTTAAAAACTTTGATTCTCAAAATCCAAATATTTTTGGATATTCTGTCTTTCCTTTACCGATTAACTTTTACGTATTCTTCGGATTTCCAAAAAATTAAAAAACACTTTTCGGCATTAAGCATTTTCCTTCACGTTTTCCCCTAACGTAGATAAACGAGTGAAAAGTACATAACAGTATTTTTTTCGTCGTTTTTATTTTGTCTGCTTTCTGCACATTTTTTGAGAAAAACTTTTATCGACTTACTTAACTTTTCATGATATATTATCGTCAAATCTTTCGATGAAATGTCATTTCGACATACCAAACTCTTGAAATGGCCTAGGTTATTCAAACCCTAACCCTTAGGTTTCATCGGGTGAATAGTGCATATTTCGTCTTTTTCCCCCGAAATATTTTTGTTCCCGTAAATTATTTATTTTCGTCTTGAAAATTCTTATTCGCTCAGTCTAGCTCGTAGCTAGAATCCTCCCAATTTATAGTTGTAAGACCCTAACTTTTTGAATAAAGATTAAATTTTCTCGACATATATTTTTGAATATTATGGTGTGGATTTGATATAATGTTATAGTTGTGGGTAATATTTACAAATTTTGCAAAGTACGCAAGTTGTTATATAATATTCGATTGGTCGGGAAATATTCGTTTTAACAGGAATATTCGACAACAACACAATCATTGGTGGACCCCCACAACGGAATTATTGTCGGATTGAGAAAATGACAAAAATACTTTATGAAAATAACGGCGGAAGTTTTACCGTTAAGCTGTTGAAACTACCCATTAGTAAAAAATGAATGTCTGGCGTGGTTGCATAGTAGAGTACACGATATTGATTATTGATGCTTACGTGAGAAGTCACTCGGTTTTACTCAATTATTGCTACAAAGAATTATCGCATCATATCTCTCATATTATTGATTTGATTATTGTCATAGTATAATCTGCATAATATGTTATTTTATTAAATCAATAATTGAGACGACAAAGTTATTCATATTATTAAATTACAATATTTACAATGTCTAGAAGTTCTGTCAAGGAGAGGTTTGGTCACCTAATTGCACGCCAATAGGGAGAAATCCTTATTGGAAAGTCCCCTCTTTCCTGGGAACGACCTGGTTGATAAATATTGTGAGTTATAATATTAATGATGAATATTATTAAAATTAAAGTTGTGTTCGGAGTTGAATTGGGAGACGCGGACGTGATATTTGAGTCCGAAACGATGAAATTAGTAAAAATAGTCTATAAACACAAAATTTTCCGGAATACACTATTTGGTCAAAAAGTCAACAATTGACTTTTTCGGGAAAAAGACAAACTTTGAAATTTCAAAATTTATATTTTTGATAAAATGGTTTCATTGTGTTGGAATTATTTGTGTTAGTGAAAATCGACAATTATTTCGATAATAATTGATGTCTGGAGGTTATATTGACCAATCCAGTATTTAACTTAGATAAATGAGCAATTGATTGCTATTATTTCACATGATTATAACTATTTGTTGACATGTGTATACTATTGTTTCACATTCTTGTTACTATTAGGGGAGTTGGTGCAAGATTGATAATACTTGCATGACTAAGTTAAAAATAGAGGTATCGATGGAGGTACTATACTGTAATTCGTATTTTTACATGTCTAGAACTATTGATTCACATAATTTACTATTGAATCACATTATTTACTATTAGGGGAGGTGGTGCAAGTTTGATAATACTTCCATGACTAAATTAAAAATAAAGGAAAAGTTGGAGGTATTGTACTGAAATTTTTCGAGCCCCAAAACGTGCAATTATCGAAACTATATTTTTCTATAAATAGAATCTCATTCTTCCTTCATTTCTCACCAATTCACAAAAGCTTTAGAGCAATAATTATAGAGAGAAATTATAGAAAGAAGAAGAGAAGTCTACTACCTCACTATTCCAGTATCCAGTTTTTCTAAAGGTAGGGAGTATTATTTCTTTCTTATCTATAAAGAGAACTTCGTTATTCCATTCTTTATTATTACATTTGAATAACTCAGATACGTGAGCTACCCTATACTTGGTGAAATTCTTACGTTGTTCCATTCTTTATCATTCGTTGGAACATCCACGTTTACATGCGTTTCATGGGACACGGTTAAAGTCTTTATTATTATTCATTGGAATATCCCATGCGTGCATTTTACGCCAAACCTAATTTCGTCTTTATTATTACATTTGGAATATCACATGCATGCGTTCTACACGGACACGATTTATTTCTTTATTATTATGTTGGAATATCATGTCTGTGCATTTTACGCCGGACCTGATTACGTCTTTATTATTCTGTTGGAATATCCATGCTCATGCTTTTACGCGGACCGATTCTCGTTATTTATTATTCTGTTGGAATAACTTTACTGTGCGGTCTATCGCATGCCTGGTGATTTCTTTTGTTATTCCATTCCTTATTTTACTCAGTTGGTTAAAGTTTTGACTTCTATACTCCATGAAATTAGTGGAATATCCTTGATATTTTCGCTTCATCAAGTATCTTTTCATGAAAATATTCTTCTGAGCATTCTTGAATTTTACTCTACAAAGCAGTATCATGTTGACAATTTGGATGTTATTAGTTCCTGGATAAAATAATTCTTGAACCTGTTTTATTGAATTCTTATATCATTGTCATCATCCTCATGTTTATATTTTGTTGAAAAGTCATACGTGGGCCTATAGTGCATAGATGGACTTGGTATGATTATGACCGTGGATTATTCTTGTAATCATGACCGTAATGTTACAAATGATGTGGTAAAACTCCTCATTGGCCCGTAGTGCATTGATGGACAGTTGTTGGCATGATCATGACCATTATTGAATACACAAATATTCTTGGCCCGTAGTGCATGGATAATTGTGGTCGTGATACTAAAGAATATCCTTGGCCGTAGTGCAAGGGTGATTCGATAATGTTGATTATTTATTAAGCTGAGTCCTAGCGATAAAAGTGATGAAAAAACTTTTAAATCATAAAAGATAGTAGATTTTATTCTCTACTTGACTCTTTTAATGGATTGCTTGTTCCGCTGCAGTTAAACTTGATGGTTGTAATATTATATCAGTTTAACACTGTTGAAGGCTAACGATAATATATTCTGCATTATCTTAGTCATAATATTTCCTACTGGGCTAGTTGAGCTCACCCTTTTACTTTTATTGTTCTCTTCAGGAAATGAGAACGTAGTAGGGACTACTCGGGGAACGGAGTGACGGACCAGATGATACCATTAGTAGTCCTCACTATTCAGTGAAATAGTGGAAAATAAATGTAATAATATTGAATTTGAGTTTGAATATTGTCTAGACGACAATTTTTTTCAAAGATCGATCTTCGTTCTGGATATCATCAGCTGAAGGTTAAAACTGAGGATATTCCAAAGACTGCCTTTAGAACTCGGTACGGGCATTATGAATTCTTAGTCATGTCTTTTGGATTAACTAATGCTCCTGTTGCCTTCATGGATATGATGAACCGAGTATTCAAGGAATATTTGGATCACTTTGTGGTCGTCTTTATTGATGACATCCTTATTTATTTCATAAGCCGTGAAGATCATGAGCAACACTTAAGGCTGATACTCCATAAGCTTCGTGAATATAAGCTTTATGCCAAGTTAAAGAAATGCGAGTTCTGGCTTGAGGAAGTAGCATTCCTTGGGCACGTAGTATCAAGTCATGGAATATCCGTTGACCCGGCAAAGATTGAAGCTATTCAAAGTCGGGAGCAACCTAAAAACGATGTGGAAAGCACGTAGCTTTCTCGGTTTAGCTGGTTACTATCGGAGATTCGTGGAAGGATTTTATCGAATCACTACTCCATTAACTCAACTGACTCGGAAAGATACAAAGTTCGGTTGGAGCGAGGAATGTGAGAAGATTTTTCAAGAACTCAAAAGGAGACTCATTTCAGCACCTGTTCTGACAATACCATCTGGTTCGGAGGGATTTGTCATCTATAGTGATGCTTCGGGCAAAGGGTTAGGATGTGTTCTCATGCAACATGGGAAAGTCATAGCCTATGCCTCAAGACAACTCAAATAATATGAGAGGAATTATCCTACTCATGATCTAGAGTTAGCAGCTGTTGTCTTCGCACTTAAAATTTGGAGGCATTACTTGTATGGAGAGAAAGTGGAGATCTTTACGGATCATAAAAGCCTCAAATATTTCTTCACTCAAAAGGAACTCAACATGCGACAATGACATTGACTTGAACTGTTGAAAGATTATGATCATACCATCCAATACCATCCTGGAAAGCGAACGTGGTAGCTGACGCATTGAGTAGATGATCATATGCGGGTACGAGTGCAATATTCACAACACAAAAGCCCATTTTGTGTGACTTGCAGGGACCCATGTGATGGTGATGAATATACGAGTAGAACCGACTTTAATTGATAATTGAAAGTGCAAGAAGGTGCTATGCCGGAAGCAAGAATCGATGAAGAAGGAATACTTCGATTCAACTACAGACTTTATGTTCCTAACGACCCTGATTTAAAGTATAAAATCATGATGGAGGCGCACAACACACCGTTTGCAATCCATCTTGGGAGTACCAAAATGTATCGTGATCTTCGTCATACATTTTGGTGGAGCAATATGATGAGAGAGATAGCACAATTTATCTCAAGGTGTCTAATTTGTCAACGAGTTAAAGCGGAGCATCAAGAACCAAAAGGTCCATTGTAACCACTTGAAATTCCAGAATGAAAGTGGGAGCACATTACCATGGATTTCGTTACCGGTCTTCCCAAATTTTCTCAAGGCACAGATGCGATTTGGGTCATTGTTGATAGATTAACCAAGTCTGCTCATTTCTTACCGATACGAGAAACTTATAGACTTGAACTTCTTGCTCGTATTTACCTAAACGAGGTTGTAAGATTGCATGGTATGCCAGTATCCATAGTTTCTGATCGAGACCCAAGATTCACTTCAAGATTTTGGGTTAGTTTGCAAAAAGCTATGGGCACGGATTTACGATTTAGCTAGCCATATCATCTTCAGACGGACGGGCAGTCGGAGAGGACGATTTAAACTCTTGAAGATCTATTAAGACTTTGTGTCCTTGACTTCAAGGGAAGTTGGGACAAGTTCTTACCATTGGTGGAGTTTTCCTACAACAATAGTTATCAAGCAAGTATTGGCATGGCTCCATTCGAGGCGTTGTATGGAAGAAAGTGTCGTTCTCCAGTATACTGGGATGAGGTGGGTGAAGCATCGTTGTTGGGACCAGAGTTGGTACGTATGACTACAAAAAAGATTCAAATGATCCGACAACGTATAAAAACCTCACAAGATCGACAAAAGAGTTATGCTGATCTTCATCGAAAGGACGTAGAATTCAATATTGGAGATCATGTGTTGTTACGTGTTGCTCCATGGAAAGGAGTTACAAGATTTCGAAAGAGAGGAAAGCTCGATCCTCGATTCATTGGCCCATTTTTAATCCTCGTTCGAGTATGAACTGTGACCTATAGACTTGCGTTACCGCCAAGTATATCTCGTGTTCATAACGTTTTTCACATATCCATGTTATGTAAATATGGGAAAGACTCGAACCACATTATTAAGTTAGAATCGGACGAAATAGAGGAAGATTTAACGTGTGAAGAGGTTCCTATTAAAATCTTCGATAAGAAGGAACATATTCTATGCTCCAAGGTTATACCTCAAGTCAAAGTTTTGTGGAGAAACCACGATGTTGAGGAAATGACAGGGGAGTTAGAATCTGAAATGAAATCAAAGTATCCTCACCTCTTCGACATACCAGGTATGCACCCTAATTTCGAGGATGAAATTTCATAAGAAGGGGAGGTTGTAAGACCCCAACTTTTTGAATAAAGATTAAATTTTCTCGAAATATATTTTTGAATATTATGGTGTGGATTTGATATAATGTTATAGTTGTGGGTAATATTTACAAATTTTGCAAAAGTACGTAAGTTGTTATATAATATTCGATTGAATTGGGAATATTCGTTTTAACAGGAATATTCATACAACGGCACAATCATTGGTGGACCCCCACAACGGAATTATTGTTGGATTGAGAAAACAACAAAATACTTTATGAAAATAATAAATGAAGTTTTACTGTTAAGCTGTTGAACTACCCTAGTAGTAAAAAAATACAAGAATACGTGTGGTTGCATAGTAGCACACGATATTGATTATTGATTCTTACGTGAGAAGTTACTCATCCATACTCAATTATTGCTATAGTAATTGCTGCATCATATCTCTCATATTATTGATTCGATTATTGTCATAGTATCATCTGCATAATATGTTATTTTATTAAATCAATAATTGAGATGACAAAGTTATTCATATTATTAAATTGAAATATTTACTATGTCTAGAGGTTCTGTCAAGGAGAGGTTTGGTCACCTAATTGCGCGCCAATAGGGAGAAATCCTTATTGGAAAGTCCCCTCTTTCCTGGGAACAACCTGGTTGATAAATATTGTGAGTTATAATATTAATGATGAATGTTATTAAAATTGAAGTTGTGTTCGGAGTTGAATTTGGAGACGCGGACGTGATATTTGATTCCGGAACGATGAAATTAGTAAAAATAGTCTATAAACACAAAATTTTCCGTAATACACTATTTGGTCAAAAAGTCAACAGTTCACTTTTTCGGGAAAAGTCAAACTTTGAAATTTCAAAATTTATATTTTTGATAAAATGGTTTCATTGTGTTGGAATTATTTGTGTTAGTGAAAATCGACAATTATTTCGATAATAATTGATGTCTGGAGGTTATATTGACCAATCGGGTATTTAATCGGATAAATGAGCAATTGATTGCTATTATTTCACATGATTATAACTATTTGTTCACATGTGTATACTATTGTTTCACATTCTTGTTACTATTAGGGGAGGTGGTGCAAGTTTGATAATAATTCCATGACTAAATTAAAAATAAAGGAAAAGTTGGAGGTATTGTACTGAAATTTTTCAAGCCCCAAAACGTGCAATTTTCGAAACTATATTTTTCAATAAATAGAAGCTCATTCTTCCTTCATTTCTCACCAATTCAAAAAAGCTTTACAGCGATTATTATAGAGAGAAATTATAGAAAGAAGAAGAGAAGTCTGCTACCTCACTATTCTAGTATCCAGTTTTTCTAAAGGTAGGGAGTATTATTTCTTTCTTATCTAGGAAGAAAACTTCTGTTATTCAATTCTTTATTATTCTATTGGAATAACCTATATACGCGGGCTACCCTATACTTGGTGAAATTCTTCTGTTGTTCCATTCTTTATCATTCATTTGAATATCACGTCTCATGCGCTTTTACGCCGCACCTAATTCCGTCTGTTGGAATAATATCCATGCATGCGTTTACATGGGACTGATTTCGTCTTTATTATTCGTTGGAATATCGTATGCATGCTTTTACGCCTGGGACCGATTCCGTCTTTATTATTCTCGTTGAATATATCATCATGCGCGCTTTTACGCTTAGGACTGATTCTGTTATTTATTATTTTGTTGGAATAACCTTCCTGTGCGGTCTATCGCATGCCTGGTGATTTCTTTTGTTATTCCATTCCTTATTATACTCAGTTGGTTAAAGTTTTGACTTCTATACTCCATGAAATTAGTGGAATATCCTTGATATTTGCGCTTCATCAAGTATCTTTTCATGGAAATATTCTTCTGAGCATTCTTGAATTTTACTCTACAAAGCAGTATCATGTTGACAATTTGGAGGTTATTAGTTCCTGGATAAAATAATTCTTGAACCTGTTTTATTGAATTCTTATATCATTGTCATCATCCTCATGTTTATATTTTGTTGAAAGTAATTTGTGGCCTATAGTGCATAGATGGACTTGGTATGATTATGACCAGGGATTATTCGGTGTAATCATGACCGTAATGTTATAAATGATGTGGTAAAAATCCTCATTGGCCCGTAGTGCATTGATGGACCGTTGTTGGCATGATCATGACCATTAATGAATACACAAATATTCTTGACCCGTAGTGTATGGATAATTGTGGTCGTGATACTAATGAATACCCTTGGCCGTAGTGCAGGGGTGATTCGATAATGTTGATTATTTATTAAGCTGAGTCCCAGCGATAAAAGTGATGAAAAAACTTTTAAATCATAAAAGATAGTAGATTTTATTCTCTACTTGACTCTTTTAATGGATTTCTTGTTCCACTGCAGTTAAACTTGATGGTTGTTATATTATATCAGTTTAACATTGTTGAAGGCTAACGATAATATATTCTGCATTATCTTAGTCATAATATTTCCTACTGGGCTAGTTGAGCTCACCCTTTTACTTTTATTGTTCTCTTCAGGAAATGAGAACGTAGTAGGGACTACTCGGGGAATGGAGTGACGGACCAGATGATACCATTAGTAGTCCTCACTATTCAGTGAAATAGTGGAAAATAAATGTAATAATATTGAATTTGAGTTTGAATATTGTGCAGACGATAATATTTGTATTAAAACTCACGACTTATGTTTTGTCGTATTTTTACTATTACGGTTGTATAATTAAGTTGTATTTGTATTACGTACCATGTATTTGACGACTCGAGAATAGGTGATGTATACCTATTTTGGGGGCGCCACGGTTGGTATCAAAGCTTAGGGATATGATCTTGGCTAAGATGTGAGACTAGAACTAGGAGGGAGAGACGGGGAATTCTTCGCTACTATGACCTACCTAAGTATTTTTGGTATTTAATTTGTCAGTCAGAGTGTAGGGATAATATGTTTCATGTCAATTAACCCTTATTTTGTGGCAGTATTTGAAAATGGCATCCGAGAATGTTGAGAACATCAATGGATCACAGGAGACCGTTGAGTCTCCACAGATCAATAACCAGGACAATGTGCATCAGGAAGGCGACAATCCTCATGCAAACAACAACACTGACCAAATGATGAACGATGGAATGTTTCGAGGCTTCATCCAATTCATGCAACATCAGGCGAGAGCGGCTCCTGTCCAAAATACAGGTGGAAACACTGGCAACTCTCGGACGGTCACCACCAAACAGTTCAAGGAGCTTGTACCACCAGAGTTTATTGCAGAGCCAAAACCACTTAAAGCGGAAGCATGGATAAAGTAGATAACCAAGATATTTGATGTCTTGGGATGCTCCGAGGACAAAAGGTTCCTTCGCCACCTTTATATTGCGTGAAGAGGATTCATTGGTGGGAATCAGAAATGTACCAACTTTTAACGCTCTCAAGATGTCTTGGGAGAAGTTCCAAGAGTACATCAAACGACAAGTACTTTCCCGAAAGTATTCGTCACATGAAGGAGGTGGAGTTTATCAAGTTGGAACAAAACAATATGACCGTGTCGCAATACGAGGCTAAATTTGTAGAGTTATCCCGGTTTGCATCCCATTTGATTGATAAGGAGGAGCGAATGACCCGAATATTTTTAAGAGGTTTGAAACTGGAGATACGACAATATCTTATTTCTCATAAACTGTGTTTGTATTCAAATGTTGTAAATAGGGCTCAGTTGTTGGAGCGTGATAACGAGTCAACACAACCAAGAGAAAGTAGTCGGCAGAATGAAAATACCAGTGGTAACAGTCATCGAAGCAGTGACAACAAACGTGGAGGGAATCAACATGCCAGAAATGGTAACCACTTCGGTGGTAATCATAGCCAAGATAATAAAAATGGACATTTCAAGAAAAGGAGATTCAACAATGATGGAAAGACGTCAGCACCAGCACCCGTTGTTAAGGAAGTAGAACGACCACCTATCATATGCTTCAAATTAGGAGTGGAGGGACACATCAGTCCAAACTGCGCGATGCCATCCAAAACATGTTATAATTGTGGAAGAGAAGGTCACTTTGCTCGATTTTATCGTTCACCGAAGACAAATTCAGCTAGGATGGAGGCACCAAAGGCCGTCCCAGAAAAGTCAAAGCTGGTAGTGCAAGGGAGAGCGTTTGTTGTGACCTATCAGAAAGCAAGGAACCCGAACGAGGTTATCACGGGTAAGCTTATCATAAACTCTAGTGAAGTTTATACCTTATTTGATACCGGTTCTACCCATTCTTTTATTTCTCCTACTTGCGCTCAACGTTTAAATTTGACTCCAGAGAAATTAGACTTTGACTTATCTGTTGAAACTCCATTAGGAGAAACCTTCATTACATCCACTATTTATAAGTCTTATTTGATTCAAATCGGTAACCTCACGCTACCTGTCGATCTTATCTCCATAAAAATACTTGCATTTGACGTGATTCGAGGAATTGATTAGTTAACTACTCATCATGCTAAAATTGATTGTTTTCGTAAGGTTGTTAGCTTTCATATTCCTAATAAACCTATTATGCGAATTCAAGCAACCAAACCATTAAAATCAATCACGGTCATCTCAAGCCATAAAGTTATTCTTTTATTGAAAAATGGATGTCAAGCTTTCTTAACTCATGTCACGGATTTAAACAAAAATATGTTAGATTTGAAGGATATTTCTATTGTTAATAAATTTCCTGATGTATTCCTTGAAGAACTTCCTGGCCTACCCCCAGAGCGTGAAGTTGAATTTTATATCGACCTTGAACCCGGTACAAAACCCATTTCTAAAGCCCCATATCGAATGGCTCCTATTGAACTTTAGGAGTTAAAGACCCAATTGCAGGAATTGTTAGACATTGGTTTCATTCCTCCTAGTACGTCTCCTTGGGGTGCTCCTGTTCTATTCGTGAAGAAGAAAGATGGGAGTATGCCACTTTGTATTGATTATCGGTAGTTGAATCATGTCACCATCAAAAATAGGTACCCATTGCCACGTATTGATGACCTGCTTTGATAGCCATAAGAGCACAATTTTTTCAAAGATCGATCTTCGCTCGGATATCATCAGCTGAAGGTTAAAACTGAGGATATTCCAAAGACTGCCTTTAGAACTCAGTACGGGCATTATGAATTCTTAGTCATGTCTTTTGGATTGACTAATGCTCCTGCTGCCTTCATGGATATGATGAACTGAGTATTCAAGGAATATTTGGATCACTTTGTGGGCGTCTTTATTAATGACATACTTATTTATTCCATAAGCCGTGAAGATCATGAGCAACACTTGAGGCTGATACTCCAAAAGTTTTGCGAATAGAAGTTTTATGCCAAGTTAAAGAAATGCGAGTTCTGGCTTGAGGAAGTAGCATTCCTTGGGCACGTAGTATCAAGTCATGGAATATCCGTTGACCCGGCAAAGATTGAAGCTATTCAAAGTTGGGAGCAACCCAAATCAGTGACCGAAATACGTAGCTTTTTTCGGTTTAGTAGTTATTATCGGAGATTCGTGGAAGGATTTTCTCGAATCGCTACTCCATTAACTCAAATTGACTTCGGAAAGATACAAAGTTCGGTTTGAGCGAGGAATGTGAGAAGAGTTTTTAAGAACTTAAAAGGAGACTCATTTCAGCACTTGTTCTGACAATACCGTCTAGTTCGGAGGGATTTTTCATCTACTGTGATGCTTCGGGCAAAGGGTTAGGATGTGTTCTCATGCAACATGGGAAAGTCATAGCTTTATGCCTCAAGACAACTCAAAGAATATGAGAGGAATTATCCTACTCATGATCTAGAGTTGGTAAATTGTTAATCTTCGCACTTAAAATTTGGAGGCATTACTTGTATGGAGAGAAAGTGGAGATCTTTACGGATCATAAAAGCCTCAAATATTTCTTCACTCAAAAGGAACTCAACATGCGAAAACGACGTTAACTTGAACTGTTGAAAGATTATGATCATACCATCCAATACCATCCTGGGAAAGCGAACGTGGTAGCTGACACATTGAGTAAAAGATCATATGCGGGTACGTGTGCAATATTCACAACACAAAAGCCCATTTTGTGTGACTTTCAAAGGATGGAGATAGAGTTAAAGACTCTAGGGACTCATGTGATGATGACGAATATACGAGTAGAACCGACTTTAATTGATAAAGTTAAAGTTGCTCAAGTAAAAGATCCGTAGCTGATGCGTATGAGGAAGAAAGTGCAAGAAGGTGCTATGCCGGAAGCAAGAATTGATGAAGAAGGAATACTTCGAGTCAACTACAGACTTTGTGTTCCTAACGACCCTGATTTAAAGTATAAAATCATGATGGAGGCGCACAACACACCGTTTGAAATCCATTCTGGGAGTACCAAAATGTATCATGATCTTCGTCATACATTGTGGTGGAGAAATATGAAGAGAGAGATAGTGCTATTTATCTCAAGGTGTCTAATTTTTCAACGAGTTAAAGCGGAGCATCAAGTACCAAAAGGTCCATTGCAACCACTTGAAATTCCAGAATGGAAGTGGGAGGACATTACAATGAATTTCGTTACTAGTCTTCCCAAAGTTTCTCAAGGCATAGATGCGATTTGGGTCATTGTTGATAGATTGACCAAGTCTGCTCATTTCTTACCGATACGAGAAACTTATACACTTGAACGTCTTACTCGTATGTCCATAAACGAGGTTGTAAGATTGCATGGTATGCCAGTATACATAGTTTCTGATCAAGACCCAAGATTCACTTCAAGATTTTGGGTTAGTTTGCAAAAAGCTATGGGCACGGATTTACGATTTAGTTTCTAAGATATCATCCCTCGAGACGGACGGGCAGTCGGAGAGGACAATTCAAACTCTTGAAGATCTATTAAGACTCTGTGTCCTTGACTTCTAGGGAAGTTGGGACAAGTTCTTACCATTGGTGGAGTTTTCCTACAACAATAGTTATTAAGCAAGTATTGGCATGGCTCCATTCGAGGCGTTGTATGGAAGAAAGTGTCGTTCTCCAGTATACTGGGATGAGGTGGGTGAAGCAACATTATTCGGACCAGAGTTGGTACGTATGACTACGAAAAATGATTCAAATGATCCGACAACGTATAAAAACCTCACAAGATCGATAAAAGAGTTATGCTGATCTTCATCGAAAGGATGTAGAATTCGATATTGGAGATCATGTGTTCTTACGTATTGCTCCATGGAAAGGAGTTACAAGATTTAGAAAGAGAGGAAAGCTCGATCCTCGATTCATTGGCCCATTTTTAATCCTCGATCGAGTAGGAACTGTGGCCTATAGACTTGCGTTACCGCCAAGTATATCGCGTGTTCATAACGTTTTTCACATATCCATGTTACGTAAATATGTGAAAGACCCAAACCACATTACTGAGTTAGAACCGGATGAAATAGAGGAAGATTTAACGTATGAAAAGGTTCCTGTTAAAATCTTGGATAAGAAGGAACTTATTCTACGCTCCAAGGTTATACCTCAAGTCAAAGTTTTGTGGAGAAACCACGATGTTGAGGAAATGACCTGGGAGTTAGAATCTAAAATGAAATCAAAGTATCCTCACCTCTTCGACATACCAGGTACGTACCCTAATTTCGAGGATGAAATTTCATAAGAATGGGAGGTTGTAAGACCCCAACTTTTTGAATAAAGATTAAATTTTCTCGAAATATATTTTTGAATATTATGGTGTGGATTTGATATAATGTTATAGCTGTGGGTAATATTTACAAATTTTGCAAAGTACGCAAGTTGTTATATAATATTCGATTGGTCGGAGAATATTCGTTTTAACAGGTAATATTCGTACAACGGCACAATCATTGGTGGACCCCCCACAACAGAATTATTGTCGGATTGAGAAAACGACAAAAATACATTATGAAAATAACGGCGGAAGTTTTACCGTTAACTGTTGAACTACCCGGTAGTAAAAGTACAGAAATACGCGTGGTTGCATAGTAGCACACGATATTGATTATTGATGCTTACGTGAGAAGTCACTCAGTTATACTCAATTATTACTACAGAAATTGATGCATCATATCTCTCATATTATTGATTCGATTATTGTCATAGTATCATCTGCATAATATGTTATTTTATTAAATCAATAATTGAGACGACAAAGTTATTCATATTATTAAATTGCAATATTTACAATGTCTAGAAGTTCTGTCAAGGAGAGGTTTGGTCACCTAATTGCGCGCCAATAGGGAGAAATCATTATTGGAAAGCCCCTTCTTTCCTGGGAATGACTTGGTTGATAAATATTGTCAGTTATAATATTAATGATGAATGTTATTAAAATTGAAGTTGTGTTCGGAGTTGAATTTAGTGACGCGAACGTGATATTTGAGTCCAGAACGATGAAATTAGTAAAAATAGTCTATAAACACAAAATTTTCCAGAAATACACTATTTGGTCAAAAAGTCAACAGTTGACTTTTTTGGGAAAAGTCAAACTTTGAAATTTAAAATTTTATATTTTTGATAAAATTGTTTCATTGTGTTGGAATTATTTGTGTTAGTGAAAATCGACAATTATTTCGATAATAATTGATGTCTGGAGGTTATATTTACCAATCGGGTATTTAACCAGATAAATGAGCAATTGATTGCTATTATTTCACATGATTATAACTATTTATTCACATGTGTATACTATTGTTTCACATTCTTGTTACTATTAGGGGAGTTGGTGCAAGATTGATAATACTTGCATGACTAAGTTAAAAATGGAGGTATAGATGGAGGTAATATACTGTAATTCGTATTTTCACATGTCTAGAACTATTGATTCACATAATTTACTATTGAATCACATTATTTCCAAATAGGGGAGGTGGTGCAAGTTTGTTAATACTTCTATGACTAAATTAAAAATAAAGGAAAAGTTAGAGGTATTGTACTGAAATTTTTCGAGCCTCAAAATGTGTAATTATCGAAACTATATTTTTCTATAAATAGAAGCTCATTCTTCCTTCATTTCTCACCAATTCACAAAAGCTTTAGAGCGATTATTATAGAGAGAAATTATAGAAAGAAGAAGAGAAGTCTGCTACCTCACTATTCTAGTATCACGTTTTTCTAAAGGTAGGGAGTATTATTTCTTTCTTATCTATGAAGAGAACTTCTGTTATTCAATTCTTTATTATTCTGTTGGAATAACCTATATACGCGGGCTACCCTATACTTGGTGAAATTCTTATGTTGTTCCATTTTTTATCATTCTGTTGGAATATCCTGTCTGTGCGTTTTACGCTAGACCTAATTCCGTCTTTATTATTCTGTTGGAATATCCTGTCCATGCGTTCTACACCGGACCTGATTTTGTCTTTATTATTCTGTTGGAATATCCTCACATGCATGCGTTTTACGCCGGACCGATTCCGCCTCTTTATTATTATTACATTTGAATATCCGTTTACGCGTTCTACGCCGGACCGATTCCGTCTTTATTATTCATTGAATATCCTCGTGCATGCGCTTTTCTGCCGGACCGATTCCGCTCTTTATTATTTCATTAGAATATCACATCTCATGCATTTTCTGGGGACCGATTCCGTTATTTATTATTCTCATTGGAATAACTCGCCTGCGCTTGATCTATCACATGCCCTGGTGATTTCTTTTGTTATTTCATTCCTTATTATACTCTCATTGGTTAAATTTTTTGACTTCTATACTCCATGAAATTAGTGGAATATCCTTGATATTCGCGCTTCATCCAAAGATCTTTTCATGGAAATATTCTTTCGAGCATTCTTGAATTTTACTCTACAAAGCAAGATCATGTTGACAATTTGGACGTTATTAGTTCTGGATAAAATAATTCTTGAACTTGTTTTATTGAATTCTTATATCATTGTCATCATCCTCATGTTTATATTTTGTTGAAAGTCATCGTGGCCTATAGTGCATAGATGGACTTGGTATGATTATGACTAGGGATTATTGATTGTAATCATGACCGTAATGTTACAAATGATGTGGTAAAAGTCATCATTGGCCAGTAGTGCATTGATGGGACGAGTTGTTGGCATGATCATGACCATTATTGAATACACAAATATTCTTGGCAGTAGTGCATGGATAATTGTGGTCGTGATACTAAAGAATATCCTTGGCAGTAAGTGCGGGGGTGATTCGATGATGTTGATTATTTATTGTCGAGTCCCAAATGATAAAAGTGATGAAAAACCTTTTAAATCATAAAAGATAGTAGATTTTATTCTCTACTTGACTCTTTTAATGGATTGCTTGTTCATCTGCAAGTTAAATTTGATGGTTGTTATATTATATCGGTTTTTAACATTGTTGAAGGCTAACGATAATATATTCTGCATTATCTTAGTCATAATATTTCCCTCTTGGGCTAGTTGAGCTCACCCTTTTACTTTTATTGTTCTCTTTGAAATGAGAACGAAAGAGGGACTAGTCGGGGAGCGAGTGGCGGATTGAGATGATACCATTAGTAGTCCTCATTATTCAAAGTGAAATAGTGGAAAATAAATGTAATAATATTGAATTTGAGTTTGAATATTGTCTCAGGCGACAATATTTGTATTAAAACTCACGACTTATGTTTTGTCGCATTTTTACACACGGCGGTTGTATAAATAATTTGTATTTGTATTACGTACCATGTATTTGATTTAATTCGAATAGGTGATGTATACCTATTTTGGGGGCGTCACAATAATCATCCTAGGTTATAGAACGATTAATAAACACATATATAGCACATAATATTAATAATAAAAATTCATTTTATTAATAACTAATTCTTTAAATCTTAAATTTGGAACAATCTGAATTTCCAGGTTGTTACACTCTTCCCCCCTTATAAAAATTCCGTCAAAATTTCTTAAAACTACACCCTTACCGAGGTCATCTTCACCCCTTCTTCACATGATTTCGTCTTCAAAATTTTAGCTTACTCTTTTTCTCAACTTCTCTTCAAAGGAGTCCTAATCTTTCAAACATTCTCTTACCTTCATAACGTATCAACAATTATGAAGTAGAATGAACAACGAGGAATATAAGAATTCCGTTAAAACATTTCATACTTTTGCTGAGGGGTCAAATTGACCATGAACTCTTACTAGGTTTAATAGCATGACGTCGTAATCCTTCATCCTCGGTTAGTTTACAATCACCAATAAGGTAAATTACCTCTCTCATACGTATGCAATCAACCCATTGTATAACCCCATTTCGGGGTGTGTTCACCTCAGACTTAATCATTAGATTTCGCACCAAAACAATTTGGTTTGGCACAACTCTTCAAAGAAAGCTCGATTTTATTTTAAACATGACATATCATTTATCTATCCAAATCAAGTAGCTTAGACCATACCAATAAATTGGATATCAACTTGAAACATTCGTCTTAGTCAAATCCATTGATGTCAAGTACTTCTTTAAATTCTTTTCGCAATACATCAAAACGTTTAATGACGTCATGATACCGTACTTTTCACAGTACGTTGAGGACTTCGTCAGTTCATGACTTCGTCATTATACATCATACCATAGCGGGTTGTTGATCCTAAGATCTCCTCCAACACTATCTTCAATTGCATTAATAACTCCATCCTTTTACCATCCTTTGCATCGAATGCACGGATGATATAAAATTCATTTTGATATTTCAAATCAATTTCTATCTAGCCAAAACAATTAGCATAGACATACCAAGAATAGTTCTTTTAAAAATCTAGTGGTTCCAAAAGTTGAACCAATTCTTTCCTTTTTCAAATGCACATATAAGCACGATTTCAATAAACTTCGAAATCTAGCATAGCTAGATGACTTAGAATATCTTATTCTCCATCTTCATTCAATGTCTTACTTGTGACAATACTTAAATCTTCTCTAACACCTTCAATGCTAAGACTATTGAAAATAACTTCACTTTCAGTCTAAACATTCCTATACCGTAGTATAGTCCATCAACTTACCACACTTTATGTGTTTAGGAACTTTCCACAACCATATGTCTTTAAGAACTTATCTTCGCAATATGTAATCCAAGAACAAATCAAGGACTATCCATATGCTTGGGGCTCAGAAACATAGCATATAACTATGAGTCACAAACTTTTCATAAGTATGAGATTCAAGAACTCGCACCTATCTTATCATTCTCTACCTATCAAGTATATACAAGAGAAAAGATTCACCTTCTCGTCATATACATATTGATAGCGCGACATACTATTCCAATGATTATCACTGTAATAACTAAGTAATCACAAACCCCCTCCCATTCGAAGGTTCGTACCACTCAGCTATCACATGAGTCCTCAATCAAAATCTTAAAACTTCTAACTTTCTCTTTACTTAATACGAATTTTCTTTAATTCATATGCTATCCTTCTAAACTCAATCTGAGTTCTTCTTCCCGTACTATTCGTAGTACCATTCATTCATATCATTAGTTATAAATCATTCATCGTTTAACAACTCATCTGTTACTACGATTCACTATGATCACGTGGTGATCTTCTTATCATTCTCTCTACGATTATAGTCTTAGGTACTCATACCTAAGGTTTATAACCTATCAGCTCTGATACCAACTTGTAATGCCCCGAAATCCGGTCTATCTTCACACCCGAATTTCGTACATCACGAGTACATCATTCATCCAACATACATCATTATATACTAAAATAGAACAACATACATTCTCAAATCCTAGGTTCTAAAAACCTTGTAACTTCTTTCATTACAAATAATGATAGATACATTATTCATTTCATCTTATAAGACTGACTTTTATCCGCCACCAAGGATACATAACAGTTCATTTAACTAGTCTATAATTCAGTTTCATATTTCTAAATTACAAGTCTTCACTCGATCTTCTCACTCATTCACATTTTGAATGGCACTTCATCTGGATACCGTCAGCTTGATCTTTACGGGATCCTTAAGTTCTTTTAACAACGTTCGCTGAAAATATTTTTCATTTAAAGCAAGTGTGAGCATTCAATTGCCCAGCAAATCATAAAAGTTGAACAAACAACTTCAAGAATTCAAACATTCCTTTAGAACTTCGATAACCGAACAAAGGTTATGAAGCAGCTTGAATAATAGGAATAATTCTGATTCCTATCATTTTAAAACATTAATCACATTCAACTTGAAAAACTTTCCTTCTTCTACCTTTTTCATACACATCATGTCTAGCTAGAATCATTAGCACAGACTTAACCATAACGGTTCATGTATAAACAGAACATTCTCATATTTAACAATTCAATCACAGAACAGTTCATCTCATACAAACACCAAAGTGTTCACATTGTGGCACAAAGCCTCATACGTTCTACCACTTTGTACAAATATCGCACATTCGCACATTCGCACATAGACAGAACTTCTCAAGTTCAACATCTAAGAAGTTTAAGAAACTAGCATTCATTTAGAATATGAATGAAGTTAGGAAACTTGTCTTACGCCCAGCTACAGCTTACGTTGAACTGCTCATTCCAATCCCTATAAAACACATAAGGAAAAACACATACACCAATTAGTCATATACTTGACTTACGCATTGGTTTAGTTAACTTTACTTCTAAGGGTTCGCGTTCTTGCAACCTAAGTTTACGCAACCAACTTTCATTACCAATTTACGGCTTCATGACATACGGAGATGTCTTACTCGAAACGTTCATCATCTTTGATGATTTGCATTCTTATCTTCTTCTTATAACTTCTCTAGGACTCAGCACACATCGCTTCTCCACTAGTAGTCCATATGGTACTCTGAGTGGTTTCCCACAAACAACCAACAAACAAGTTCCCGTCTCATCTACACTGCCATCACAGTGACTTAGATCGGTCGCCAATTTTGCATATACCTTCGCTCTCTAAAGGAATTGTTTAGCCCAGCTCCCATATGTCAACCATCAAAGGTTACGATTGTACCACAACCTAACTTATCGTAACTTATCTTAACCCTTAACTATAACGTTCGTTAAGTCAATTTCTTATTCCTTACGACTTCCTAGCAACTAAATGCCATACCTCATGATTCATTCTCTATCGTCCAAGTCATGCAGTCTTTTGTATACTCAAAACGATCATTCAAGTTACTCATTAACTCGACTTCGTTACGTTAACGTCATTGTCGTTATTCAATTCTTTACCATTCATGGTTTAATCATTAATCTTAATTATCTTACGATCAAACATACACGGGGTGTAGGTTCTATCCGCTTAGTATTTGCGTACACTCAACCTTCACGTCGGTTAAAGGGGCAAAGGGTCAAAAATGCCTCTGATGTTTACCCCGATGTCTCACTTGCATTCTAAACTAATTTTTTTTCAAAAGTACCCTTAACGTTATATTTTTTGGGTCGTTCGTGCCCCTGCCGTTAACAGAAGACAAACGAGGTTTAAATGTGATGATGTGGCAAGCTTAAATAAAAAATATATTCTAAATAAAACAATATATATCATTTAATCAAAACAAAAAAATACAAAAATTCAAAATAAAAAAAGCATAACATATTTACATCATTTAATCAAAATAATAAAATTCAAATTATTTTGTTAACTAATCAAAACAACTAATTAAATAAAATAAGTTGTATAACATATTTACATTATTTAATCAAAATACTAAAATTCAAAACATAACATATTTACATCAAATACTAATTCAAAAAAAAATACTAAAATACTAAAAAAATACTACAATACTAAAATTCAAATTATTTTGTTAATTAATCAAAACAACAAAAATTCAAATTACATCATTAAAATACTAAAATCATAATACTAAATACTAATTGATATAAAAATTTTAAATTACTAAAATCATAATACTAAATAATATTTTTAAACTATATAAAATTCAAAATTGGAGTATTTTATTTTATTAATTTTAATATTAATTTTAAAATCATATCAATTTAAAAATATTATGATGTAATTTGAATTTTGAATACATTTTTAAAATATTATTACATCATCAAATTATAACATATCTTGTTATATGTATAGATTATTACATCATCAAATTATTTATATTATTTATAACATATCTTTGTTATGTATAGATTATGTATAGATTATTACATCATCAAAATTTTATATAGTTTAAAAATATTATTTAGTATTATGATTTTAGTATTTTAATGATGTAATTTGAATTTTTGTTGTTTTGATTAAGTAACAAAATAATTTAAATTTTAGTATTTTAGTATTTTTTTTAATTTAATTTTTTTTTAATTAGTATTTTAGTATTTTTTTAATTATTATTTGATGTAAATATGTTATGTTTTGAATTTTAGTATTTTGATTAAATGATGTAAATATATTATACATGTGACGCCCCCAAAATTAGGTATACATCACCTATTCTGAGTCGCCAAATACATGATACAGAATACAAATACAATCTTTAACATACAACAAGAGAGTTGTGAGTTTAAATACAAATATTGTCTTCTAGACAATATCCACTTTCAGAATAAGTTCTCATTATATTTATTATCACACTATTTAACAGAATAGTGAGGACTACTAGCTATTACTATCATCCGGACCATCACTCCGTTCCCCGACTCGTCCCCGCTACGTTCTCATTTTCTGAAGAGAACAGTGAAAGAAAGGGTGAGCTCAACTAGCCCAGTAAGAAATATTATGACTAAGATAATGCAGAATAAATTATCATTAGCCTTAAACAGTGTTAAACTGATACAATATAACAAACATCAAGTTTAACCGTAGCAAGCAATCCATTAGAAGAGTCAAGTAGAGAATAAAATCTACTATCTTCTATGATTTAAAAGGTTTTTCATGACTTTTATCACGAGACTCGACTAATAAATAATCCACATCATCGAATCACCCCTCAGATATTACGGCGAGGATATTCTTTAGTATCACGACCACAATTATCCATGCACTACGGGCCAAGAATATTTGTATATTCATTAATGGTCATGATCATGCCAACAACTGTCCATCAATACACTACGGGCCAATGAGGACTTTTACACCATCATTTGTAATATTACGGTCATGATTACACCGAATAATCCCTGGTCATAATCATACCAAGTCCATCTATGCACTACAGGCCACATATGACTTTCAAAAAAAATAACATGAGTATGATGACAATGATATAAGAATTCAATAAAACAAGTTCAAGAATTAACTTATTCAGGAACTAATAACGTCCAAATTGTCAACATGATACTGCTTTTTTAGAGTAAAATTCAAGAATGCTCAGAAGAATATTTCTATAAAAAGATACTGGATGAAGCGCAAATATCAAGAATATTCCACTAATTTCATGGAGTATAGAAGTCTAAACTTTAATCAACTGAGTATAATAAAGAATGGAATAATAACAGAAATCACCATGCATGTGGTACTTCACATAAACAGTTTATTCCAACAGAATACTAATAAGGACGGAATCAGGTCCGACGTAAAACGCATGCATGTACGTGATATTCCAATGTAATAATAATAAAGGCGGAACCAGTCCAAGGTAAAACGCATGCATGCAGGATATTCCAATGTAATAATAAAGACGGAATCAGTCCGACGAAACGATAAACGAGGATATTCCAACAGAATAATAAAGACGGAATCGGGTCCGGCAGAAAACGCCTTGCGTACAGGATATTCCAATGTAATAATAAAGATGGAATAATAGAAGAATGTCACCAAGTATAGGGTAGATCACAGATATAGGTTATTCCAATAGAATAATAAGAAATGGAATATGCAGTTCTCTTCATGAATAAGAAAGAATAACACCCCTTACAAGTAAAAAAAGCGAATATAAGAGTAGGGAAGTAGAAGAATACTTTTCTATAGTTTCTCTATAATTTTTCTCTCTGGAGTTTCAGTGACTTCGTAAGAAATAATGAAGGAATGAGCTTCTATTTATAGGAGAATGGAAGTGCACTGTTTATGAACGAAATTATTTTGCAGAATACAAATTCTCAAATTCAATCAACCAAAAATTAAAATATAATATATATAAATATAAACACATGCTATATATCAATATTATATATACCACTAGATTTTTTTCCCCATAACCAACATCAATCCCCACCCCCCCACCACCAAACTCACTTTCACTACACTCTTACACATCACAATCACACTACCACTTTTCCACCATATTCCACTCACACTACCACTTTTCCACCATATTCCACTCACACACACATCACACACCTATCACTTTCACCTATCTTTTTCTCCCACCATATACTCAATACATACATATATAAATAACTTCCATACGTATACTCTTTCTCCATTTTCAAAAAAATCATTTTTCCAACACAAATGGGCCCCACTTTTATTATAAAAAATTTCTACCGAATATTTTGGAAAATGGGTAAATAGGGGTCCATAAAATAAGTAAAACTTCATAAAAATCACCTTAATAATTTTAACAACATTTATCACCTTTATTATAATTCATAATATTAATCGACCAGGTCGTTTCCAAGAAAGAGGGGGCTTTCCAATAAGGATTTCTCCCTATTGGCGCGCAATTAGGTGACCAAACCTCTCCTTGATAGAACTTCTAGACATCGTTAATATTGCAAATAATAATATTAATAACTTTATCGTCTAAATTATTGATTTTAACAATATAATAAATATCGACAATAATTGAATCAAATAACGTGAGATACTATGCAACAATTATTATAGCAATAATTGAACAAAACTGAATGACTTCTCACGCAAGCATCAATAATCAATACCGTGTGCTACTATGCAACCACGTGTATTACTTTACTTTTACTACCGAGTAGTTGTGACGGCCCCGAATCCAGGTCCTAAATCACCTCAGATCCGGTTCGATCATTCTATACAACTATTATTATTTTTGCGGTAGATATAAACATAAATTGTTTATACATTACACTTACACACTTTTCCCCAAGGTCGAGTAACCTTAACTTATACATAATTCATAACTTTTCTAACATATAACAACATTAATATCAAAAAATACAAATCTAATCGCACGCTATTCGCTAAAGTCGAACCATCTTGGACCTTTCCTCAGATCCACGATTCGCCTTTAATGAAATGTTTTATCATGATATAGCAAGGGTGAGCATAAGGATTGCCCAACAAGTTTAAATTCAACAATATAACAATATATTATGATTGAAATGATTTGAATAATTGGCTGACTATAATTCAACAATATAATTGTGAACTAGCAGGAACAAATTTAGGATTGAACAAGTATTATACATGAACAAATATATCTGAAACAACTGGTAATGAAGGTGATCAGCCTTTCATACCTGACTTATACATGCAATATATATAGAGTACAATTATACATGGCAATCAGCAATGATTAACCATAAGCTTATCCGAATGAAACACTCTTAATAGAGTTAAGTAAAACAAACTTGCCTGAACCGTTGATTACCGCTACACAATTTATATCACCTTACCCGAAGACCTAGTATTAGTAATATAGAACTCCAATATTAGAATAATATCATCATAATATAATACTATTATATATATATATATACACAGAATAACCTAAACACATAACACATAACCCTATTAGTCTATAACACACATAAGACTAAAGATCGTGTCAAACTATTTCAAATCGACTTGAGTTCGACAAAGTTCTAATGTCCCAACGGTCTAGTCGGACAATTCTTCGAGTCTAAGTTCAATTAAACTCTGACTTAACACTTAACAATTAACTTAAAAAATTTCAATAACAATCGAAATATTTTTCAAAGTCTCGTAATAATTTTTAAATAATTATTACTATTTATCTTGATTTTTAAATCATTAATAATAGCATTTAAATAAATTAAATACTACTTAATTCTTTTATCACTAATATTTATTTATTATCAAATATTAATGAAATACATGTAATAATATTATAATATATTTATAATATATCAAAGTATTTTTAATACTTTAAAATCACCTTTATATGATTTTTAAACAATTAAATTCATTATCCGATAATTGCTTTTAATATTAAAATATTAATATTTTCATGACAAAATATCAAAAGTTATATTTTATAACTTAAAATATTTTTATAACACTTAAATCATTTTTATATGATTTTTAAATCATAAATTCTATTTTTTCATAATTTATTTAATACATTTATTAAATAAACTAATTATTATTAATATTGATTAATTAATGAAATTCATCCTAAAATATTAAAAGTCACTAAAAATAACTTAAATATTTTCTTATAACATAATATTATTTTTCATGATTTTCATGAATTAAAATCATTTTAAATCATTTATTTAATATTATAATTAAATAAATTAAATACCATTTATATTCCAAAAATATTAAATATTTATGAAATATACTTAAAATAATTAAAACTATTTTTCGTAATTTAAAATAATTTTTCGTAATTTATTTAGTATTTTTAATAATTAAAATCTATTTATTTTAATTTATTTATTAATTTTAAAAAAATAATAATAATAAAGTGTCGCTAAAGGTCCTATAGCTTACGTAATCTCGTCGCTATAGGTGTTCTTGGTGTTCTTCTTGGTGCCTACCGTAAACTCATGTGTCAATGAAGCTAGGGGATGGTTTTGACCAACTTTTTATCCTTGTTTAGCGTTATGTTATGTGGGTTATAAAGTGTGTAGATTATAGTATACGTGTAATACTATAACTATATACTAAGATCATGGCCAAAACATTTAACCACCAAGAAGAGATCTAAGCAACCAAATATCATGTCAGAGCTGTTCTTCATTTCGGGTTTTCCAAAATGAAGAACAGTCCGTACTGCCTTCTTTGAATCTTCATAAGTTGGATTACATGCTTATTCAGTGTAATAAAAAGGGTTGATCTTGAAGACCACATGGCAGTGTACAATAAAATGTCATCAGATCGGACTAAACATAACAAGAAATGAAGATTTGATCCAGTCAAACTACATGTCAGGGACTTGTTCTTGAAGATTCTGGGTTTTCCAGAATCTTCATCAAAGCAGATCAGTCAAGCTAGTTTGACCAAGATTAAAAACAATTCTGTTAGGTACTTGAGTGAAATAAAGGCTTAAGAATGTAGTCTTCATGTCATACTTCAACTGTAAAATAACAACAGGACCAAATATATTACCAGAAGCAAGATCCAAGGCATTGAACATCTTTTAAGAAGAAATCTGGAAATCTGGGCTGCCCAGATTTCAGTTTTCGTGAGTGGTCAACGATGTTTGACCGCTTGTAACTTTTAATCTAGACTTGATCTGGACTTGATTCAAGTCTCAGATCCAAGAGCTAACAACAAAGAAGAAACCTACAACATTAAACACACCTAAACATTAACAGATAAAGATCTATAATGTCTGACATATGGATGTCAGACGACTTATTCAAACTCATCCAGATTTTAGAAAACATTAAATTCGTGCATCTAGATGTTATAGATCCATGATCTATCAACCCAGATCACTTATAGACACCCTAATACACAACTTTCAACAACAACTTACAACATTTAACATCAAATCTAAGAATTTTTAAAATTAAGGTTCTTATACCTTTGAGCTTGATTTCTTGAATCTGATTCTTTGAATTTGTTCTTGGTAAGCTGAGATATGATATCATCTTAACTTATCTCTCCTTTTCTCTTTCAAATTTCAAAATCTTAGAGAAAGAAAGCTTTGGCTCAAATGAAAAATAAAGTAGCATTTCTCTCACTTTAATCTATAAAAATGTTGACATGTTGCTTATGATCTGATCATTTTTGGCTGGTTGGCTGGATTTTGTCACATAGCTAGGTCTAGGGTTGGTGAGCAACTCACCTTAGGGCAACATTTACAAGCAACCATTAATTATTTAACAAAGGGCATGATAGTCATTTTCCATTTTATTTTAATGACATTTTGGACATTTGACCAAACCCTTAGGGTTTAGGGTTTGGTTAGGGATTAGGATTTGGAAAAATTAGGGTTTAGGGTTTGAGCCAATTTAGGGTTTGCAAGTTATTTTCTAAAATTTCCAATTTAGGTTTTCGAAAATAGAAAATTAAAATTTCTAAATTATAATTACGATTTTCTAATTATATAAAAATTTCTTAATCATAATTTAAATATTGCTAATTAGGATTAGTATTTCCTAATTACAATTGCTAATTTAGCAATTAGGGTCAAAATCACGGATTATGGTTTATAACCCAAAATTAGGGTTTCTAATAGAAAAATTAATTTTCTAAAATAGAAATTAGATTTCGTAATTAGATTAGGGTTTTCTAATTACTTATCTTGAAAATTAGAATTAAGTTTTCCTAATTAACATTAAAAGTATTAAATTAACACTAAGGTTTTTCCCTATTTACAAATTAAGGTTTCAAATCCGTAATTAGGGTTTCAAATTTCGAATTAGGGTTTTGTAACCATTTTGTTAAGATTAACCCTAATTAATCCTATAATTATTTACACTTACGCCATTAAGTTCCCGATTTAGGGTTTAATGCACCGGTTTTAGGGTTTCTTGTTAATCGCTAGGGTTTTCTAACCGAACATTGACGTTCTTAATATATAATTAGGGTTTGTTACAGATATCGTTTATCTGGTCAACCCTTGACCCTTAACCACATCATGCACACATATACACATAACATAAACGCTTATTCCCTTAATCCTGAATAATTCACTTAAATTATTCACAGAATTTTGAAATCCTTAAAATTCTATCTTAAAAATATCAAACGCATACACTAATTTTCTATCTAGGTTCTAATTTTGAACCTTAAATCAATTAATAAAATTTTTAAAAATATTCAAAATTCTCGGGTTGTCACATTCACCCCTTCTTCTAAAAATTTCGTCCCCGAAATTTACCTTACACCATTCACATATATTATCACATGCTACCCAATACATTCTTCACAAGAATAAAAATTTTGAAATTGTGCTGAGGGGTTTTACAGACTATTGTCTGTCATTTTCGCAAAGGTTATAGGAAATTCATCCGCAAACCGTCATAACTTACGGACATAGTGGGTAATTAATCCAGTATGTCCTGTACTTATTAAGTACTGCTGGTCGACTCTGTTTCTCTTCACTGCCATTGGCACAAAATTCTAATTCAGTCTTATTGGATTCCGCACCAAAACAATTTGGTTCGGGAAATTTCTTTCAATGAACACTTAGAGTTTTCATAAACTTTAGTCTAGCTGAATCGAATACCATAGACTCATATCAATAATTCAATTCAATCGAATTATTTAAGTGTAGCCAAACCCCGTTGGCAAATTAAAATTTTTAAAAATATTTTCGAGAATGACGCCATGATGATGTCATCTTTGTATTAGACACAAATCAGTTTGAGGATGTCGTCATTGTATGACTTTGTCATAATACATCATACAATAGTGGAACAACGATTTTAGATCAAATTCACACTAAGTATTCCGGTATTTACAACTCCAAATTTATATCATCTCTGCACCAGGTTATATGGTACATGAGTGATAAATAAAATAAATTTTGATATTTTAAATCATTTGCGTCTAGCTGAAATAAGTAGCATATACTATACTTTAAACCGTTTCAAAAATGATTACGAGTCTACATTTTTTTTAAGCAACACATAGTGCATATTTAGCTTGATGTCAATCATTTCGAAGTCTAGCATAGCTAGGAGTTCTGGAAAACTTATGTCTTCACTAATAATCATTTTCTTAACAATCTATCTGTTCCAATTATCCTCAATACTTCTGTTTCCACACATCTATACCTAGTTCATCAAACCACACTTATGAGTCCATAAATTGCCACAATCATATGAGTTTAAGAACTTTCCTAGCCAGACCTTTGGCGTCCGTTCGCTGAGGGGTTCATAAACATTTCATATAACTATGAGTCAAGAATGTCACATAAGTATGAGTTTTAAGAACTCGTACTTAACCTTATATTCTATACCTATAACCTATCTATATGTTATACACATGAGAAAAGAATCACCCTCTTAACACGCATATAGCAAATAGCGCGACACAAACATTTCAATGATTATCATTGTCAGAACTAAGTAGTTGTTACACCAAGTACAATTCCCCGCCCATACAAGGAATCATAACTCAAATTACACGGCATGAATCCTCAATTGAATCCCCACCTAACACTAACCACCTTTTTAATACGAATTTCATTTAACTCGTATTCATAATCCTTTCTTGAATCTGTACCAAATCATAGTACAACTGACACACAGCAATCTTGTTGTAAACTTTCCAATCATTAGATTTATTCTTATCCTTGCTATCACTTTATTAGATCACGGGGTGATCTTATCGTATATATTACGATTCATTTCTATATCTTGATCGTTTTGTTTTACGATCTCCTATCACTGCACCTTTAGTCTTTTAGACTCTATCTATTCATCACTACTGTTCAACTTTATTATCAGAGTTAGGGAACTATGTATCTTTATACTCGCCGAGATTCATCTTTAAATCTTACTGACCAACTAACTCTATGTGAGTTAGTACTTATCCTAATCACTGCAGTTATTGGTCTCAGGTATTCCTACCTAAGCTTCATAACCAACAGCTCTGATACCAACTGTGACGGCCCCGAATCCAGGTCCTAAATCACCTCGGATCCTGTTCGATCATTCTATACAACTATTACTATTTTTGCGGAAGATATGAACATAAATTGTTTATACATTAAACTTACACACTTTTCCCCAAGGTCGAGTAACCTTAACTTATACATAATTCATAAATTTTCTAACATATAACAACATTAATATCAAACAATACAAATCTAACTGCACGCGTCTATTAAAGCTGGAACTATCTTGGACCTTTCCTTGTATCTGATGTATTCGCCTTAATCTGAAATGTTTTATCATGATATAGCAAGGGTGAGCATAAGGATTGCCCAGCAAGTTTAAATTCAACAATATAACGATATATCATGATTGAAATGATTTGAATAATTGGCTGGCTATAATTCAACAATATAATTGTGAACTAGCAGGAACAAATTTAGGATTGAACAAGTATTATACATGAACAAATATATTTGAAACAACTGGTAATGAAGGTGATCAGCCTTTCATACCTGACTTATACATGAAATATATATAGAGTACAATATACATGGCAATCAGCAATGATTAACCATAAGCTTATCCGAATGAAACACTCTTAATAGAGTTAAGTAAAATAAACTTACCTGAACCGTTGATTACTGCTACGCAATTTATATCGCCTTACCCAAAGACCTAATATTAGTAATATAGATCTCCAATATTAGAATAATATCATCACAATATAATACCATTATATATATACACAGAATAACCTAAACACATAACACATAACCCTATTAGTCTATAACACACATAAGACACAGTATCAGGTCAAACTATTTCAGTCTGACTTGAGTTCGACAAAGTTTTAATGTCCCGACGGTCTAGTCGGACAATTCTTCGAGTCTAAGTTCAATTAAACTCTGACTTAACACTTAACAATTAACTTAAATAATTTCAATAACAGTCGAAATATTTTTTAAAGTCTCGTAATAATTTTTAAATAATTATTACTATTTATCTTGATTTTTAAATCATTAATAACGCATTTAAATAAATTAAATAATACTTAATTCTTTTATCACTAATATTTATTTATTATCAAATATTAATGAAATACATGTCATAATATTATAATATATTTATAATATATAAAAGTATTTTTAATACTTTAAAATCACCTTTATATTATTTTTAAACAATTAAACTCATTATCTCGATAATTACTTTTAATATTAAAATATTAATATTTTCATGACAAAATATCAAAAGTTATATTTTATAACTTAAAAAATATTTTATAACACTTAAATCATTTTTATATGATTTTTAAATCATAAATTCTATTTTTCCATAATTTATTTAATACATTTATTAAATAAACTAATTATTATTAATATTGATTAATTAATGAAATTCATCCTAAAATATTAAAAGTCACTAAAATAACTTAAAATATTTTCTTATACCATATATATTTTTTTTCATGAATTAAAATCATTTTTAAATCATTTATTTAATATTATAATTAAATATATTAAATACCATTTATATTCCAAAAATATTAAATATTTATGAAATATACTTAAAATAATTAAAAACTATTTTTCAGAATTTAAAATAATTTTTCGGAATTTATTTAGTATTTTTAATAATTAAAATCTATTTATTTAAATTTATTTATTAATTTCCAGAAAATAATAATAATAAACTGTCGCTAAAGGGCCCTGTAGCGACAGACCCGTCGCTATAGGTGTTCTTGGTGCCTGCCCAGAAACTCATGTCAGTGAGCTAGGGGGGTGGTTTGACCGACTTTTGATCTTTGTTCGCGTTATGTTCTAGGTTACATAAAGTGTGTAGATTATAGTGTACGTGTAATACTATAACTATATACTAAGATCATGGCCAAAACATTTCACCAGTAAGAGATCTAAGCAACCAAATATCATGTCAGAGCTGTTCTTCATTTCTGGGTTTTCCAGAAATGAAGAACTGTCTATACTGCCTTCTTTGAATCTTCATAAGTTGGATTACATGCTTATTCAGTGTAATAAAAAGGGTTGATCTTGAAGACCACATGGCATGGTACAATAAAATGTCATCAGATCGGACTAAACATAAGATTTGATCCAGTCAAACTACATGTCAGGGACTTGTTCTTGAAGATTACGGGTTTTCCAGAATCTTCATCAAAGCAGATCGGTCAAGCTAGTTTGACCAAGATTAAAAATAATTTTGTTAGGTACTTGAGTGAAATAAAGGCTTAAGCATGTAGTCTTCATGTCATACTTCAACTGTAAAACAACAACCGGACCAAATACATTACCAGAAGCAAGATCCCAGGCATTGAACATCTTATCAGAAGAAATATGGAAATCTGGGCTGCCCATGTGACGCCCCCAAAATAGGTATACACAACACCCATTCTGAGTCGCCAAATACATGGTACAAGAAGCAAACTACAACTTCAATAATACAAATGTCGTGTGAAATACGACAATATATACTGTGAGTTTAAATACAAATATTATCTTCTAGACAATATCTATACTCAAATAAATCCTCATCACATTTATTGATACATTATTTTACAAAAATGGTGAGGACTACTAAACAACTCTCTCTAGAACCTTCATTCCATACCCCGACTAGTACTCGCTACATTCTCACCTCCTGAGAAGAAAAATGGAACAACAAGGAAAAGGGTGAGCTCAACTAGCCCGGTAAAGAATATTATGACTAAGATAATATACAACAAATTATCGTTAGTCTCCAACAGGAAAAATCGATAGAATACAATAGACAACAAGTTTCGAGATCAATATTCGCAATGGAAATAATAATTCATAGAGTTACGTAGAGAATGAAATCTACTATAATCTATGAATTTAATGATCCATCATCAATATTTTATCCTGTAACATCAATCAATATTCATCTCAAATCAAATATTCATCTTTGCACTACTGAGCCAAAGATATTCATCAATCGGTCATGTTCATCTCAACACCTGTTCATCTTTGCACTAAAGGCCAAAGATATTCATCAGTCGGTCATGTTCATTTAAACACTGCTCATCTTTGCACTCTGAGCCAAAGATATTCTTCAGAAATCATTCATCTTTGCACTCTGGGCCAAAGATATTCAATAATATCATCATTTAAGACCGAGGATGATGAAAATATATTTAAAGAACGAATCCCGGTGAAACAAAATGACAAGGATTAAGGATTAAGGATTCGTACTTTGTTTTATCCATGTCCAACAATACCTCAAAAATAATCATAGTGGTGTAAAATTCAAGAATGATCAAAACATGGATACAATCAAAGCTAGTATCCAAAATAGATATTTTGGACGAAAAGAAGAAATTTTATTTTTCGATGAATAGTGCTGTATACGTGAATAGTGTCGTATACGTGAATAGTGCTTGATATCGTGAATAGTAACTCCGACACCAAAAGATAGAAATTCCACAAAAAAACATTTTCACGCTTCATTAATAGTACTCGTGAATAGTAACTCGTGAATAGTAACTCATGAATAGTAACTCGTGAATAGTAACTCATGAATAGTAACCCGACATGAAAAAGTTCCAAATTTGATAAAACTTCAGATCAACATTTCAAAGATAATGATATTGAAGAAATAATATCATTACGAAAAAAATAATATCCCTTACCTCAAAGAATCGATTGCCGGAAGGAAAGGTCGGAAGTGATCTTTGAATGAAACTTAGATTGAACAAAGAACTCTCAAAGTATCTAAATACTCACAAAATACGCAAATAATAGAGAGAGAAAGAGAGAAAACTTTGTTTCGGTGTGATTTTCAATTCTAACTTAGCCTCTATTTATAGGAAAATGTTAGCCCGCCAAAGCGAGACTTTGACCGCTACACGAGTGGCTTTACCGCTACTATTGCCACCCACCACATTTGAAATAAAATTCAGCACATTTTTCACCAACCACAAGTGGGGCCCACCAATTCTAGAATTTTCCACCAAAATCATTTATAACCTAATTTCGAATCAACCACCTCTTAAAATTCATAATAAATTATACGCTCATTTTTTAACGGTTCAAAATTTGTGGACATATACTCAACTTATATATGTATAACATATCCAAAAATTACAACGATCCAACGGTCGGATTAAATATTATAACTCACACAATAAAGCCGTAATAACACCGATTTGATCTTTTAATACCTCCAATCCGACAAAATACAAATAAAACATCTCAAAGATTAATTCCTTCATTAATAACCACATAAATAAATCCATCATTTATATTCATATAAAATAAATATTTCCTTATCATATGAATCAATAATTAATTATTCACAAATAATATTACTGTAATCACATTTATGACAACCAGTCGTTCCCAGGAAAGAGGGGCTTTCAATAAGGATCTCTCCTTCATTGGCGGCGCAATTAGGTGACCAAACCTCTCCTTAGGCAGAACTTTCTAGACATTGCCAATAATGTTATCTAATAATATTATTCAAATAATATGAATTATTGATCCGATAATGGAAAAATCTTGTGCGTTGACAATTATTGAACAACAATAATATAAAATATCAACGCAGCAATTATTGAATCAATAAAATAAAATATTGAGCAGTAGACTCATCGTGAAAATTATTGAGTAGTGCCATCTTACGTAAGGATCAATAATTCAACAATACTGCAATACCGTAGCTATCTTTTGCAACCACGCGCCAGACATCACGTATTTTAACCATAAGGTATTCAACAGTCTTAACTGTAATAATAACTTACGCCGTTATTTTTAACCAACTTATATTTGTCGTTTTTTCTCATCCAATCGCTTTCAGTTATGGGGCCCACACATGCTACCGTCTGCATTTAATATTCGAATATTCGACAAGCATTTAATATTCCACGACCAAACGAATATTCCCCGACAACAATGAATATTTTATAACCACTTGCTTATTTTGAAATATTTGCGTATTTAACCCTTAACTATCAACATTAATCAAATCAACCCTTACTATTTCAAAATAATAAATAAAGGAAATTCATTTTTATTTAAAAAAATTTCGGGGTCTTACAGCCCAGATTTCAATTTTCGTGAGTGGTCAACGATGTTTGACCGCTTGTAACTTTTAATCTAGGCTTGATATGGACTTGATTCAAGTCTCAGATCCAAGAGCTAACAACAAAGAAAAGACCTACAACATTAAACACACCTAAACATTAACAGATAAAGATCTATAATGTCTAACATATGGATGTCAGATGACTTATTCAAACTCTTCCAGATTTAAGAAAACATTAAATTCGTGCATCTAAATGTTATAGATCCATGATCTATCAACCCAGATCACTTATAGACACCCTAATACATAACTTTCAACAACAACTTACAACATTTAACATCAAATCTAAGAATTTTTAAAATTAGGGTTCTTATACCTTTGATTTTGATTTCTTGAATCTGATTCTTTGAATCTGTTCTTGGTAAGCTGAGATATGATATCATCTTAACTTATCTCTCCTTTTCTCTTTCAAATTTCAAAATCTTAGAGAGAGAAAGCTTTGGCTTAAATGAAAAATAAAGTAGCATTTCTCTCTCTTTAATCTATAAAAATGTTGACATGTTGCTTATAATCTGATCATTTTTGGCTGGTTGGCTGGATTTTGTCACATGGCAAGGTCTAAGGTTGGTGAGCAACTCACCTTAGGGCAACATTTACAAGCAACCATCAATTATTTAACAAAGGGCATAATAGTCATTTTCCATTTTATTTTAATGGCATTTTGGACATTTGACCAAACCCTTAGGGTTTTGAGTTTGGTTAGGGTTTAGGGTTTAGAAAAATTAGGGTTTAGGGTTTGAGCCAATTTAGGGTTTGTAAGTTATTTTCTAAAATTTCCAATTTAGGTTTTCAAAAATAGAAAATTAATATTTCTAAATTATAATTACGATTTTCTAATTATAGAAAAATATTTTAATCATAATTTAAATATTGCTAATTAGGATTAGTATTTCTAATTAAAATTGTTAATTTAGCAATTAGGGTCAAAATCACGGATTAGGGTTTATAACCCAAAATTATGGTTTCTAATAGAAAAATTAATTTTCTAAAATAGAAATTAGATTTCGTAATTAGATTAGGGTTTTCTAATTACTTAACTTGAAAATTAGAATTATGTTTTCCTAATTAACATTAAAAGTATTAAATTAACACTAAGGTTTTTCCCTATTTACAAATTAAGGTTTCAAATCCGTAATTAGGGTTTCAAATTTGGAATTAGGGTTTTGTAACCATTTTGTTAAGATTAACCCTAATTAATCCAATAATTATTTACACTTACGCCATTAAGTTCCCGATTTAGGGTTTCATGCACCGGTTTTAGGGTTTCTTGTTAATCGCTAGGGTTTTCTAACCGAACATTGACGTTCTTAATAAATAATTAGGGTTTGTTACAGATATCGTTTATCTGGTCAACCTTGAACCTTAACCACATCATGCACGCATATACACAGAACATAAACGCTTATTCCCTTAATCCTGAATAATTCACTTAAATCATTCACAGAATTTTCAAATCCTCAAAATTCTATCTTAAAAATATTAAACGCATACACTAATTTTCTATCTAGGTTCTAATTTTGAACCATAAATCAATTAATAAAAAATTTAAAAATATTCAAAATTCTCGGGTTGTCACAGTAGTTCAACAGTATCAACGGTAAAACTTTTGCAGTTATTTTCATAAAAATATTTTTGTCGTTTTCTCAATCCGACAATAATCCTGTTATGGGGTCCACCAATGATTGCGTCATTGTATGAATATTCCCTATTAAAACGAATATTCCCCGACCAATCGAATATAATATAACAACTTGCATACTTTGCAGAATTTATAAATACTACCCACAACTATAACATTATATTAAATTTATTCCATAATATTCAAAAATGATAATTATAGAAAATTCATCTTTATTCAAAAAGTTGGGGTCTTACAACCTCCCCTTCTTAAGAAATTTCGCCCTCGAAATTAGGGTATGTACCTGGTATATCGAAGAGGTAAGGATACCTTGATTTCATTTCAGATTCTAACTCCCAAGTCATTTCCTCAACATTGTGGTTTCTCCACAAAACTTTGACTTGAGGTATAACCTTGGAGCGTAGAATATGTTCCTTCTTTTCCAAGATTTTAACAGGAACCTCTTCATATGTCAAATCTTCCGCTATTTCGTCCGGTTCTAACTCAATAATGTGGTTCGGGTCTTCCACATATTTACGTAACATGGATATGTGAAAAACGTTATGAACACGAGACATACTTGGCGGTAAAGCGAGTTTATAGGCCACAGTTCCTACTCGATCAAGGATTAAAAATTGGCCAATGAATCGAGGATTGAGCTTTCCTCTCTTTCCAAATCTCGTAACTCCTTTCCATGGAGCAACACGTAACAACACATGATCTCCTATATCGAATTCCACGTCCTTTCGATGAAGATCAGCATAACTCTTTCGTCGATCTTATGAGGTTTTTATACGTTGTCGGATCATTTGAATCTTTTCCGTAGTCATACGTACCAACTCCGGTTCCAACAACGTTGCTTCACCCACCTCATCCCAGCATACTGGAGAACGACACTTTCTTCCATACAACGCTTCGAATGGAGCCATGCCAATACTTGCTTGATAACTGTTGTTGTAGGAAAACTCCACCAATGGTAAGAACTTGTCCCAACTTCCCTTGAAGTCAAGGACACAAAGTCTTAATAGATCTTCAAGAGTTTGAATCGTCCTCTTCGACTGCCCGTCCGTCTGAGGATGATATGCCGAGCTAAATCGTAAATCCGTGCCCATAGCTTTTTGCAAACTAACCCAAAATCTTGAAGTGAATCTTGGGTTTCGATCAGAAACTATGGATACTGGCATACCATGCAATCTTACAACCTCGTTTATGTACATACGAGTAAGACGTTCAAGTGTATAAGTTTCTCGTATCGCAGAAGAAATGAGCGACTTGGTCAATCTATCAACAATGACCCAAATCGCATCTATGCCTTGAGAAACTTTGGGAAGACCGGTAACAAAATCCATGGTAATGTGCTCCCACTTCCATTCTGGAATTTCAAGTGGTTACAATGGACCTTTTGGTACTTGATGATCCGCCTTGACTCGTTGACAAGTTAGACACCTTGAGATAAATATCGCTATCTCTCTCTTCATATTGCTCCACCAAAATGTATGACGAAGATCACGATACATTTTGGTACTCCCAGGATGGATTGCAAATGGTGTGTTGTGCACCTCCATCATGATTTTATAATTTAACTCAGGATTGTTAGGAACACAAAGTCTGGAGTTGACTCGAAGTATTCCTTCATCATCGATTCTTGCTTCCGGCATCGCACCTTCTTGCACTTTCTTCCTCATACGCATCAGCTCCGGATCTGTAACTTGAGCAGCTTTAATTTTATCAATTAAAGTCGGTTCTACTCGTATATTCGCTATCATCACATGGGTCCCTGGAGTCTTTAACTCTATCTCCATCCTTTGCAAGTCACACAAAATGGGCCTTTGTGTTGACAATATTGCATTCGCACTTGCATAGGATCTTCTACTCAATGCGTCAGCTACCACGTTCGCTTTTCCAGGATGGTATTGGATGGTATGATCATAATCTTTCAACAGTTCAAGCCAACATCATTGTCGCATGTTGTGTTCCTTTTGAGTGAAGAAATATTTGAGACTTTTATGATCCGTAAAGATCTCCACTTTCTCCCCATACAAGTAATGCCTCCAAATCTTTAGTGCGAAGAAAACAGCTGCCAACTCTAGATCATGAGTAGGATAATTCCTCTCATATTCTTTGAGTTGTCGTGAGGCATAAGCTATGACTATCCCATGTTCCATGGGAACACATCCTAACCCTTTGCCTGAAGCATCACTGTAGATGACAAATCCCTCCGAACCAGATGGTATTGTCAGGACAGGTGCTGAAATGAGTCTCCTCTTGAGTTCTTGAAAACTCTTCTCACATTCCTCGCTCCAACCGAACTTTGTATCTTTTCGAGTCAGCTGAGTTAGTGGAGTAGCGATTCGAGAAAACCCTTCTACGAATCTCCGATAATAACTAGCTAAGCCGAGAAAGCTACGTACTTCGGTCACTGATTTAGGTTGCTCCCAGCTTTGAATAGCTTCAATCTTTGCTGGGTCAACAGATATTCAATGACTTGATACCACGTGCCCAAGGAATGCCAGAACTCGTAATTCTTCAACTTGGCATAAAGCTTATATTCAATAAGCTTTTGGAGTATCAGCCTCAAGTGTTGCTCATGATCTTCACGGATTTTGGAATAAATAAGGATGTCATCAATAAAGATGACCACAAAGTGATCTAAATATTCCTTGAATACTCGGTTCATCATATCCATGAAGGCAGCAGGAGCATTAGTCAATCCAAAGGACATGACTAGGAATTCATAATGCCCGTACCGAGTTCTGAAAGTCGTCTTTGGAATGTCATTGGTTCTAATCTTCAATTGGTGATATCCAGAATGAAGATCAATCTTTGAAAAGAATTTGGCTCCTTGGAACTGGTCAAACAGGTCATCAATACGTGGTAATGGATACCTATTTTTTATGGTGACATGATTCAACTCCGGAAAATCAATACAAAGTCGCATACTCCCATCTTTCTTCTTCACGAATAGAATAGGAGCACCCCAAGGAGACGTACTAGGATGAATGAAACCAATATCTAACAATTCTTGCAATTGGGTCTTTAACTCCTGAACTTCAATAGGAGCCATTCGATATGGGGCTTTGGAAATGGGTTTCGTACCAGGTTCAAGGTCGATACAAATTTCAATTTCACGCTCTAGGGGTAAACCAGGAAGTTCTTCAGGAAATACGTCAGGAAATTCATTAACAATAGAAATATTATTCAAAACTGACGTATTTTTGTTTAGATCTGTGACATGAGCTAAGAAATCTTGACATCCGTTTTTCAATAAACGAATAGCTTTATGGCTTGAGATGACAGTGATTGATTTTAATGGTTTGGTTGCTTGAATTCGCATAATAGGTCGATTAGGAATATGAAGGCTAATAACCTTACGAAAACAATCAATTTTTGCATGATGAGTAGTTAACCAATCAATCCCTAGAATTACATCAAATGTAAGTATTTTCAATGAAATAAGATCGATAGGTAATGTGTGGGTACCAACTTGAACCAAACAAGACTTATAAATCGTGGATGTAATGAAGGTTTCTCCCAATGGAGTTTCAACAGATAAGTTAAAGTCTAATTTCTCCGGAGTCAAATTTAAACGTTGATCGCAAGTAGGAGAAATAAACGAATGGGTAGAACCGGTATCAAATAAGGTATAGACTTTGCTAGAGTTTATGATAAGCTTACCCGTGATGACCTCATTCGGGTTCCTTGCTTTCTGGGAGGTCACTACAAACGCTCTCCCTTGCACTAGTGGATTTAACTTTTCTAGGACGGCCTTGGGTGCCTCCATCTTAACTGAACTTGTCTTCGGTGAATGACAAAATCGGGCTAGGTGACCTTCTCTTCCACAATTATAACATGTTTTAGACGGCATCGCGCAGTTTGGACTGTTGTGTCCCTCTCCTTCGCATTTGAAGCATATGATAGGTGGTCGTTCTCCTTCCTTAACAACGGGTGCTGGTGTTGACGTCTTTCCATCATTGTTGAATCTCCTCTTCTTGAAATGTCCATTTTCTTGTCTTGGCCATGATTACCACCAAGTGGTTACCATTTCGCATGTTGATTCCTCCACGTTTGTTGTCACCGCCCGATGGTGATACCACCGGTGGTTTTTTATCTTTGCCAGGTAGCTTTCTCTTAGTTACATTGACTCATTACTGGCGCCCAATAAGCGAGCCCTATTTACAACATCATCGAGTACAAAACACGGTTTATGAGAAATAAGATATTGACGTATCTCCAGTTTCAAACCTCTTAAAAACATTCGCGTCATTCGCTCCTCATTATCGACCAAATGGGATGCAAATCAGGATAACTTCGCAAATTTAGCCTCGTATTGCGACACGGTCATATTGTTTTGTTCCAATTTGATAAACTCCACTTTTTTAATATGACGAATACTCTCGGGAAAGTACTTGTCATTGAATAGCTCTTGGAACTTCTCCCAAGACATCTTGAGTGCGTCAGGCTGGGTACGTTTTATAGATTCCCACCAGTAATCTGCGTCTTCACGCAACATGATGGTGGCGAAGGGAACCTTTTGCTCCTCGGAGCATCCCAAGACATCAAATATCTTGGTGATCTACTTTATCCATGCTTCCGCCTTAAGTGGTTTTGGTTCTCCAATAAACTCCAGTGGTCCCAGCTCCTTGAACTGTTTAGCGGTGACCATCCGAGAGTTTCCAGTGTTTCCACCTACATTTTGGACAGGAGCCGTTCTCGCCTGATGTTGCATGAATTGCATAAAGCCTCTGAACAATCCATCATTCATCATTTAGTCAGTGTTGTTGTTTGCATGAGGATTGTCGCCTTCCTGATGCACATTCTCCTGATTATTGATATGTGGAGACTCAACGGTCTCTTGTGCTTCATTTCTATTATCAACATTCTCGGATGTCATTTTCAAATACTGCCACAAAACAAGGGTTAGTTGACATATAACATATTATCTGTAAACACTGACCAACCAATTAAATACCAAATAAATTTAAGTAGGTCATACTAGCGAAGGAATTCCCCGTCTCTCCCCTCCTAGTTCTAGTCTCACATCTTAGCCAGGGATCATATCCCTAAGCTTTGATACCAACTGTGACGCCCCCAAAATTAGGTATACATCACCTATTCTGAGTCACCAAATACATAGTACAGAATACAAATACAATCTTTAATATACAACAAGTGAGCTGTGAGTTTAAATACAAATATTATCTTCAAGACAATATCCACTCTCAAAATAAGTTCTCATTACATTTATTATCACACTATTTAACAGAATAGTGAGGACTACTAGCTAATACTATCATCCGGACCATCACTCCGTTCCCCGACTTGTCCCCGCTACGTTCTCATTTCTTGAAGAGAACAGTGAAAGAAAGGGTGAGCTCAACAAGCCCAGTAAGAAATATTATGACTAAGATAATGCGAATAAATTATCATTAGCCTTAAACAAATGTTAAAGCGATATAATATAACAAACCTCCGGTTTAAGCATGGCGGAAACAAAGCAATCCATTAGAAGAGTCAAGTAGAGAATAAAATCTACTATCTTCTATGATTTAAAAGGTTTTTCATAACTTTTATCGCGAGACCCCAACTTTAATAAATAATCCACATCATCGAATCACCCCGCACTACGGCCAAGGATATTCTTTAGTATCACGACCACAATTATCCATGCACTACGGGCTAAGAATATTTGTGTATTCATTAATGGTCTTGATCATACCACCAACTGTCCATCAATGCACTACGGGCCAATGAGGACTTTTACCACATCATTTGTAACATTACTACCATGATTACAAGAATAATCCCTGGTCATAATCATACCAAGTCCATCTATGCACTACAGGCCACAGATGACTTTCAAAAAAATTAACATGAGGATGATGACAATGATATAAGAATTCAATAAAACAAGTTCAAGAATTAACTTATTCATGAACTAATAACGTCCAAATTGTCAACATGATACAGCTTTGTAGAGTAAAATTCAAGAATGCTCAGAAGAATATTTCCATAAAAAGATACTGGATGAAGCGCAAATATCAAGAATATTCTACTAATTTCATGGAGTATAGAAGTCTAAATTTAACCAACTGAGTATAATAAAGAATGGAATAACAACGAAATCACCATGCATGCGGTGCCAGCATAGATAGGTTATTCAAATGAATACTAATAAAGCATACGCATATGATATTCCAATGAATAATAATAAAAAAGCGGAACCAGTCCGACGTAAAATGCATGCAACATGATATTCCAATGAGAATAATAAAAGGCGGAATCGGTCCCACAAAAAAACGCATTGCATGTGATATTCCAACAGAATAATAAAGACGGAATCAGGTCCGGCGTAAAATGCACAAACAGGATATTCCAACAGAATAATAATGACGGAATAATAAAAGAATGTCACCAAGTATAGGGTGATCACAGATACAAAAGTTATTCCAATGTAATAATAAGAAATGGAATAACAACAGTTCTCTTCATGAATAAGAAAGAATTACACCCCTTACCGTAAAAGAAACTGAATATAAGAGTAGGGAAGTAGCAGAATAATTTTCTATAGTTTCTCTATAATTTTTCTCTCTAGAGTTTCAGTGAATTCGTAAGAAATAATGAAAGAATGAGCTTCTATTTATAATTCACAATATTAATCGACCAGGTCGTTCCCAGGAAAGAGGTGGCTTTCCAATAAGGATTTCTTCCTATTGGTGCGCAATTAGGTGACCAAACCTCTCCTTGACAGAACTTCTAGACATCGTTAATATTGCAAATAATAATATTAATAACTTTGTCGTCTCAATTATTGATTTTAACAATATAATAAATATCGACAATAATTGAATCAAATAACGTGAGATACTATGCAACAATTACTATAGCAATAATTGAACAAAACTAAATGACTTCTCACGTAAGCATCAATAATCAATACTCAGGTGTGCTACTTATGCAACCACGCCATATCTTTGTACTTTACTCGAGAGTAGTTCAACAGTATCAACGGTAAAACTTCTGTCGTTATTTTCATAAAAATATTTTTGTCGTTTTCTCAATCCGGCAATAATTCTATTGTGGGGTCCACCAATGATTACGCCGTTGTACGAATATTCCCTACTAAAACGAATATTCCCTGACCAATCGAATATAATATAACAACTTGCATACTTTGTGGAATTTATAAATACTACCCACAACTATAACATTATATTAAATTTATTCCATAATATTCAAAAATGATAATTATAGAAAATTTATCTTTATTCAAAAAGTTGGGGTCTTACAATACAACTTATTTTATTTAATTAGTTGTTTTGATTAGTTAACAAAATAATTTGAATTTTATTATTTTGATTAAAAGACGTAAATATGTTATGCTTTTTTTATTTTGAATTTTAGTATTTTTTGTTTTGATTAAATAATATATATTATTTTATTTAGAATATATTTTATATTTAAGTCTACCACATCATCACATTTTAACCATGTTTGTCTTCTGTTAACGGTCGGGGCACGGGCGACCCAAAAAATGTAACGTTAAGGATACTTTTGGAAAAAAAAATTAGTTTAGGGTGCAAGTGGGTCATCATGGGCATTTTTGACTCTTTGCCCTCGCTTAAAGTGTGCAACGCTTACATTTCCTTCTAGTATTATATATCCGAATCACGATCGGCTTCCATTAATCTTATTACCATTCGTTACAGCTTTCTTGATAATTCATGTTATAGTTGTAAGTAATATTTATAAATATCATTTTTGAATATTATGGAGTGAATTTAATATAATGTTATAGTTGTGGGTAATATTTATAAATTTTGCAAATTACGCAAGTTGTTATATTATATTCGATTGGTTAGGGAATATTCGTTTTAACATGGAATATTCGTACGACGGCACAATCATTGGTGGACCCCACAACAGAATTATTGTCGGATTGAGAAAATGACAAAAATATCTTTTTATAAAAATAACGGCGAAAGTTTTACCATTAACTGTTGAAACACCCGATGTTAAAATTACGAATCTGGCGTGGTTGCATAAGTAGCAATACGGTATTGATTATCGATGCTTACATGAGAAGTCACTCAGTTTTGTTCAATTATTACTACGAGAATTGTGCGCATAGTATCTCACGTTATTTGATTCAATTATTGTCGATATTTTATATATTAGTAAATAAATAATTGAGACGACAAAGTTATTAATATTATTATTTGCAATATTGACGATGTCTAGAAGTTCTGTCAAGGAGAGGTTTGGTCACCTAATTGTGTGCCAATAGGGAGAAATCCTTATTGGAAAGACCTCTCTTTCCTAGGAACGGCCTGGTTGTTAAATATTGTGAATTATAATAATGATGATAAATGTTGTTAAAAATATTGAAAGAATTTTTATAAAGTATTTGTTATAATTTGGCTTATTATTTGGACCCTCCATTTACCCATTTTTCAAAATAATCGGTAGAAAGTTAATATAATAAAAGTGGGGCCACTTGTGGGGCCCACTGGAAGAAAAATGAATTGTGGGGAGGTGAAATTAAAGTGTCACAGGTGGGAGAAAGATATATATATATATATATATATATATATATAAAAACTTTCATTATATATATATATATATATATGATAATGAAATAATGGGGGGATATATAAGATCATCGGGAGTATAACTATTTTATATATATATATATATATATATATATATATATATATATATATATATATTATTTGATTCAATTTAATTTGGGATGATGAATCACCGGGGTGATGTCCCGTGAGATTATATATATATATATATATATATAATATTATATTTTATTTTTTATTTAAAAGTTTCATTTTATTAGAATATTTTATTGCATAGTATCATTTCCATTCTCCTATAAATGGGATGCTTAGTTAGAATTGAAAATCACACCAGAATTAAAAAATTCTTCTTCTATAATCTTGACCGTATTTCTTTCGAGTTTTAGAAAGCTTTGAGCGTAGAAAATAGTGAAAGTTTTCTTCAAGAATATCCCCGCGATACCAGTTGGAATACTCTTTTTTTTCAAAGTAAGGGATGTTATTTTTGTTCAATATTCGCTTGAAATAATATTTTCTTCCATACTCTGCAGTATGTAAGTAATATTATTTCGTTTCAGATTTCAAATTCTATACTCGTTTTGTTAAAGTTTTGACTTTTAAACTCCATGAAATTAGTAGAATATCCTTGATATTTGCGCTTCATCCATTATCTTTTCATCGAAATATTATTCTGAGCATTCTTGATAAGTTTTAACTTTTTCATGCCGAAGTACTATTCACGGGGTTACTATTCCCGAAGTACTATTCATGGGGTACTATTCACTCGAGTACTATTCACCCGAGGTACTATTCATGTTGACAATTTGGTACAATATTATTCTTGAATTTTACTCCACAAAGCAGTATCATGTTGACAATTTGGACGTTATTGATTTCTGGACAAATTAAATTATAAATCTTTAAAAATTTATCCTTGAACTTGTTTTATTGAATTCTTATATCATTGTCATCATCCTCATGTTTATATAATGTTGAAAGTCATATGTGGCCTGTAGTGCATAGATGGACTTGGTATGATTATGACTAAGGATTATTCGGTATAATCATGACCGTAATGTTACAAATGATGTGGTAAAAGCCCTCATTAGCCCGTAGTGCATTGATGGACAATTATTGGCACGATCATGACCATTGATGAATACACGAATATCCTTGGCCCGTAGTGCATGGATAATTTGTGATCGTGATACTAAAGAATATAATTGGCCGTAGTGCAGGGGTGATTCGATGATGTGGATTATTTATTAAGCTGAGTCTCATCGATAAAAGTGATGAAAAACCTTTTTAAATCATAGAAGATATTAGATTTTATACTCTACTTGACTCTTTTAATGGATTGTTTGTTCCACTGCAGTTAAACTTGATGTTTATTATATTTGATCAGTTTAACATTGTTGAAGGCTAACGATAAATTATTATGCATTATTGTAGTCATAATATTTCTTACTGGGCTAGTTGAGCTCACCCTTTTGCTTTCATTGTTCTCTTCAGGAAATGAGAACGTAGCCGGGGAACGGAGTGACGGTCCAGATGTTTGCATTAGTAGTGCTCACTATTCTATGAAATAGTGTGATAATAAATGTATTGAGGACTCCATGTGAGTTTTAATACTGTCTAGAAGAAAATATTCGTATTAAAACTCTCAGTTTATGTTTTGTCGTATTTTACACGACAATTGTATTATTAAGTTGTATTTGAATTTTGTACCATGTATTTGGCGACTCAAGATAGGTGATGTATACCTATTTTGGGGGCGTCATAGTTGGTATCAAAGCTTAGGGATATGATCCCTGACTGAGATGTGAGACAAGAACTAGGAGGGGAGAGACGGAGAATTCCTTCGCTAGTATGATCTACCTAAGTTTATTTGGTATTTAAATGGTCGGTCAGAATATAGGGATAATATGTGGCATGTCAGTTAACCCTTGTTTTGTGGTAGTGTTTCAAAATGACATCCGAGAATGTTGAGAATAGGAATGGACACCTAGGATAATGTGCATCAAGAAGGCAATAATCCTCAGGTGAATAAAAACACCGACCAAATGGCGAACGACGAAATGTTTAGAAGCTTTCCATAATTCGTACAACATCAGGCAAGAGAGACTCCTGTCCAAAATGCATGTGGAAATAGTGGCAACTCTCGGACAATCACCGCTAAGCAGCTCAAGGAGCTGGGACCACCGGAGTTTATTGGAGAGCAGAAACCACTTAAGGCAGAGACGTGGATAAAGCAGATCACCAAGATCTTTGATGTCTTGGATGCTCTGAGGAGCAAAAGGTTCCCTTTGCCACCTTTATGTTGCGAGTAAAGGCAGATTACTGGTGGGAATCAGTAAAGCGTACTCAACCTGCCGCACTAAAAATGTCTTGGGAGAAGTTTCGAAAACTATTCAACGACAAGTACTTTTCCGAAAGTATTCATCACATGAAGGAGGTAAAGTTCATCAAGCTAGAGCAGAACAATATGACCGTGTCGCAGTACGAAGCCAAGTTTGCCGAGTTGTCCCGATTTGCGTCCCACTTGGTTGATAATGATGAGAGAATGACACGGATGTTTCTAAGAGGTTTGAAACCCGAGATACGTCAATATCAAATTTCTCACAAACTGTGTTTGTATTCAGATGTTGTAAATAGGGCTCAGTTATTTGAGCGCGATAATGAGTCAACCCAACCAAGAGAGAGCGGCCAGCAAAATGATAATACCGGTGAGTAGCGATCATGGCGGTGACAACAAACGTGGAGGGAATCAACATGCCAGAAATGGTAACCACTTCGGTGGTAATCATGTCCAAGACAATAAAAGTGAACATTTCAAGAAGAAGAGATTCAACAATGATGGAAAGACGTCAGCACCAGCACCCGTTGTTAAGGAAGGAGAACGACCACCTATTATATGCTTCAAATGTGGAGGGGAAGGACACATCAGTCCAAACTGTGCGCAGCAGTCCAAAACATGTTACAATTGTGGAAGAGAAGGTCACCTAGCTAGATTTTGCCGTACTGGGAAGCCAAGTCCAGTTGGAATAGTGACACCAAATGTCGTCCCAAACAAGTCAAAACAAGTAGCTCAAGGGAGAGCGTTTGTCGTAACCTCCCAGAAAGTAAGTAACCCGAACGAGGTCATCACGAGTAAGCTTATCATAAACTCTAGCGAAGTATATACCTTATTTGATACCAGTTCTACCCATTCTTTTATTTCTCCTACTTGCGCTCAACGTTTAAATTTGACTCCGGAGAAGTTAGACTTTGACTTATCTGTTGAAACTCCGTTGGGAGAAACCTTCATTACATTTACTGTTTATAAGTCTTGTTTGGTTCAAATCGGTACCCTCACATTACCTGTCGATCTTTTTTCCTTAAAAATACTTGCGTTTGACGTAATTCTAGGGATTGATTGGTTAACTACTCATTATGCAAAAATTGATTACTTACATAAGGTTGTTAACTTTCATATTCCTAACCAACCTATTATGTGAATTCAAGCAACCAAACCATTAAAATCAATCACTGTCATCTCAAGCCATAAAGTTATTCATTTATTGAAAAATGGATGTCAAGCTTTCTTAGCTCATGTCACGGATTTAAACAAAACTACGTCAGATTTGATTAATATTTCTATTGTTAATAAATTTCGACGTATTTCACAAGAACTTCGCTTGGCCTACCCACAGCGTGAAATTGAATTTTGTATCGACCTTGATCCCGGTACAAAACCCATTTCCAAAGCCTAATATCGAATGGCTTCTATTGAACTACAGGAGTTAAAAACCCAACTGCAGGAATTGTTAAACATTGGTTTTATTCGTCCTAGTACGTCTCCTTGGGGTGCACCTGTTCTATTCGTGAAAAAGAAAGATGGAAGTATGCGACTTGGTATTGATTATCGGGAATTGAACCATGTCACCTTCAAAAATAGGTACCCGTTGCCACGCATTGATGACCTGTTTGACCAGTTGCAAGGCGCCAAATTTTTTTCAAAGATCGATCTTCATTCCGGATATCATTAGTTAAAGATTAAAACTGATGACATTCCAAAGACTGCTTTTAGAACTCGGTACGGGCATTACAAATTCCTAGTCATGTCCTTTCGATTGACTAATGCTCCTGCTGCCTTCATGGATATGATGAACCGAGTATTCAAGGAATATTTGGATCATTTTGTGGTTGTCTTTATTGATGAAATTCTCATATATTCCAAAAGCCGTGAAGATCATAAGAAACACTTGAGGCTGATACTCCAAAAGCTTCGTGAAAACAAGTTGTATGCCAAGTTGAAGATGTGCGAGTTCTGGCTTGAGGAAGTTTCATTCCTTGGGCACGTGATATCAAATCACGGAATATATGTTGACCCGACAAAGATTGAAGCAATTCAAAGTTGGGAGCAACCCAAATTAGTGATCGAAATACGCAGCTTTCTCGGCTTTGCTGGTTATTATCGAAGATTCATAGAAGGGTTTTCTCGAATCGCTACTCCATTAACTCAGCTAACTCGGAAATATAAAAAATTCGGTTGGAGCGAGGAATGTGAGAAGAGTTTTCAAGAACTCAAGAGGAGACTCATTTCAGCATATGTTCTAACAATACCATCTGGTTCGGAGGGATTTGTCATCTACAATGATGCTTTAGGCAAAGGGTTAGGATGTGTTCTCATGCAACATGGGAAAGTCATAGCATATGCCTCTCTACAACCTAAAGAATATGATAGAAATTATCCCACTAATGATCTAGAGTTGGCCGCTGTTGTCTTTGCACTTAAAATATGGAGGCATTACCTGTATGGGGAGAAAGTGGAGATCTATACGGATCATAAAAGCCTCAAATATTTCTTCACTCAAAATAAACTCAACATACGACAACGACGTTGGCTCGAACTATTGAAAGATTATGATCATACTATTCAATACCATCCTTGAGTTAGTATTCATGAGTTACTATTCACGAGTACTATTCACGAAGCATGATGATTTTTTTTCTTGTGGAATTTCTACATTTTAGTGTCGTAGTTACTATTCATGTATACGGCACTATTCACGTATACGACACTATTCACGAATACGACACTATTCAAAAAAAAATTAAAATTTCTTTTATGTGTTCAAGATTGTCTATTATGGTTCCTATCTTTGATTGGATCTATGTTTTGATCTTTATTTTTGAATTCTGCTCCACAATAGTTTATTATGGAGTATTTTTGAACATGGATAAATCGAAGTACGAATCCATACTATTTGTTCTTTTGTCTCACTCGATTCGTTTTCTTTAAAATATATTTTTCATCATCCTCAGTCCTAAATGATGATATTACTGAATACCTTTGGCCTGTAGTGGAAAGATGAATGATTTCTTGATGAATGTCTTTGGCCCGTAGTGCAAAGATGAACAGGTGTTGAGATGAACATGATCGACTGATTAATATCTTTGGCATGTAGTGCAAAGATGACTATTTGATTCAAGATGTATATTGATTGATGTTACAGGGATAAAATATCGATGATGGACTTTTAAATTTATAGATGATAGCAGATTTCATTATCTACTTAACTCTTCTAATGAATTGTTGTTTCCGCTGCAGTTGTTGATCTAAAACTTGTTGTCTATTGTATTCTATCATATTTTCCCCTGTTGAAGACTAAGGATATTTTGTTTTACATTATCTTAGTCATAATATTCCTTACTGGGCTAGTTGGGGTGTGGAGTAATGGTTCATGATAGTTGTTTTAGAAGTCCTCACTATTTTGTAAAATAGTGTATCAATAATTGTAATGAGGACTTATTTGAGTGTGGATATTGTCTAGAAGACAATATTTGTATTTAAACTCACAGTTTATGTGTTATCGTATTTTGCACGACAATTGTATTAATGAAGTTGTAGTTGTTTCTGTACCATGTATTTGGCGACTCAGAATGGGTGATGTATACCTATTTTGGGGGCATCACAGTTGGCATCAGAGCTTAGGGATATGGTCTTTGGCGGAGATCGGGAAATAGAACTAGGAGGGGAGACACGAGTAAATCCTTCGCTAGTATGTCCTACCTAAGCTAATTTGTTATTTAATTGGTCTGTCAGAATATAGGGATACTATGTAGCATGTCAATTAACCATTATTTTGTGATTGTAAAATGGCATCTGAAGATGTTGAGATAAGCAATGGAGCACATGAGACAGTTGAGTCACCACTGATTAATACCCATGATAAGGAAGGTAATAACCCTCCTATAAACAATAACACCGACCAAATGACAAACGATGGTATGTTTAGGAACTTTCTAAAATTCATGAAAAACCAAATGAGAGAGACTACTGTTCAAAATGCATGTGGAAACTCTGGCAACTCACGGATGGTCACCGCTAAGCAGTTCAAGGAGTTAAGACCGCTGGAGTTTTTGGGAAAGCCAGAACCACTTACGGCAGAGACGTGGATAAAACGGATCACTAAGATATTTGATGTCTTGGGATGCTCAGAAGAGTAAACAGTTCCTTTCGCTACCATCATGTTGCGAGGAGAGGCAGATTATTGGTGGGAATCCGTAAAGCGTAGTCAGCCTGCCGCACTGAAGATGTCTTGGGAGAAGTTCCAAGAATTGTTCAACAACAAGTACTTTCCCGAAAGTATTCGTCACATGAAGGAGGTAGAGTTCATCAAGCTGGAGTAAAACAATATGAACGTGTCGCAGTACGAAGCTAAGTTTGTCGAGTTGTCCCGATTTGCATCCCATTTGGTTGATAATGAGGAGAGAATGGCGCGAATGTTTCTGCTAGGTTTGAAACCCAAAATACGTCAATACCTCATTTCTCATAAACTTTGTTTATATTCAGATATTGTGAATAAGGCTCAGTTATTGGAGCGCGATAATGAGTCGGCTCAACTGAAGAATAATGACCAACAACTCGATGATAATCGTACCGATGGCAACGGTCATCGGAACAATGATAACCATCGTGGAGGAAATTATCATACCAGAAATGGTAACCACTTTGGTGGTAATCATGGCCAAGATAATAGGAAAGGTGAGTCAAGTAGAAATTTCAAAAAGAAAAGATTCAACAATGACGGGAAGACGTCGGCACCAACACAAGCAAATAATTCTAGAGGAGGAAAAAGACTGTCAGTTAGATGCTACAGATGCGAAGAAGAGGGACACATAAGTCCAAACTATTCACAACCTTCCAAGGTATATTTTAGTTGTGGAAATGACGGTCATATAGCTCGAGATTGTCCTGTAGCGAAACCAAGTCCAGCGGGGATGGTGACTCCAAAGGCTGTCCCGAACAAGTCAAAGTCAGCGGTTCTTGGAAGAGCGTTTTTCGTGACTTCTCAAAAAGTGAGTAACCCGAACGAAGTTAGCACGGGTTAGTTAATCATAAATTCTTGTGTAGTTTATACCTTATTAGATACCGGTTCTACCCATTCTTTTATCTCTCCTTCTTGTGCTCAACGTTTGAACTTGACTACTCAGAAATTGGACTTTAACTTATTTGTTAAAACTCTGTTAGGATAAAATTTTGTTACATCCGCTATTTATAAATTTTGCTTGATTCACATTGGTACCCTCACTCTACCTGTTGATCTTATATCTTTAAAAATTCTTGCATTTAATGTGATCTTAGGGATTGATTGGTTAACCACTCATCATGCTAAAATTGATTGTTTTCGTAAGGTTGTTAGTTTTCATATTCCTAACCATCCTGTTATGCGAATTCAAGCAACCAAACCACTAAAGTCAATCACTGTCATATCAAGCCATAAAGCCATTCGTTTATTGAAAAACAGATGTCAAGCTTTCTTACCCATGTCATGGACTTGAATACGTCATATTTGAATAATATTTTGTTGTTAGTGAATTTCTTGACATATTTCCTGAAGAACTTCCTGGCCTATCCCAGAGCGTGATATTGAATTTTGTATCGACTTTGAACCCGGTACAAAACCCATTTCTAAAATATCATATCGAATGGCTCCTATTGAACTTCAGGAGTTAAAAACCTAACTACATGAGTTGGTACCTTAGCCACTATCTGGTGACATCCTTTGTGTAATGCACTGAAACCAGATTCTCTGTATGGGACGTCATATTCGTGCGGTGGTAAACTGATAGGTGCCATTGTGATGTGATATCCAAGATTGGGATATGAGTCACAGTTGAGAGCAACCTATGTCAGTAATCAAAATAAGTAGCTTTCTAGGCTTAGCTGGTTACTATCGGAGATTCCTGGAAGGATTTTCTCGAATTGATACTTTATTAACTCATCTGACTTGAAAAGATACAAAATTCGAATGGAGCGAGGAACGTGAGAAGAGCTTCCAAGAACTCAACATGCGGCAACGACGTTGGCTCGAGCTGTTGAAAGATTACGACCATACCATTCAATACCATCCTGGAAAAAATGGACGTGGTAGCTAACGCGTTGAGTAAAAGATCGTATGCGTTTATGAGTGTGATATTGTTAACACAAAGTCCCATTTCGTACGACTTACAGAAGATGGAGATAGAGATAAAGATTCCAAGAACCTGCATGAAGATAACGAATATACAATTCGAATTGACTTTAATCGATAAATTTAAAGCTGCTCTAGCTACAGACCTGGAGTTGATGAATATGAAGAAGAAGATGCAAGAAGTCGTTATTCCAAAAGCGAGAATCGACGATGTGAGGAAAGCTCAAATCTTCGATTTATTAGTCCATATGAGATTCTTGATCAAGTAGGAACTGTGACCTATAGACACATTTTACCGCCAAGTATGACGCGTGTTCATAACATTTTTCACGTATCGATGTTACGTAAATATGAGGACGACCCGAACCACATTATTGAGTTAGAACCAGACGAGATAGCAGAAGATTTAATGTACGAGGAGGAACCAGTCAAGATCTTGGATAGGAAGGAACGTGTCCTATGCATGTCAATTTCGAGGATGAACTTTCATAAGGAGGGGAGGTTGTAAGGCCCCAACTTTTTATAAATAAAGATTTAATTTTCTCTAATTATTATTTTTAAATAGTAAGGGGTTGATTTGATTAATGTGGTTAGTTATGGGTAAAATGCGCAAATATTTTTAAATAAGCAAGTGGTTATAAAATTGTTATCGGGGAATATTCGTTTTTCGTGGAATATTCTTACTGTCGGAGAATATTAAATGCGACGCTATGACCTTAATATGTGGACCCCATAACTGAAATCGATTGGATGAAGAAAACGCACAAGTATGCATTTTTATAAATACTTGGCGTTGTTATTCTTTATTAACCTTGTTGGAATACCCGTTGGTTAAAGCACGATGAATACGGCGGTGTTACGGTGACACCTCAGATTGCACAATTATTGATTCTTACGTAAGAAGGCACTACTCAATAATTGTTACTGAAGTAATTCTTATTCAATATTTTATTTTATTGATTCAATAATTCTTTGCATTGATATTTTATATTATTGTTGTTTGAATAATTGACACTACACAGTATTTCCCATTATCAGATCAATAATTCATGTTATTTGAATAATATTATTAGATAGCATTATTGGCAATGTCTAGAAATTTCTGTCTAAGGAGAGGTTTGGTCACCTAACCTAATCTTGGCGCCAATAAGGAGAAATCCTTATTCGAAAGCCCCCTTCTTTCCGAGAACAAATTGACTGGTTATCGATGATTGTGATTCTGTAATATTATTTGTGAATAATTAATTATTAATTTATATGATAAGGAAAATATTCATTATATGTGGATATAGATTGACAAAATTTTTAATGTAATAATTGTTGAAAATTGATATTTTATCTTTTATGATAAAATAATTCATTTAAATATATTATTATATTATAATAATATAATAATGGTGATATTTTACAATGAATGTGTGATATAATAAAAAATGAGGAGGAAGAGTATTTTTCTTACAAAAAATGTTTAACACATGTTATGTGTGTTGATGGACCCCATTTTTTGACTGAAATTTGATTATAGCCTGTAAAATCGTCCGTATTTGGATTTCGGTCAATTTTTGTTTGGAATTTGGAAAAACTTAAACTTACAAAGTTGTAGAGAATTGAATTTCATATGGAAGGACATAAGATTCGAATTTTTTTTGATAAAAGGGCTATTTATTATAAATTATTGAAATTCCAGAATAATTGATTTTTGAAGTTTTAAATATTTTTTTAATAAAAACGTCTTTGTTATGATTGGTGGGCCCCACTTATTGTTTTACATGATGAAATCAGAATCTCCAAGTTTGCGTATGATTTATATAAATATATTAATATTTTATTAAATTTTCTACTTTGGTGTTCTAAGCATTTTCCTATAAATAGGGTGCTTAGGTTAAAATTAAAAATCATAACAGAAACTGAAGTTTTCTCTCTCTATATTATCGAGCGTATTTTTGTGAGTATTTATATACTTTGAGTGTTGCTATACGGTGCAAGTTCCTTCAGCACTATATCCAGTATTCCAGTCAGAAGTATTATCTTTTTGAGGTAAGAGATGTTATTATTTTTATAAATGATATTATTTCTTTCAATATCATTATACCGGAATATTGGTAAGATTTTTCTTGTGAAATTCTTATCTTTTCATGCTGGAGTTACTATTCATGAGTTACTATTCACGAGTACTATTCAAGAAGTATGATGATTTTTTTTTCTTGTGGAATTTCTACCTTTTAGTGTCGGAGATACTATTCACGTATACGGCACTATTCACGAATACGACACTATTCACAGAAAAATTAAAATTTCTTTTCTATGTTCAAGATTGTATGTTATGGTTCCTATCTTTGATTGGATCTATGTTTTGATCTTCATTTTTGAATTCTGTTCCACAATAGTTTATTATGGAGTATTTTTGAATATGGATAAACCGAAGTACGACTCCTTACTATTTTTTCTTTTGTCTCACTGGATTCGTTTTCTTTAAAATATATTTTTCATCATCCTCAGTCCTAAATGATGATATTACTGAATATCTTTGGCCTGTAGTGCAAAGATGAATGATTTCTTGATGAATATCTTTGGCCCGTAGTGCAAAGATGAACATGTGTTGAGATGAACATGACCGACTGATTAATATCTTTGGCATGTAGTGCAAAGATAACTATTTGATTCAAGATGTATATTGATTGATGTTACAGGGATAAAATATCAATGACAGAGTTTTAAATTCATAGATGATAGTATATTTCATTATCTATTTAACTCTTCTAATGAATTATTGTTTCCGCTGCAGTTGTTGATCTAAAACTTGTTGTCTATTGTATTCTATCAGATTTTCCCCTATTGAAGACTAATGATAATTTGTTGTAAATTATCTTAGTCATAATATTCTTTATTGAGCTAGTTGAGCTCACCTTTTTTTCTTTTTGTTCCATTTTTCTTCTCAGGAGACGAGAATATAGCGGGAACTGGTCGGGGTGTGGAGTAATGGTTCAAGACATTTGTTTTAGTAGTCCTCACTATTTTGTAAAATAGTGTATTAATAAATGTAATGAAGACTTATTTGAGTGTGGATATTGTCTAGAAGACAATATTTGTATTTAAACTCACAGTTTTTGTGTTATCGTATTTTGCACGACAATTGTATTAATGAAGTTGTAATTGTTTCTGTACCATGTATTTGGTGACTTAGAATGGGTGATGTATACTTATTTTGGGGGCGTTAAAGGGACGGTCTGTGACCGTCGCTAAATCCTATAGCGATGGTCTTTAGGCCTATAGCGACGGTCGGCGACCGTCGCTATAGGTTAATTTTCTAGTAGTGAAACATGGAGAGAAATTGAGAGTGATAGATAGTGTGGTAGTATTCTGGAGTTTTGGGAAGTCTAAATAAGCATGTGAGGAGGATTTTCAGAAGCTAAACAGGAAGAAATTCGCATCAAGTAAGCAACTCATGAACGTTTATATGTTTTTAAGGGAAATAGCTAGAAAATGCATATATAAGCTTAGCAGATGGTTTATTTTGGTTTGTGATTGCCATGCTACGGTTAGTGGATGATATATGTATGATTAAGAACAAAATTTTTGGTTTAACATGTTTTAATTACATTAAGAATCATTAAATTTGTATATGCATGTTATATATTTGATAAAATACATCTTAGTTGCTAATTTCTTCAAATCATGGTAATTTAGTGAGTTTGTTTGTTTTAATATGTTCATATATGTTAGTAGATGAGATCTGGACAGTAGGAATGGAATCCATGCATGCTAGAATAAAAATCATAATTTTTGTCAAAGTTGGTTAAAAAGTGTAATATGCCTCTTGTTTGTTTGCTGGAACGCTTTTCTATGCAGTTGGTATGTGGTCTTAGCATGCTAGTTTTATGAATGTTATATTTTTGTAAAATACCTTACTATATGAAGTTTATTGTGTCCAAGTATCATGGTCATATCATCTGTAGATTAGTGGGAATAAAATCGCAAAAGTGGCTGCAAGAAATAAATTTTGATGTCTTTCTTGGGGCTATTTTGGATCAATCTGTCTCGGGGGCATTTTGGTCCACTATTTTGTACTTTAAAAATTCTGGAAAAAAATTGGAGTGTTAATATAATAAGATATGAAGGTCCTGTAAAAATATGAGAATTTTTGGCCATACGGTTTGAGAGTAATGGATTTTACGGCTAAGGACACTATTTGAAAAGATACCCGAATAACTCTCTGTGTATAAGTCCAAATATTACGAAATTTTTACGGGAACTACATGTATATAACAGGAGCTAACCCTGAAAATTTTAGAAGTTTTGGAGCTAATCTCGATTTATGAATAATATGAGAATATTTGGCTATTATGGACTATTTTAAAATAGTATATGGATTTTAAAAATTTCGAGAAAAATATATGTTCAATGTGGGACTATATTCTGCAAAATCCCAGAAACAAATTATTTTTGAGACTAATTTGGTATTTTTCATATAAATGATGTTATATGGATAAATGAGTTTAAATAAATATGTGATGTCATAATTATGGAAAATGAGGTTTTCCGACTTGAGACCCTTAAGCATATTTTATTCAGATTTTTTATGGAGGTTTTGGTCCAAAAAATGTCAGAAATTTATGTTTCCCAGATTCTTTTAATTAACCATGTGGCTTATAAGTACATGTTATGTAATTGAATTGTATTTGAATACGTGCGGGTTTAATCATCTTATTAAAATAAAAGGGAACAATTACACTTCGAAGTGGTGTTCGAGAACCAAATTGCTTAACGTGACACATGTGAATAGGTTACATGAAGGGCTAGTAGATAGCGGTAAATTGTAGAAGACGTACCAGGCAAGTTTCCTAACCCTAAGTTCTATTGAGCAATTATTCAATCCTTACTCATTGTTATTGCAGTGAAGGTTAGTAATGGACTTGTGTTTTTTACTTTTTCGTACAAGTTCTTTTGTCATAAATGTTAGGTTTGTAATATTCATGAACACAATCAAATTGCACAAAACAAGTGGAAGCATGGAAAATAAGAGTTTAAAAATTTTACAAACTATATACCCGGATCATCCTTTATGCGCAATTATTAATTAAAAAAAAGATAAAGAACAAGAAACATACCATTGAAGATTCGAGCTTCCTCAAGTACGAGTTCACCTCCAAATCCTTTGGCGTTGAACTTGAATCCACCGGGTTTGGTTCCTTCCTTTGATCAACGTTAGCCACCCAAGTGTTTGGCCTCTAGAGGTGATCCACCAAGGAAGAACAAAAATTCAAGAAGATGGGTGTTTGGAAAAACCCTAGTTTTTTCTATCTCTCATAGAAAAGGAGCGTACTCTCCAACAATTGGAATCACGTATATTGATATCTGATATAAGACTCCTCTTATAAAGATATCAGTTAACCCTTCTAATCTAATTAGAAAATAGGGTATTATTTATTTAATTAAATTCCTTTAATTTTTAAGCTCCCTAATCTTATTAGGGATAAATAATTAACCTCTTTTAATTAATTTAACCTCCTAATCTTATTAGGAATATATGAGAGTACTTTTATTAATTAATTCCCAAACACCTTTAGGAATTAAATAATAATAATAGTAATAATAATAATAAGACTCCTCTTATTAATTTATATTTAATATTTCTAAAATATTAAATAATAAATATTAAACTATTTAATTTATTCTATCACCATAGATTAAATTAAATATACTTAACTTATTATTATGATTATGCCATTAACTTCTTAAATAATTAATATTCCTTTTATGGTGTGACCCTTTAGGTTCTCCATATTAAACCGGCTGTGAATAAATGAATTAGAACAATTCTAATCTTATTTAAATAAATAAATAAAATTATTAATTTATTTAAATAAATAATATTTATTCTACAATAGAGATAAGACTCCCTAGCGATCAACGACTTTTCAGATAATATAGATTTCAACATTAATCATAAAAGAACCTTTGAGTTAATAGTTACCGTACAATTCAATTCTTCTACCATACAATGTCCCAATTAAGTATAAGACATAGAATTACTGTCAAGTCTTATTTTATTTAATTATATGTATTTTGATTCCTAAATGAACAACTCCTAATGAATGCAAATTAGAAACTACTTTCTAATTTCATTTCACATTGGCCAAGGATTCCTAGGTCTGTCTGTCGTCTTGGTCTGTCTGAAAAATTTGAGTTTGTTAAGCCCTCTAGTTTTAATTTAGACCCACCATAAATATGATCACATCCTTAGTGTTGGATAAGTACTTTAAGATGTTTTTCACTTTCTTAAAGTGATCTTCTCCAGAATATGACCGATCATCATCACGTGTCTTATATTTCATTGTATACATGATTGTCACTCATGCGATCTCTCTTTTCAGGAGTCTATGGGGACTATTAAGAGAGATACACTCCAAGGCTCATCAACATGAGACATCTTTTGGACTTTGTCATGTTAAACAACTTTAACATCAAATGAATATACGTTCCTTGGGTTAAGTCGAGCATCCTCTTGAACCTATCTATATAGATTTGTATCCCCAATTAAGATACTCTTCCCAAATCATTCATGGAGGAATGTTTAGACAACTTTATCTTTACAGATTGTAGCATTGGTATGTCATTCTTTATCCGTAGTATATCAACATATCATACTAGGAATGTCACGACGCTCGCACTGAACCTTTTGTACACACTAGGTTCATTCTTGTTTTTGATAAAATCAAACTCTTTTGATTATCTTATCAAAATGAATGTTCCATTTTTGAGAAGCTTGCTTCAATCCATTTCTCTGAATGTCTACAACTCTTACCTCATCGTATGTAACTGGATCATCATTTTCTATGATGCGTACCTCATCATCATCATCTATGATGAATCCATACCTCCTAGGTATCTTCGTTACTATTTCAGATTTACGATTTGGTTGTGGTACAATAGGTCTATCTACAGGTTCCTCTTCTTTGACTTATAGTATTTTGTGGTTCTTGAATTCTTCAAGATCTATTATTCTCCCACTAGCCCTTTTAATGATAAACACCTTTATCTTAGAAAGGTGGCGTGTTTCGCAACAAACACCTTTTTCTAAGTAGGATTATAGAACATATATCCTAAACTTACTTTAGGATGTCCCATAAATTTGTACTTGTCAAATCTTGTCCCAAGCTTATCCTTTGAAACCTTTTCACATAAGTTGGATAATCCCTTATCTTAACATACTTAAGATTAGGAATCCTCCCTGTCCATAACTTTTATGGAGTCTCAAGTCAAATTTTGAGGTTACCTTTTTCATTGATATTGTAAGACCCCAACTTTTATGAATAAAGATGAATTTTCTATAAATATCATTTTTGAATATTATGGAATGAATTTGATATAATGTTATAGTTGTGGGTAATATTTATAAATTTTGCAAAGTACGCAAGTTGTTATATAATATTTGATTGGTCGGGGAATATTCGTTATAACAGGGAATATTCGTACAACACCACACTCATTGGTGGAACCCACAACAGAATTATTATCGGATTGAGAAAACGACAAAAATACTTTATGAAAATAACGGCGGAAGTTTTACCGTTAACTGTTGAAACACCCAGTGTTAAAAGTACAGTAATACGCGTAGTTGCACAAAGAGTAGCTACGGTATTGATTATTGATGCTTACGTGAGAAGTCACTCAGTTTTGTTCAATTATTGTTACAGTAATTATTGCATAGTATCTCACGTTATTTGATTCAATTATTGTCAACATTTTATAATCAATAATTTGAGATGACAAAGTTATTAATATTATTATTTGCAATATTAACGATGTCTAGAAGTTCTGTCAAGGAGAGATTTGTTCACCTAATTGCGCGTCTAGGGGGAGAAATCCTTATTGGAAAGCCCCCTCTTTCCTGGGAACGACCTGGTCTATTAATATTGTGAATTATAATAATGATGATAAGTTTTGTTTTATTAGTATTATTAATGTAATAAAACAGAAAAGCTTTTTATATAAAACAGAATACTTTTATAAAGTTATTCGTTTTATTAGACTAATAGTAAAATCTTTTTATATAAAATGAATACTTTTATAAAGTTATCATTTTATTAGACAATAATTAGAATATATTATATTTTATTATGCATAGTGTTTGCATAGTGCTCGTATATTATTTGCATAGTAAAATCTTTTTATATAAATGAATACTTTTATAAAGTTATTCATTTTATTAGATTATAAATAGAATATATTATATTTTATTGTAAACCAAACTGGACCGTCTGTTTAAAGTAAATCAATCTAAATAGTTCATGAATTAGTTACTTATGCGTATCCATTCTTCTATAAATAGAAGCTCATTCCTTCATTATTTCTTACGAATTCCTTTGAAACTCTAGAGAGAAAAACTATAAAGAGAGTTCTTCTTCTATAATCTTGAGCGTATTTATTTAGAGTTTAAGAAAGCTTTGAGCATAGTGCAAGTTTTCTTTGAGTATATCCTCGCCCTACCAGTCAAAATACTCTTCTTTTACGATAAGGAATATTATTTGTTGTACTCGTTAGGGGTATTCCTTCTTTCTTATTGGTGATATTCTTTTGTTATTCCATTCTTTATTATTACATTGGAATAACTCATATATGTGATACCCTATACTTGGTGAAATTCTTCTGTTATTCCATTATTTATTATTCTGTTGGAACATCCTGTCTGTGCGTTTACGCATGACCTGGTTCCGTTGTTTATTATTTTGTTGGAACATCCTGTATGTGCGTTTACGCATGACCTGGTTCCATTATTTATTATTCTGTTGGAATATCCTGTCGGTGCGTTTATGCATGACCTGGTTTCGTTGTTTATTATTCTGTTGGAACATCATGTCTGTGCATTCACGCATGACCTGGTTCCATTATTTAGTATTCTATTGGAATATCCTGTTGGTGCGTTTACGCATGACCTGGTTCCATTATTTATTATTCTATTGGAATATCCTGTCGGTGCATTTACGCATGACCTGGTTCCATTATTTATTATTCTGTTGAAATAACCTGTCTGTGCGGTCTATCGCATGCCTGGTGATTTCTTTTGTTATTCCATTCTTTATTATACTCAGTTGGTTAAAGTTTTGACTTCTATACTCCATGAAATTAGTGGAATATCCTTGATATTTGCGCTTCATCCAGTATCTTTTCATGGAAATATTCTTCTGAGCATTCTTGAGTGTTACTCTACAAAGAAGTATCATGTTGACAATTTGGACATTATTAGTTCCTGGATAAATTAATTCTTGAACTTGTTTTTATTGAATTCTTATATCATTGTCATCATCCTTATGTTTATATTATGTTGAAAGTCATATGTGGCCTGTAGTGCATAGATGGACTTGGTATGATTATGACAAGGGATTATTCGTTGTAATCATGATAGTAATGTTACAAATGATGTGGAAAGAGTCCTCATTGACCGTAGTGCATTCATGGACGAGTTGTTGGCATGATCATGACAATTGATGAATACACGAATATCCTTGGGCCGTGGTGCGTGGATAATTTGTGGTTGTGATACTAATGAATATTCATGGTAGTAGTGCTTGAGGATGATGTGGATTATTTATTAAAAGTCGAGTCTCGTGATAAAAGTCATGAAAAACCTTTTAAATCATAGAAGATAGTAGATTTTATTCTACTTGACTCTTCTAATGGATTGCTTGTTCATTGCAGATTAAACTTGATGTTTGTTATATTTTATCGGTTTAACATCTTGTTGAAGGCTAATGATAATTTATTTCGCATTATCTTAGTCATAATATTTCTTCTCGGGCTAGTTGAGCTCACCCTTTTGCTTTTATTATTCTCTTGTGAAATGAGAACGTAGAGGTGGACTACTTAGAACAGTGAGTGATGGTCCGGATAATAGCATTAGTAGTCCTCACTATTCTATGAAATAGTGTGATAATAAATGTAATGAGGACCCCACTGAGTTTGTATATTGTTTAGATGACAATATTTATATTAAAACTCACAGCATATGTTTAGTCGTATTTTACATGACTGTTGTATAATTAAGTTGTATTTGAATTTTGTACCATGTATTTGGCGACTCAGAATAGGTGATGTATACCGATTTTGGGGGCGTCACAGTTGGTATCAAAGCTTAGGTATATGATCCATGGCTAAGATGTGAAAATAGAACTAGGAGGGGAGAGAACGGGAATTCCTTCGCTAGTATGACCTACCTAAGTTTATTTTGTATTTAATTGGTCGGTCAGAATATAGGGATAATATGTTACATGTCAATTAACCTTTGTTTTGTGGCAGTATCTGAAAATGACATCCAAGAATGTTGAGAATAGTAATGGAGCACAGGCGACCATTGATTCACCACATATCAATAATCACGATAATGTGCATCAGGAAGGCGACAATCCTCATTCAAACAACAACACTGACCAAATGATGAATGATGGAATGTTCAGAGGCTTTATGCAATTCATGCAACAGCAGGCGAGAGCGGCTCCTGTCCAAAATGTAGGTGGAAACACTGGAAACTATAGGACGGTCACCGCTAAATAGTTCAAGGAGTTGGGGCCACCGGAGTTTATTGGAGAGCCAAAACCACTTAAGGCGGAAGCATGGATAAAGTAGATCACCAAGATATTTGATGTCTTAGGATGCTCTGAGGAGCAAAAGGTTCCCTTCGCCGCCTTTATGTTGCGAGGAGAGGCAGATTACTGGTGGGAATCGATAAAGCGTACTCAACCTGCCGCACTCAACCAAGAACTATTCAACGACAAGTACTTTCCCGAAAGTATTCGTCACATAAAAGAAGTAGAGTTCATCAAGTTGGAGCAGAATAATATGATCGTGTCGCAGTACGAAGCTAAGTTTGCCGAGTTGTCTCGGTTTGCATCCCACTTGGTGGATAATGAAGAGAGGATGACGCGGACGTTTTTAAGAGGTTTAAAGCCGGAGATACGTCAACATCTTATTTCTCATAAACTATGTTTGTATTCAGATTTTGTAAATAGGGCTCAGTTAGTAGAGCGAGATAACGAGTCAATGCAACCAAAAGAGAGCAGCTGGCAAAATGATAATACTAGTGAGAGCAGTCATCGAAGCGGTGACAACAAGCGTGGAGGGAATCAATAGGACAAAAGTGATAACCACTTCGGTGGTAATTAGGGCCAAAACAATAAGAATGGACATTTCAAGAAGAGGAGATTCAATAATGATGGAAAGACGTCAGCACCAGCACCCGTTGTTAAGGAAGGAGAACGACCACCTATCATATGCTTCAAATGCGGAGGGGAGGGACACATCAGTCCAAACTGCGCGATGCCGTCCAAAGCATGTTATAATTATGGAAGAGAAGGTCACTTAGTTCGATTTTGTCGTTCACCGAAGATAAGTTCAGCTAGGATGGAGGCACCAAAAGCCGTCCCAGAAAAGTCAAAGCCGGTAGTGCAAGGGAGAGCGTTTGTTGTGACCTCCCAGAAAGCAAGGAACCCGAATGAGGTCATCACGGGTAAGCTTATCATAAACTCTAGCGAAGTCTATACTTTATTTGATATCGGTTCTACCCATTCTTTTATTTCTCCTATTTGCGTTCAACGATTAAATTTGACTCCGGAGAAATTAGACTTTGACTTATTTGTGAAAACTCCATTGGGAGAAACTTTCATTACATCCACTGTTTATAAGTCTTGTTTGGTTCAAATCGGTACCCTCACATTACCTGTCGATCTTATTTCATTGAAAATACTTCTATTTGATGTGATTCTAGGGATTGATTGGTTAACTACTCAACATGCTAAAATTGATTGTTTTCGTAAGGTTGTTTTCTTTCTTATTCCTAATCAACCTATTATGCGAATTCAAGAGAACAAACCATTAAAATCAATCACGGTCATCTCAAGCAATAAAGTAATTCATTTATTGAAAAACGAAAGTCAAGCTTTCTTAGCTCATGTCACGAATCTAAACAAAAATACGTCAGTTTTGAATGATATTTCTATTGTTAATAAATTCCCTGACGTATTCCCTGAAAAACATCTTAGCCTACCCCCAAGAGCCTGAAATTGAATTTTGTATCGACCTTAAACCCTGTACAAAACCCATTTCCAAAGCCCCATATCGAATGGCTCCTATTGAACTTTAGGAGTTAAAGACCTAATTGCAAGAATTGTTGGACATTGGTTTCATTCGTCCTGGTACGTCTCCTTGGGGTGCTCCTGTTCTATTCATGAAGGAGAAAGATGGGAGTATGCGACTTTGTATTGATTATCGGGAGTTGAATCATGTCACCATCAAAAATAGGTACCCATTGCCACGTATTGATGACCTGTTTGACTAGTTGAGAGGAGCCAAATTCTTTGCAAAGATTGATCTTCATTCTGGATATCACCAATTGAAGATTAGAACCGATGACATTCCAAAGATGGCTTTCAGAACTCGGTACGGGCATTATGAATTCCTAGTCATGTCCTTTGGATTGACTAATGCTCCTGCTGCCTTCATTGATAGGATGAACCGAGTATTCAAGGAATATTTGGATCACTTTGTGGTCGTCTTTATTGATGACATCCTTATTTATTCCAAAAGTTGTGAAGATCATGAGCAACACTTGAGGCTGACACTCCAAAAGCTTCGTAAATACAAGCTTTATGCCAAGTTGAAGAAATGTGGGTTCTGGCTTGAGGAAGTAGCATTCCTTGGGCACGTAGTATCAAGTCATGGAATATCTGTTGACCCGGCAAAGATTGAAGCAATTCAAAGTTGGGAGCAACCTAAATCAGTGACCGAAGTACGTAGCTTTCTCGGCTTAGCTGGTTATTATCAGAGATTCGTGGAAGGATTTTCTCGAATAGCTACTCCATTAACTCAGCTGACTCAGAAAGATACAAAGTTCAGTTGGAGCAAAGATTGTGAGAAGAGTTTTCAAGAACTCAAGAGGAGACTCATTTCAGCACCTGTTCTGACAATACCATCTGGCTCGGAGGGATTTTTCATCTATAGTGATGCTTCGGGCAAAGGGTTGGGATGTTTTCTCATGCAACATGAGAAAGTCATAGCCTATGCCTCAAGACAACTCAAAGAATATGAGAGGAATTATCCTACTCATGACCTAGAGTTAGCAACTGTTGTCTTCGCACTTAAAATTTGGAGGCATTACTTGTATGGGGAGAAGGTGGAGATCTTTACGGATCATAAAAGCCTCAAATATTTCTTCACTCAAAAGGAACTCAATATGCGACAACGATGTTGGCTTGAACTATTGAAAGATTATGATCATACCATCCAATACCATCCTGGAAAAGCGAACGTGGTAGCTGACACATTGAGTAGAAGATCATATGCAAGTACGATTGCGATATTGTCTACATAAAGGTCCATTTTGTGTGACTTGAAAAGGATGGAGATAGAGTTAAAGACTCCAGGGACCCATGTGATGATGGCCAATATATGAGTAGAACCGACTTTAATTGATAAAGTTAAAGCTGCTCAAGCTACAGACCTAGAGCTGATGCGTATGAGGAAGAAAGTGTAATAAGGTGCTATGCCGAAAGCAAGAATCGACGGAGAAGGAATACTTCGAGTCAACTCTAGACTTTGTGTTCCTAACGACCCTCATTTAAAGTATAAAATCATGATGGAGGCGCACAACACACTGTTTGCAATCCATCTTGGGAGTACCAAAATGTATCATGATATTCGTCATACATTTTGGTGGAGCAATATGAAGAGAGAGATAGCGTTTTTTATCTCAAGGTGTCTAACTTGTCAACGAATTAAAGAAGAGCATCAAGTACCAAAAGGTCCATTGCAACCACTTGAAATTCCAGAATGGAAGTGGGAGCACATTACCATGGATTTCGTTACCGGTCTTCCTAAGGTTTCTCAAGGTATAGATGCGATTTGGGTCATTGTTGATGGATTGACCAAGTCTGCTCATTTCTTACCGATATAAGAATCTTATATATTTGAACGTCTTGCTCGTATATACATAAATGAGATTGTAAGACTACATGGTATGCCAGTATCCATAGTTTCTGATCGAGACCCAAGATTCACTTCACGATTTTGGGTTAGTTTGCAGAAAGCTATGGGCACAATTTACGATTTAGCTCAGCATATCATCCTCAGACAGACGGGCAGTCGGAGAGGACTATTCAAACTCTTGAAGATTTATTAAGACTCTGTGTCCTTGACTTCAAGGAAAGTTGGGATAATTTCTTACTATTGGTGGAGTTTTTCTACAGCAACAGTTATCAAGCAAGTATTGGCATGGCTCCATTTTAGGCGTTGTATGGAAGAAAGTGTCATTCTCTAGTATGCTGGGATGAGGAGGGTGAAGCAATGTTTTTGGGACCGGAGTTGGTACGTATGACTACGAAAAAGATTCAAACGATCCGATAACATATAAAAACCTCACAAGATCGACAAAAGAGTTATGCTGATCTTCATCGAAAAGACGTGGAATTCGATATAGGAGATCATGTGTTGTTACGTGTTACTCCTTGGAAAGGAGTTACGAGATTTGGAAAGAGAGGAAAGCTCAATCCTCGATTCATCGACCCATTTTTAATCCTCGATCGAGTAGGAACTGTGGCCTATAGACTCGCTTTACCGCCAAGTATGTCTCGTGTTCATAACGTTTTTCATATATCCATGTTACATAAATATGTGGAAGACCCGAACCACATTATTGAGTTAGAACTGGACGAAATAGCGGAAGATTTGACGTATGAAGAGGTTCCTATTCAAATCTTGGATAAGAAGGAACATATTCTATGCTCCAAGGTTATACCTCAAGTCAAAGTTTTGTGGAGAAACCACGATGTTGAGGAAATGACTTGGGAGTTAGAATCTGAAATGAAATCAAGGTATCCTTACCTCTTCGACATACCAGGCACGTACCCTAATTTTGAGGGTGAAATTTCATAAGAAGGGGAGGTTGTAAGACCCCAACATTTATGAATAAAGATAAATTTTCTACAAATATCCTTTTTTTAATATTATGGAATGAATTTGATATAATGTTATAGTTGTGGGTAATATTTATAAATTTTGCAAAGTACGCAAGTTGTTATATAATATTTGATTGGTCGGGGAATATTCGTTTTAACAAGGAATATTCGTACAACACCACACTCATTGTCGGATTGAGAAAACGACAAAAATACGTTATGAAAATAACGGCGGAAGTTTTACTGTTAACTATTGAAACACCCGGTGTTAAAAGTACGATGTCTGGCGTAGTTGCATAAAAGAGTACATACAGTATCGATTATTGATGCTTACATGAGAAGTCACTCAGTTTTGTTTAATTATTATTACAGTAATTGCTGCATAGTATCTCACGTTATTTGATTCAATTATTATCAATATTTTATAATCAATAATTGAGATGACAAAGTTATTAATATTATTATTTGCAATATTAACGATGTCTAGAAGTTACACAAGGAGAGGTTTGGTCACCTAATTACGCGCACGATATAGGGAGAAATCCTTATTGAAAGCCCCTCTTTCCGGGAACAACACGGTCGATTAATATTGTGAATTATAATAATGATGATGAGTTTTGTTTTATTAGTATTATTAATGTAATAAAAAACAAAAAGCTTTTTAAATAAATTATAATACTTTTATAAAGTTATTCTTTTATTAGACTAATAGTAAAATCTTTTTAAATAAAATAGAATACTTTTATAAAGTTATCTGTTTTATTAGACAATAATTAGAATATATTATATTTTATTATGCATAGTGTTTTCATATAGTGTCTGCATATTGTTTCCATAGTAAAATCTTTTTATATAAAAGCAGAATACTTTTATAAAGTTATTCATTTTATTAGATTATAAATAGAATATATTATATTTTATTGTAAACCAATCTGGACCGTCTGTTTAAAGTAAATCAATCTGGACCGTTCATGAATTAGTTACTTATGCGATCCATTCTTCTATAAATAGAAGCTCATTCCTACATTATTTCTTACGAATTCTTTCGAAACTCTAGAGAGAAACTATAGAGAGAGTTCTTCTTCTATAATCTTGAGAGTATTTCTTTAGAGTTTAAGAAAGTTTTGAAGCGTAGTGCAAGTTTTCTTTGAGTATATCCTCGCCTCTAATACCAAAATACTCTTCATTCACGATGAAGGGATATTATTTGTTGTACTCGTTAGAGGGTATTCCTTCTTTTCTTATTGGTGATATTATTTTGTTATTCCATTCTTTATTATTACATTGGAATAACTTTTATATGCTGGATACCCTATACTTGGTGAAATTCTTCGTTATTCCATTATTTATTATTACATTGGAACATCATGCGTGCGTTTACGCATGACTGGTTCGCTTTTTATTATTCTGTTGGAACATCATATGCATGCGCTTACGCGTGACTGGTTCTATTATTTATTATTACATTGAAATATCACATCCGATTGTGTTTATGCATGACCTGGTTCCATTGTTTATTATTCATTGGAACATCACATGCGTGCGTTTACGCATGACTGGTTCCATTATTTAGTATTACATTGGAAAATTTTTTATCTAATGCGTTTCGCATTAATTCGTTAAATTATTTATTATTCATTGGAATATCTTGTCGGTGCGTTTACGCATGACCTGGTTCCATTATTTATTATTCTGTTGGAATAACCTGTCTCTGCGGTCTATCGCATGCCTGGTGATTTCTTTTGTTATTCCATTCTTTATTATACTTAGTTGTTTAAAGTTTTGACTTCTATACACCATGAAATTAGTGGAATATCCTTGATATTTGCGCTTCATCCAGTATCTTTTCATGGAAATATTCTTCTGAGCATTCTTGAGTGTTACTCTACAAAGAAGTATCATGTTGACAATTTGGACATTATTAGTTCCTGGATAAATTAATTCTTGAACTTGTTTTATTGAATTCTTATATCATTGTCATCATCCTCATGTTTATATTACGTTGAAAGTCATTTGTGGCCTGTAGTGCATAGATTAACTTGGTATGATTATGACCAGGGATTATTCGGTGTAATCATGACCGTAATGTTAAAAATGATGTGGAAAGAGTCCTTATTGACCCGTAGTGCATTGATGGACAGTTGTTGGCATGATCATGACCATTGATGAATACACGAATATCCTTTGTTGGGCTGCATGGATAATTTGTGGTTGTGATACTAATGAATATCCTTGGTCGTAGTGCAGGGATGGTGTGGATTCTTTATTAAGCTGAGTCTCAGCGATAAAAGTCATGAAAAACCTTTTAAATCATAGAAGATAGTAGATTTTATTCTCTACTTGACTCTTCTAATGGATTGCTTGTTCCGCTGCAGTTAAACTTGATGTTTGTTATATTTTATCAGTTTAACACTGTTGAAGGCTAATGATAATTTATTCTGCATTATCTTAGTCATAATATTTCTTACTAGGCTAGTTGAGCTCACCCTTTTGCTTTTATTATTCTCTTCAGGAAATGAGAACGTAGCAGGGACTAGTCGGGGTACAGAGTGATGGTCCAGATAATAGCATTAGTAGTCCTCACTATTCTATGAAATAGTATGATAATAAATGTAATGAGGACCCCATTGAGTTTGTATATTGTCTAGATGATAATATTTGTATTAAAACTCACAGCATATGTTTAGTCGTATTTTACACGACTGTTGTATAATTAAGTTGTATTTGAATTGTGTACCATGTATTTGGCGACTCAGAATAGGTGATGTATACCGATTTTGGGGGCGTCACAGATATGCAGCCATTTCTAGGACATAATCCTAGAGGGATACTGGAATGTCGGTAAAATCATTATGGACCGCACCATGTCCAACAAGGTTCGATTTTTCCTTTCAGATACATCAATCAATTATTGCGTATCAGGAGTCGTCAATTGTGAGAAAACCATTTGAGATGATCTAGAAACTCATTGCACAAGTATTCATTCCTTGATCCGATCAAAGAATCCTAATACTTTGCTATTGATTCATTTCTGAATTCTTTGAAGCTTTCAAATAATTCACAATTTTATTTCAGCAAATACACACATTCAACCTTTTGAATAATCATCTCCTATTTCTTATACTAGTTTGTTCAATTTGTAAAATAATTTTTCATGTAAGTCAAGTATACAAAATTCATTAAGTGATATTCCAGTTCTATACAAAACATTATTATTATAAATAGAATAACAATTGTTCTTAAATATAATACCAATGATTTCATTGTCTAATAATAAAAATGGAAATAATGTTTATAACAAGAACTGAAATACAATAACAACTTATTGTTGGGTAAAATCTAGTTACGCACAACACGCAAGTATACATGGTCAACAACTAATAAAGTGAAAGTAGAGTATCGTTCCCACGAGGAATTGTTTAATAAAAATCACCAAGTACTAACCCGTAACTAACTCAATCTTATTTAAACGAATGAATTTTAATTTATAAGTAAACTAATTCTAATTACCACTAGTTAAGTTAAGATTACAGAGATTTAAGATCACAATTTCACTTATTGCTTCATTTAAGTTAACACACTTCTCATCAATTATTTTCTATCCTGAATTGTTAATCAAGAACACTAAAGAAGATAAAACCACCTCTTGATGCATAATACCCATACTCACAACTTGCATTCTTTGAGAATTGAGAAATAACGGACGGATGAAGGTCAAAATGGGGCTGGAAGTGACTACTATGGAAATGGCCACCCAAAATAGTGACGTTCGACGTCCGTTGGTTCAAAGATCATAACTTTTGCATCCGAACTCTGATTGGAATGATTCAAGATGTTCCGGATAACTAAGAAGAAGCTCTAAAATATAATCCAAGTTCAAAGCCAAGAACATGAAATAAACATGAAAGCCCAAACGATGTCCGATTTGCTTTTCTTTGCGATTTCAGCTCCCAAGCATACAATCTACAAAATGAACACAAAATGCATGAAAAGTAACTAAGAAACATGAGATTAAGCAACTAATTCAAGTAACAGATACCGGATAAGTAGGTATAAAACCTACTTATCAAATACCCCCAAACTTAAACCTTTGCTTGTCCTCAAGCAAAAACACAAAACAACAATGCTATGCAATGCAACTAATCTACATGCCTACGAATCTAGCAGTAATGACAGAAACAATTCTATTCAACCGGCTTTAGAAAAATCAAGTAAACACGATAATACATCATATCAGAACTCATCAGTAACTTCCCAATTAATCATCAAATCTTAGACTGTTATCACTAATATAGTGCGTGTGTGCTCCACAACAATGTTTACTGATATAAAATCAAATTTAACAAATAACAAGTCTCTTCGAAGGCATCATACAATGTAAACTCACGAAATCCAAAAACAAACTAGATCCAACTAAAATCAAATAATTACCAATATCGAGGGTCAACATAGGATACTTATGCTTTATTTTTCATCTACAGGAACTTTTTGCTCTTATTTCCCGTTTTATTCAAAAAAAAATTTGTTTATATACACATAGTTATGCAATGTCTTATTCCCTTAGGCTTTTCAATGCTACCTTAACGAGCTTTCGACCAACGACTCCCAGACCATTAAGACATTAGGGCGCTAGGTTTAAAGACAATCCCCCCTGACTTACTTACTCAAGTAACAAAGGCCACAAAACTAGACAAGTACGCCACGGTGTTTATTCATACTTTTCTTTTTTTTTTTCTTCTTTTTTTATATCTTATATACCCCAAATATTCCCCCAAACTTAGGGTCTTATCTAAATTTAGCCATCACTACTTATTCTTGTCATTCTTTCATTCAAACTAGCATTATCCTTTAGAATCCCATTATGTATCAATTTAAACTCAAGCAATCAACAAGTTGTTTTACTGTGCTATCCTTATTATACCAGTTTTAAACAGAAAAAAACTCAATTCATAACAAGAAATCACATCAAAGCTCTAATAGTCAGTACTATACTTGTCCACCCAATTCCAATCTCATCATTGACCAAAATAAACTTAAACTATCTAACAATTGGATTCATGCAAATGAACATAGTAATTAACTAATATTTTTGAATTTTTTTTCCAAACATAAATAAAAAATATTTACAACTACTCTACTATGCAAACTATTATGCACTTAAACTACATGAATTCAAACATATAATAATCCTAAACTAAACAAACATGACAACTTATGCAAAACTAAAACAACTACATTAAACATGCAAAACTAAACTAAACTAATTAACTCACCCAAACTTAACAATTACAATGTCCTCATTGTAAAATAAAGCATGAAGTGGACGAGGACTTCCCTATAATCATTTAAGCGTGAGGTGATGGTGGCATGGCACAATGACTGAAAACTCCTCCACATCAGATTTTGAAAGGAAGATACTCTGATGCCCCCAACATAGGTATACAACACCCCTTCTGAGTCACCAAATACATGGTGCAGAAACAACTACAACTTTATTAATACAATTGTCGTACAAAATACGACAACACTTAAACTGTGAGTTTAAATGCAAATATTGTCATCTAGACAATATCCACACTCAAATAAGTCCTCATTACAATTATTGATACACTATTTTAGAAAATAGTGAGGACTACTAAAATAATTTCTAGAACCATCATTCCACACCCCGACTAGTACTCGCTACATTCTCGCCTCCTGAGAAGAAAAATGGAACAAAAAGGAAAAGGGTGAGCTCAACTAGCCCATTAAAGAACATTATGACTAAGATAATATAGAACAAATTATCGTTAGTCCTCATTAGGGAAAAATCTAATAGAATACAATAAACATGTTTTAAATCAATATTCGCAGCGGAAATAATAATTCATTAGAAGAGTTAAGTAGAGAATAAAATCTACTATCTTCTATATATGAATTTAAAAGTCCATCATCAATATTTTATCCCTGTAACATCAATCAATATACATCTTGAATTAAATAGCCATCTTTGCACTATAGGCCAAAGATATTCATCAGTTGGTCATATTCATCTAAACACCTGTTCATCTTTGCACTACGGGCCAAAGATATTCATCAGAAAATCATTCATCTTTGCACTACATGCCAAAGATATTTAGTTATATCATCATTTAGGACTGAGAATGATGAAAAATATTTTAAAGAAAACGAATCTAGTGAGACAGAAGGACAAATATTAAGGATTCGTATTACAGTTTATCCAAGATCAATAATACTCCATAATAACCAATTTTGAAGCAGGATTCAAAAATAAAGATCAAAACATGGATACAATCAAAGATAGTAACCATAATAGACATCTTGGACAAAAAGAAAAAAATTTCATTTTTTGGTGAATAGTGCCGTATTCGTGAATAGTGCCGTATACGTGAATAGTGTCGTATACGTGAATAGTAACCCCGACACAAAAAGGTAGAAATTCCACAATAATATTCATATAAATATTTTGGCATAATGATATTGAAGAAATAATATCATTTACGAAGAAAATAACATCCCTTACCTCAAAAAGACAGTACTTCTAACTGGAATACTGGATATAGTGCTGAAGGAACTTGCCCCGTATAGCAACACTCAAAATATCAAAATACTCACAAGAATACGCTCGATAATATAGAGATAGAAATCTTTAGTTTCTGGAGTGATTTTCAATTCTAACCTAAGCACCCTATTTATAGGAAAATGCTTAGAACACCAAAGAAGAAAATTTAATAAAATAATAATATTTATTATAATTTTATACGCCAACCTTTGAATTTAGATTTCAACATGTTTAACAACAAGTGAGCCCACCAATCATAACAAAAACGTTTTTATTAAAAAAACTTAACAAAAACTTCAAAAATCAATTATTCTGGAACTTCAATAATTCATAACAAATAGCCATTTTATCAGAAAAATTCGAATCTTATATCTTTCCATATGAAATTCAATACGCTACAACTTTACAGAAGAAAGTTTTTCCAAATTCAAAATAGAAATTGACCGAAATCCACATGCGGACGATTTTACAGGCTATAATCAAATTTCAGTCAAGAAATGGGGTCCAGAAACATGAAAAAACATGTTTTTAGTATTTTTAATAACAAAAATACTCTTCCTCCTCATTTATTCATATATCCCACATTCATTGTAAAATATCACCATTATTATATTATTATAATAATATATTTAAATGAATTATTTTATCAAAAAAGATAAAATATCAATTTTCAACAATTGTCACTTTAAAATTTTTTCTCCATCTATATCCACATAAAATGAATATTTTTCTTATCATATAAATCAATAATTAATTATTCATAAATAATATTACAAAATCACAATAATGACAATCAGGCCGTTCCCAGGAAAGAGGGGGCTTTCCAATAAGAATTTCTCCTTACTGGCGAGCAATTAGGTGACCAAACCTCTCCTTAGACAGAACTTTCTAGATATTGCCAGTAATGCTATCTAATAATATTATTCAAATAATATGAATTATTGATTTGATAATGGAAAATACTGTGTAGTGACAATTATTAAAACAACAATAATATAAAATATCAACGTAGCAATTATTGAATCAATAAAATAAAATATTGAATAGTAATTCTTGTAACAATTATTGAGTAAAGTGCCTTCTTACGTAAGAATCAATAATTGGTGCAATACTGGTAGGCTGCCATGCAGGTAACAACGCGTAGACATCGTGTTTTAACCAAGGGTATTCCAACAAGATAATCTGCAGTAATAACTACGACGTTTATTTATAAAAAACTTATACTTGTCGTTTTCATCATCCAATTACTTTCCGTTATGGGGCCCACAAAAGATTGCGCCGTCGTACGAATATTCCCCGACAGGAAGAATATTCCACGACCAAACGAATATTCCCCGACAACAATAAATATTTTATAACCACTTGCTTATTTAAAATATTTGTGCATTTTACCCATAACTAACCACATTAATCAAATCAACCATTACTATTTCAAAATAATAAATAGAGGAATTTTAATTTCATTTATAAAAGTTGGGGTCTTACAACCTTCCCTTCTTATGAAATTTCATCCTTGAAATTGATGTACGTACCTAGTGTTTTGAAAAGGTGAGGATACCTCTTTTTCATTTCCTATTTCAACTCCCAAGTCATTTCTTCAATAGCATGGTTCCTCCACAAAACCTTAACTTGTGGTATAACCTTGGTGCGTAGGACATGCTCTTCCCTATCCAAGATCTTAACAGGTACCTCCTCGTACGTTAAATCTTCGGCTATCTCGTCTATTTCTAACTCAATAATGTGGTTCGGGTCCTTCACATATTTACGAAGCACAGATTTGGGAAAAATGTTATGAACACGAGACATGCTTGGAGGTAATGCGAGTCTGTAGGCCACATTTCCTACTCGGTCAAGAATCTGAAATGGACCAATAAATCATGGATTGAGCTTTCCTCTCTTTCCGAATCTTGTATCTCCCTTCCATGGAGCAATACGTAACAATACATGATCCCCAATGTCAAATTCCACATCCTTTCGATGAAGATCCGCATAACTCTTTTGTCGATCCTGTGCCATTTGTATACGTTGTCGAATCGTTTGGATTTTCTCTGTAGTCATTCGTACCAACTTTGGTCCACCAATGGTAGGTACTTATCCCAACTCCCTTTGAAATCTAGGACACAGAGTCTTAATAGATCTTCAAGAGTTTGAATAGTCCTCTCTGATTATCCGTCCGTTTGAGGATGGTATGCCGAACTAAATCGTAAATTCGTGCCCATAGCTTTTTGCAAGCTAACCCAAAATCGTGAAGTGAATCTTGGGTCACGATCCGAAACTATGGATACTGGCATGCCATGCAATCTCACAATCTCATTTACGTACTTACTAGCAAGACGTTCAAGGGAATAAGTCTCCCGTATAGGCAAGAAATGAGCAGACTTGGTTAATCTATCAACAATAACCCAAATTTCATCTATGCCTTGAGAAACCTTGGGAAGACCTGTAACGAAAACAATAGTAATGTGTTCCCACTTCCATTTCGGAATCTCAAGTGGTTACAATGGACCCTTTGGCACTTGATGCTCCACCTTTACACGTTGACAAGTTAAACACCTCGAGATAAACTTCGGGATCTCTCTCTTCATATTGTTCCACCAAAATGTATGTCGAAGATTATGATACATTTTGGTACTCCCAAGATGGATTGCAAACGGTGTGTTGTGTGCCTCCATCATGATTCTATGCTTCAAGATAGAATCGTTAAGAACACAAAGTCTGGAGTTGACTCAAAGTATTCCTTCTTCATCGATTCTTACTTCCGGAATAGCACTTTCTTGCACTTTTTTCTTCATACGCATCAGCTCCATGTCTGTAGCTTGAGCAGCTTTACCTTTATCAATTAAAGTTTGTTCTACTCGTATGCTTTATATCATCACGTGGGTACTTGGAGCCTTTATCTCTATCTCCATCCTTTGCAAGTCATACAAATTTGGCCTTTGTGTTAACAACATTGCACTTGTACCCGCATATGATCTTCTACTCAATGCGTCAGCTACCACGTTCGCTTTTCCAGGATGGTATTGAATGGTATGGTCGTAGTCTTTCAACAACTCGAGCCAACGTCATTGCCGCATATTGAGCTCTTTTTGGGTGAAGAAATATTTGAGGCTTTTATGATCTGTGTAGATCTCCACTTTCTCTCCATACAGGTAGTGTCTCCATATCTTCAACGTGAAAACGACTGCTGCCAACTCTAGATCATGAATAGAATAATTCCTCTCATATTCTTTGAGTTGTCGCGAGGCATAGGCTATAACTTTCCTATGTTGCATGAGAACACATCCTAACCCTTTGCCCGAAGCATCGCTGTAGATAACAAATCCATCCGAACCAGATGGTATTGTTAGAACAGGTGCCGAAATGAGTCTCCTCTTGAGTTCTTGGAAACTATTCTCGCATTCCTCACTCAATACGAATTTTGTATCTTTACGAGTCAGCTGAGTTAACGAAGTAGCGATTCGAGAAAATCCTTCCACGAATCTTTGATAATAACCAGCTAAGCCCAGAAAGCTACGTACTTCGGTCACCGACTTCAGTTGCTCCCAACTTTGTATTGCTTCAATCTTTGCCGGGTCTACAGACACTCCATGTTTTAACACCATATGCCCAAGGAATGCTACTTCCTCAAGCCAGAACTCGCATTTCTTCAACTTGGCATATAGCTTCTTATCACGAAGCCTTTGCAATACCAACTTCAAATGGCTCTCATGATCTTCATGACTTTTGGAATAGATGAGGATGTCATCAATAAAGACAACAACAAACTGATCCAAATATTCCTCGAATACTCGGTTCATCATATCCGTGAAAGCAGCAGGAGAATTAGTCAATCCAAAAGACATGACTAAGAATTCATAATGCCCGTACCGAGTTCTGATGTTAGTCTTTGGAATATCCTCAGTTTTAACCTTCAGCTGATGATATCCAGAATGAAGATCAATTTTTGAAAAGACTTGTGCTCCTTACAACTGGTCAAACAGGTCATCAATGTGAGGTAGCGTATGTGACGCCCCCAAAATAGGTATACATCACCCATTCTAAGTCGCAAAATACATGGTACAGAAACAAATACAACTTCATTAAACTGTGAGTTTAAATACAAATAGAGAGTATAAAAACTCAAAAGGAGTCCTCATTATAATTATTGATACACTATTTTAAAAATAGTGAGGACTGCTAAAACAACTTTCTATAACCATCACTCCGTACCCCGACTAGTTCCTGTTATGTTCTCACCTCCTGAGAAGAATAATGGAACAAAAGGGTGAGCTCAACCAGCCCAGTAAAGAATATTATGACAAAGATAATATACAACAAATTATCATTAGTCTTCAATAGGGAATAATCTGACAAAATATAATAGACAACAAGTTTTAGATCAACAACTGCAGCGAAAAATAGCAATTCAGTAGAAGAGTCAAGTAAAGAAAGAATTCTACTATCTTCTAAGATTTAAAAGTCCATCATCAATATTTTACCCCTGTAACATCAATCAATATACATCTAGAATAAAATATTCATCTTTGCACTACAGACCAAAGATATTCATTTGTATCACCAGTTGGTCATGTTCATCTCAACACCTGTTCATCTTTGCACTACGGGCCAAAGATATTCATTAGGTAATCATTCATCTTTGCACTACAGGCCAAAGATATTCATTTGTATCATCATTTAGGACTGAGGATGATGAAAAATATTTTAAAGAAAATGAATCCAGTGAGATAACAGATCAAATATTAATGATTCATATTAAAGTTTATCCAAGTTCAATAATATTCTAAAATAACGAATTTTGAAGCAGAATTCAAAAATAATGATCAAAACATGGATACAATCAAAGATAGTAACCATAATAGACAACTTGGACAAAAAGAAGAAAATTTCATTTTTCGGTGAATAGTGTCGTATACGTGAATAGTAACTCCGGCACAAAAAGTTTCAAATTTGATAAAAAGTTCATACCAATATTTCGACATAATGATATTGACGAAAATATCATTTAAGAAGAAGAGAATATCCCTTACCTCAAAATATTAGTACTTCTGATCGGAATATCGGTATAAAGCTAAAGGAAACTTGCACTGATTAACAGAAACTCACAAAGTATCTAAATACTCACAAAATACACTCAATAATCTAGAGAGAGAAAGAGAGAAAACTTGTTTCCGGTGTGATTTTCAATTCTAACTTAGCCCTCTATTTATAGGAAAATATTAGCACGCCGAAGCAGACTTAACCTGCAACCTAATGGCTTTATCTGCTACTATTCCCATCCACCACATTTGAATAAAAATCTCAGCACATTTCTTCACCAACCAAGAGTGGGGCCCACCAATTCTAGAATTTTCCACCAAAATGATTTATAACATGATTTCCGAATCAGCCACCTCTTAAAATTCATAATAAATCATACGCTCAGTTTTAGCGGTTCAAAATTTGTGGACATATACTCAACTTATATATGTATAACATATCCAAAAATTACAACGATCCAACGATTGGATTAAAAATTATAACTCCCGCAATATATCTCAAAAAGTACTGGTTTGATTTTTAATACCTCCAATCCGACAAAATACTAATAAAACACCTCAACATTAATTCCTTCATTTATAACCACATTAATAAATCAATCATTTATATCCACATAAAATAAATATTTCCTTATCATATGAATCAATGATTAATTATTCACAAATAATATTACAAAATCACATTTATGACAACCAGGCTGTTCCCAGGAAAGAGGGGGCTTTCCAATAAGGATTTCTCCTTACTGGCGCACAATTAGGTGACCAAACCTCTCCTTGTCAGAACTATCTAGACATTGCCAATAATGTTATCTAATAATATTATTACAAATAATCTGAATTACTGATATGATAAAGGAGATACTGTGCAGTGACGATAGTTGAAACAACAATAATATAAAATATCAATGCAACAATTATTGAATCAATAAAATAAAATATTGAACAGTAACTACTGTGACAATTATTGAGTAGTGCCTTCTTACGTAAGGATCAATAATTCAACAATACTATGCAATATCGTATGCTACTGTGCAACAACGCGTATTACTTTACTTTAACCATCGGGTATTCCAACAGTGTTAACGGTAACAACTACGCCGTTATTCAATTTTTTCGTTTTGTTCATTCGACCGTTATCCGTTATGGAGCCCACAATTGGTTGCGCCGTCGTACGAATATTCCCCGACAGAAAGAATATTCCACCGATAAAATGAATATTTTATAACCACTTTTTTATTTTGCAAAATTTTCACATTTCACCCATAACCAAAGTTATTATATCAAATTAATACCTTATTATTCACAATAATAAATAAAGGAAATTTGATTTTATTCATTAAAAAGTTGGGGTCTTACAACCTCTCCTCCTTATGAAATTTCGTCCTCAAAATTGACGTACGTACCTGGTGTTTCGAAAAGGTGAGGATACCTCGCTTTCATTTCTGATTCCAACTCCCAGGTCATCTCTTCAATAGCATGGTTTCTCCACAAAATCTTAACTTTTGGTATAACCTTCGTGCGTAGGACATGCTCTTTCCTATCCAAGATCTTAACAGGTACCTCCTCGTACGTTAAATCTTCAACTATCTCATCTGGTTCTAACTCAATAATATGGTTTGGGTCTTTAACATATTTACGAAGCATAGATATGTGAAAAACATTATGAACACGAGACATACTTGGAGGTAATGCGAGTCTATAGGCCACATTTCCTATTCGGTCAAGAATCTCAAATGGACCAACAAATCTTGGATTAAGCTTTCTTCTCTTCCCAAATCTTGTAATTCCCTTCCATGGTGCAACACGTAACAATACATGATCCCCAATATTAAATTCCACGTCCTTCCGATGAAGATCCGCATAACTCTTTTGTCGATCCTGTGCCGTTTGTATACGTTGTCGAATCGTTTGGATCTTCTCTATAGTCATGCGTACCAACTCTGGTCCCAACAATATTGCTTCACCCACCTTGTCCCAACATACTGGAGAACGACATTTTCTTCCATACAACGCCTCGAATGGAGCCACACCTATGCTCGCCTGATAACTGTTGTTGTAGGAGAATTCCACCAACTGTAGGTACTTATCCCAACTCCCTTTGAGATCTAGGACACAGAGTCTTAATAGATCTTCAAGAGTTTGAATAGTCCTCTCTGATTGTCTGTCCGTTTGAGGATGGTATGCCGAACTAAATCGTAAATCCGTGCCCATAGCTTTCTGTAAGCTAACCCAAAATCGTGAAGTGAATCTTGGGTCACGATCCGAAACTATCGATACTGGCATGTCGTGCAATCTCACAATCTCATTCACGTATATACTAGCAAGATGTTCAAGGGAATAAGTCTCACGTCTGGACAAGAAATGGGCAGACTTGGTTAATCTATCAACAATAACCCAAATCACATCTATGCCTTGAGAAACCTTGGGAAGACCCGTAACGAAATCCATAGTAATGTGTTCCCACTTCCATTTCGGAATCTCAAGTGGTTGTAATGGACCCTTTGGCATTTGATGCTCCGCCTTTACACGTTGACAAGTTAAACACCTCGAGATAAACTTCGCGATCTCTCTCTTCATATTGCTCCACCAAAATGTATGTCGAAGATCATGATACATTTTGGTACTCCCAGGATGGATTGCAAACGGTGTGTTATGTGCCTCCATCATGATTCAATGCTTCAAGTCAGAATCATTAGGAACACAAAGTCTGGAGTTGACTCGAAGTATTCCTTCTTCATCGATTCTTGCTTTTGGAATAGCACCTTCTTGCACTTTCTTCTTCATACACATCAGCTCCATGTCCATAGCTTGAGCAGCTTTAACTTTATCGATTAAAGTTGGTTCTACTCGCATGTTTGATATCATCATGTGGGTACTTGGAGCCTTCATCTCTATCTCCATCCTTTGCAAGTCATACAAAATGGACCTTTGTGTTAACAACATTACACTCGTACCCGCATATGATCTTCTACTTAATGAGTCAGCTACCACATTTGCTTTTCCAGGATGATATTGGATGGTGTGATCGTAATCTTTCAACAGCTCGAGCCAACGTCGTTGCCGCATGTTGAGTTCCTTTTGAGTGAAGAAATATTTGAGGCTTTTATGATCTGTATAGATCTCCACTTTCTCCCCATACAGGTAGTGTCTCCAAATCTTCAACGCGAAAACGAATGCTGCCAACTCCAAATCATGAGTAGGATAATTCCTCTCATATTCTTTGAGTTGCCGTGAGGCATAGGCTATGACTTTCCCATGTTGCATGAGAACACATCCTAACCCTTTGCCTGAAGCATCGCTGTAGATAACAAATCCATCCGAACCAGATGGTATTGTCAGAATAGGTGCCGAAATGAGTCTTCTCTTGAGTTATTGAAAAATCTTTTCACAATCCTCGTTCCAACCAAATTTTATATCTTTACGAGTTAGCTGAGTTAACGGAGTAGCGATTCGAGAAAATCCTTCCACGAATCTCCGATAATAACCAGCTAAGCCTAGAAAGCTACGTACTTCGGTCACTGACTTTGGTTGCTCCCAACTTTGTATGGCTTCAATCTTCGTCGGGTCGACATATACTCCACGTTTTGACACCACGTGTCCAAGGAATGCTACTTCCTCAAGCCAGAACTCGCATTTTTTCAACTTGGCATACAACTTGTTATCACGAAGCCTTTGTAGTACCAGCTTCAAATGGTGCTCATGATCTTCACGGCTTTTGGAATAGATGAGCATGTCATCAATAAAGACAACAACGAACTGATCCAAATATTCTTTAAACACAGTTCATCATATCCATGAAAGCAACAGGAGCATTAGTCAATCCAAAAGACATGACTAAGAATTCATAATGCCCATACCGAGTTCTGAAGGCAGTCTTTGGAATATCCTCAGTTTTAATCTTCAGTTGATGATATCCAGAATGAAGATCAATCTTTGAAAAGAATTGTGCTCTTTGCAACTGGTCAAACAAGTCATCAATGCGAGGTAGTGGATACCTATTCTTGATAGTGACATGGTTCAACTCTCGGTAGTCAATACAAAGTCGCATACTCCCGTCTTTCTTCTTTACGAATAACACAGGAGCACCCCAAGGAGATGTACTAGGACGAATAAAACTGATGTCCAACAACTCCAGTAGTTGGACCTTTAACTCCTAAAGTTCAATAGGAGCCATTCGATATGGGGTTTTAGAAATGGGCTTTGTACCAGGTTCAAGGTTAATAAAGAATTCAACTTCACGTTCTGGGGGTAGACCAGGAAGTTCTTTAGGAAATACATCAGGAAATTCACTAACAATAGAAATAGTATTCAAATCTGACGTGTTTTTGTTCAAGTCCGTGACATGGGCTAAGAAAGTTTGACATCCTTTTTTCAATAAATGAATAGCTTTATGGCTTGATATGACAGTGACTGATTTTAGTGGTTTGGTTGTTTGAATTCGCATAATAGGTTGGTTAGGAATATGAAAACTAACAACCTCACGAAAACAATCAATTTTAGCATGATGCGTGGTTAACCAATCAATCCCCAAAATCACATAAAATGCAAGAATTTTCAACGAAATAAGGTCGGCAGGTAATGTGATGGTACCGACTTGAATCATGCAAGATTTAAAAATAGTAGATGTAACGAAAGTTTCTCCTAACGGAGTCTCAAAAGATAGGTCAAAGTCTAATTTCTCTGGAGTCAAGTTTAAACGTTGAGCACAAGCAAGAGATATAAAAGAATGGGTAGAACCGGTATCTAATAAGGTATAAACTTCATAAGAGTTTATGATTAGCTTACCCGTGATCACCTCGTTTGGGTTCCTCGTGTTTTGGGCAGTCACGGCAAACGCCCTTCCAGGAACCACCGACTTTAACTTGTCTGGGACAGCCTTTGGAGTCACCATCCCTGTTGAACTTGGTTTCGCATCTAGACAATCTCTAGCTATATGACCTTCCTTTCCACAGTTATAACACACCTTGGATTGTTGTGGGTAGTTTCAATGATGTGTCCCTCTTTCCGCATTTGTAACATCTGACCGGTGGTCGCTTCTCTCCTCCCTAAAACAGGTTGGTGATGACGTCTTTACGCTATCATTGTTGTACCTTCTTCTTTTGAAATCTCCTCCCGACTCCCTCCTTCTATTATCACGGCCACGATTACCACCAGAGTGGTTACCGCTTTTATCTGAATGCCTTCCTTCCCTCTGGTTGTCATTGCTCTGATGACCGCTGCCACTGGTATGACCCTGGTTGTGTTCCCTCGGTTGAACATACTCATTATCTCGCTCTAATAATTGAGCCCTGTTTATAACATCTGAATATAAAGAAAATTTATGAGAGATAAGATATTGTCGAATCTCGGGCTTTAGATCTCTCAGAAACATCCTCGTCATTCGTTCCTCATTTTCGACCAAATGAGGTGCAAACCTGGATATCTCTGCAAACTTCGCCTCGTACTAGGACACCGTCATGTTGTTTTGTTCCAGTCTAATAAACTCCACCTCCTTTATATGACAAATACTTTCAGGAAAGTACTTGTCATTGAATAGTTTTTGAAACGTTTCCCAAGACATCGAAAAGTGCGGTGGTAGTACGCTCACGAGACTCCCACCGAAGAGTCCGCCTCACCGCGGAACATAAAGGTGGCGAATGGAACCTTCTGTTCCTCTGTGCATCCCAAGACATCGAATATCTTGGTAATTTGTTTAACCCACGTTTCCGCCATGATCGGATCCGGCTTTCCCTTAAATTCTAGTGGTCCCAACTCTTTGAACTGCTTGGCTGTGACAAGCCGCGCATTGCTAGCATTTCCACCCGTATTTTGTGCACGAGTCTCCCTCGTCTGGTTTTGCATGAACTGCAAAAAGCTTCTAAACATCCCATCATTCATCATTTGTTCGGTAACGTTGTTTACAGGAGGATTATCGCCTTCCTGTTGCACGTTCCCCTGGGTAGTGATCAAAGGTGTCTCCACGGTCTGATTCACTCCATTATTAACGTTCTCAGCTGCCATTCGCAAATACTGCCATAAAACAAGGGTTAATAGTCATGCAACATATTATTCCTATACTCTTTTCGACTAAATAAATACCAAATAAACTTAGTCAGGTCATACTAGCGAAAGAATTCCCCGTCTCTCCCCTCCTAGTTCTTGTCTCACATCTCAGCCAGGGATCATATCCCTAAGCTTTGATACCAACTGTGACACCCCCAAAATAGGTATACATCACCCATTCTGAGTCGCCAAATACATGGTACAGAAACAAATACAACTTCATTAAACTGTGAGTTTAAATACAAATAGAGAGTATAAAAACTCAAAAGGAGTCCTCATTACAATTATTGATACACTATTTTAAAAATAGTGAGGACTGCTAAAACAACTTTCTAGAACCACCACCTCGCACCCGACTAGTTCTCGCTATGTTCTCACCTTACGAGAAGAAAATGGAACAAAAGGGTGAGCTCAACTAGCCCAAGAAGAATATTATGACTAAGATAATTTACAACAAATTATCATTAGTCTTCAATAGGGAATAACTCGATAAAATATAATAGACAACAAGTTTTAGATCAACAATCGCAATGGAAAGCAAAGAATTCATTAGAAGGGTCAAGTAGAGAAAGAATTCTACTATCTTCTAAGATTTAAAAGTCCATCATCCATATTTTATCCCTCAGTAACATCAATCAATATACATCTAGAATCAAATATTCATCTTGCACACTCTGAGCCAAAGATATTCATTTGTATCACCGGTTGGTCATGTTCATCTCAACACCTATTCATCTTTGCACTACGGCCAAAGATATTCATTAGGTAATCATTCATCTTTGCACTATAAGCCAAAGATATTCATTTCAGTATCATCATTTAGGACCGAGGATGATGAAAATATTTTAAAGAAAACGAATCCGGTGAGATAACAGATCAAATATTAAGGACTCAGACATACGGTTTATCCAAGTTCAATAATATTCAAATAACCAATTTTGAAGCGTAATTCAAAAATAATGATCAAAAACATGGATGCAATCAAAGATAGTAACCATAATAGACAACTTGGACAAAAAGAAGAAAATTTCATTTTTTCGATTGAATATTGCCAGATATCGTGAATAGTGTATAGATACGTGAATAGTAACTCCAAAACAAAAAGTTCCAAATTTGATAAAAAGTTCATACCAATATTTCTAAGATAATGATATTGAAGAAAATATCATTTAAGAAGAAGATAATATCCCCTTACCTCAAAATATCAATACTTCCGATCGGAATATCCAGTATAAAGGTCAAGGAAACTTGCACCGATTAATGTAAACTCACAAAGTATCTAAATACTCACAAAATACACTCAATAATCTAGAGAGAAAGAGAGAAAACTTGTTTCTGGTGTGATTTTCAATTCTAACTTAGCCCTCTATTTATAGGAAAATGTTAGCACGCCGAAGCAGACTTAACCTGCAACTTGATGGCTTTACCTGCTACTATTCCCACCCACCACATTTGAATAAAAATGTCAGCACATTTCTTCACCAACCAAGAGTGGGGCCCACCAATTCTAGAATTTTCCACCAAAATGATTTATAACCCGATTTAATAATCACCCACCTCTTAAAATTCATAACAAATCATACGCTCATTTTTAACGGTTCAAAATTTGTGGACATATACTCAACTTATATATGTATAACATATCCAAAAATTACAACGATCCAACGGTCGAATTAAAAATTATAACTCCCGTAATATATCTCAAAAAATACTGGTTTGATTTTTAATACCTCCAATCCGACAAAATACTAATAAAACACCTCAACATTAATTCCTTCATTTATAACCACATAAATAAATCCATCATTTATATCCATATAAAATAAATATTTCCTTATCATATGAATCAATGATTAATTATTCACAAATAATATTACAAAATCACATTTATGACAACTAGGCTGTTCCCAAGAATGAGGGGGCTTTCCAATAAGGATTTCTCCTTACTGGCGCGCAATTAGGTGATAAAATCTCTCATTGACAGAACTTTATAGACATTGCCAATAATGTTATCTAATAATATTGTTGCAAATAATCTAAATTACTGATCTGATAAAGGAGATACTGTGCAGTGACGATAATTGAAACAACAATAATATAAAATATCAATGCAACAATTATTGAATCAATAAAATAAAATATTGAACAAGAATTCATCGTGACAATTATCGAGTAATCGCCTTCTTCACGTAAGGATCAATAATTCAACAATATTGCTGTAATACCAGTATGCTCTTGCTCAACAACGCGACATTACTTTACTTTAACCAAGGGTATTCCAACGGTGTTAATTCAGAATAACTACGCCGTTATTCAATTTTGTCGTTTTCTTCATTCGACCGTTATCCGTTGTCGTACTTATATTTCCCGACAGAAAGAATATTCCACCGACAAAATGAATATTTTATAACCACTTGCTTATTTTGCAAAATTTTCACATTTCACCCATAACCAAAGTTATTATATCAAATTAATACCTTATTATTCACAATAATAAATAAAGGAAATTTTATTTTATTCATTAAAAAGTTGGGGTCTTACAGCGGATACCTATTCTTGATGGTGACATGGTTCAATTCTCGATAGTCAATACAAAGTCACATACTTCCGTCTTTCTTCTTTAAAAATAAAACAGGAGCACCCCAAGGAGATGTACTAGGATGAATGAAACCGATGTCCAACAACTCTTGTAGTTGGACCTTTAACTCCTGAAATTCAATAGGAGCCATTCGATATGAGGTTTTAGAATTGGGCTTTGTACCTGGTTCTAGGTTAATAAAGAATTCAACTTCACGTTCTAGGGGTAGACCGGGAAGTTCTTCCGGAAATACGTCAGGAAATTCACTAACAATAGAAATATTATTCACATCTGACGTGTTTTTGTTCAAGTCCGTGACATGGGCTAAAAAAGCTTGACATCTATTTTTCAATAAACGAATAGCTTTATGGCTTGATATGACAGTGATTGACTTTAGTAGTTTGGTTGTTTGGATTCGCATAACAGGTTGGTTAGGAATATGAAAACTAACAACCTTATGAAAATAATCAATTTTAGTATGATGAGTTGTTAACCAATCAATCCCTAAAATCACATCAAATGCAAGTATTTTCAACGAAATAAGATCGGCAGGTAATGTGATGGTTCCAACTTGAATCAAACAAGATTTATAAATAGTAGATGTAACTAAAGTTTCTCCTAACTGAGTCTCTCTACAGATAAGTCAAGGTCTAATTTCTCCGTAATCAAGTTCAAACGTTGAGCATGTGTTAGGAGAGATAAAAGAATGGGTAGAACCCCAGATCTAATAAGGTATAAACTTCGCAATAATTTATGATTAGCTTACCCGTGATCACCTCGTTTGGGTTCCTCGACTTTGACCGAAACCACGACAAACGCTTTTCCAGGCTGCTGACTTTGACTTTTTCGGGACATCCTTTTGAGTCACCATCCTCACAAGACTTGGTTTCGCTTACAAGACAATCTCGAGCGATATGTCCTTCCTTTCCACAATTAAAGCATACCTTGAACTGTTGTGGGACAGTTTGCCAATACATTATGTCCCTCTTTTCCACATTTATAGCATACGACCGGTGGTCGTTCTCCTCCCTTAGAACCAGTTGCTGCTGGTGCTGACGTCTTCACATTGTCATTGTTGAATCTCCTCTTTTTAAAATCTCCCCCCGACTCACTTCTTCTATTTTCATGGCCACGATTACCACGAAAGTGGTTACCGCTTTTGTCCGAATGTTTTCCTCCCCGCTGGTTTTCATTGCACCGATGACTGCTGCCATCGGTATGACAGTGGTTGTGGTCCCTCGGTTGAACGTACTCGTTATCTCGCTCTAATAATTGAGCCATGTTGACAACATCTGAATATAAAAAAAATTATGAGAGATAAGATATTGGCGAATCTCGGGTTTTAAACCTCTCAGAAACATCCTCGTCATTCGTTCCTCACTCTTTACCAAATGAGGTGCAAACCTGGATAACTCTGCGAACTTCGCCTCGTATTGGGATACCGTCATGTTGTTTTGGTCTAGTCTAATAAACTCTACCTCCTTCATATGGCGAATACTTTCAGGAAAGTACTTGTCGTTGAAAAGTTTTTGAAACGTTTCCCAAGACATGCTGAGTGCGGCAGGCTGGGTACGTTTCACAAACTCCCACCAGTAGTCTGCCTCGCCAAAGAACATAAAGGTGGCGAATGGAACCTTCTGTTCCTCCGTGCATCCCAAGATATCAAATATCTTGGTAATTTGATTAACCCACATCTCTACCTTAATCGGATCCGGCTTTCCAATAAATTATGGTGGTCCCAACTCTTTGAATTGCTTGGCCGTGACAAGCCACGCATTGCTATCATTTCCACCCGTATTTTGTACACGAGTCTCCCTCGTCTGGTTTTGCATGAACTACAAAAAGCTTCTAAACATCACATCATTCATCATTTGTTCGATAGTGTTGTTTACAGGAGGAATATTGCCTTCCTCTTGCACGTTCCCCTGGGTGGTGATTAAAGCTCTCTCCATGGTTTCATTCACTCCACTGTTAATATTCTCACCTTCCATTCTCAAATACTGCCATAAAAAAAGGGTTAATTAAAGAAATTAACATGCCACATAATATCCTTATATTATGACCAACCAAACAAATAAGCTTAGGTATGACACACTAGCGAAGGATTACTCGTCTCTCCCCTCCTAGTTCTATTCCCCGATCTCCTCCAGACACCATATCCCTAAGCTCTGATACCAACTGTGACGCCCCCAAAATAGGTATACAACACCACTTTTGAGTCGCCAAATACATGGTACAGAAATAACAACAACTTTATTAATACAATTGTCGTGCAAAATACGACAACACTTAAACTGTGAGTTTAAATACAAATATTGTCATCTAGACAATATCCACACTCAAATAAGTCATCATTATAATTATTGATACACTATTTTACAAAATAGTGAGGACTACTAAAATAACTTCTAGAACCATCATTCCACACCCCAACTAGTACTCGCTACTTTCTCGCCTCCTGAGAAGAAAAATGGAACAAAAAGGAAAAGGGTGAGCTCAACTAGCCCAGTAAAGAACATTATGACTAAGATAATATAGAATAAATTATCGTTAGTCCTCAATAGGGAAAAATCTAATAGAATACAATACACAATAAGTTTTAAATCAATATTCGCAGCGGAAATAATAATTCATTAGAAGAGTTAAGTAGAGAATAAAATCAACTATCTTCTATATATGAATTTAAAAGTCCATCATCAATATTTTATCCCTGTAACATCAATCAATATACATATTGAATTAAATAGCCATCTTTGCACTATAGGCCAAAGATATTCATCAGTTAGTCATGTTCATCTAAACACATGTTCATCTTTTCACTACGAGGCAAAGATATTCATCAGAAAATCATTCATCTTTGCACTACATGTCAAAGATATTATGTTATATCATCATTTAGGACTGAGAATGATGAAAAATATTTTAAAGAAAACGAATCCAGTGAGACAGAAGGACAAATATTAGGGATTCGTATTAGAGTTTATCCAAGATCAATAATACTCCATAATAACCAATTTTGAAGCAAGATTCAAAAATAAAGATCAAAACATGGATACAATCAAAGATAGTAACCATAATAGACATCTTGGATAAAAAGAAGAAAATTTCATTTGATAGTAACCATAATAGACCTCCTCGAAAGTGTCTCAAGTTGCGCTGATAATGTAGAAAATGCATTGAGATCATCCATCCCCGCTCCCTTTGGCTGAGTCATTCTCGTATACAACCATTGATAATTAAATTCCTCCATAATGCCTGAAAGGAAAGAAAAATAGGAAGAGAATTAAATAAAAAGGAAAAAAATTATTTAAATTAAGACTAGTTTGATTGAAGCTAATATTTGCAAAAATATATTAACTAATTCCCCAACAGCGGCACCAAAAACTTGTTGGGTAAAATCTAGTTACGCACAACACGCAAGTATACGTGGTCAAAAAGTAATAAAGTGAAAGTAGAGTATCGTTCCCACGAGAAATTGTTTAATAAAAATCACCAAGTACTAACCCGTAACCAACTCAATCTTATTTAAACGAATGAATTTTAATTTATAAGTAAACTAATTCTAATTACCACTAGTTAAATTAAGATTACAGATATTTAAGATCACAATTTCACTTATTGCTTCATTTAAGTTAACACACTTCTCATCAATTATTTTCTATCCTAAATTGTTAATCAAGAACACTAAAGCAGATAAAACCACCTCTTGATGCATAATACCCATACTCACTTAAATCCACATATGATAGAATTAAGCAAGACACCCTAATTAACTAATCCACTACATCTCTATGTGAATTACAATTAAACGGGATTTAAAGCAGAAGTTCTCTATAAGATTACATATGGCGTAAAGGCATATCTCTATCCTAAACACGAATCATGAATTCCATCTATGCAGAAAATACAAACACATGCTATTATGATCAGATCTAAATCTAAACTTCATCTCTCGAGTTCATATAGATTATCATGGTAATTGTTAGCTAGGAAATTAAGCAATTGAGTCCAAATCACAATAGACAATCCTCACGATAGACCATAATAATTGATAGCGAAGCATATTAAAATAAACTACACAATAAGATCCATTGTAATCTCAAACAAAGAATTAGTTCATGATTATTGAATTAAAACTAAGAATCCACAATTGAATAAACAATAAAAGACAAAGATAGAAGAACATAAGAAGATAGAATCTATTGTATGTAGATTTGAAGCTCCCTCCTTGCTCCTACTTTGAATCTTCAATGGTCTCCAAGTTGCTTCAAACTCCAAATCTCATAAGAACTAGTGTTTTCTCATATTCTACTCTAATTTAATCTAGTGGAATCCTCATTCTAATCTAATCTCTCCTCTAATCCTTGTGATTCTCCTCCTTTTATATGCCTCTGTATATGTCTTTAAGTCCTCTTGGAAGTCCTTGAGTCAATCGGATCGAAATAATCCTTCTCGAACTCAAATTTGGACAAAAAACGTATTTTCTGGGCGTACCCCAGCCCCGGTGGGGGTTTATACTTGAAAAGGGCACGCTCTGGCGGGGGTCCCTACTATTTTCTAGCTAATATGCCCGCCCCAGCGGGGGTTTTGTGAAGGAAAAGCCCTCCCCAGCGGGGGTACCTTTTCTGCTCTGACGTCCTTTGGGAAAACGACAATAACTTTTGATCCGGGAAGAGTTACGAGGCCTGCCACCTATCAAATCGAAGATATCGACGAGCTCTACAACTTTAATTATTTGAGAATTTAGAAATAACGGATAGATGAAGGTCGAAATGGGGCTGGAAGTAACTTTTATGCAAATGGCCACCCAAAATAGTGACGTTCGACGTCCGTTAGTACAAAGATCATAACTTTTGCATCCGAACTCCGATTGGAATGATTCAAGATGTTTAGAAAAGCTAAAAAGAAGCTCTACAATATAATCCAAGTTCCAAGCCAAGAACATGAAATAAACATGAAAGCCAAAACGATGTCCGATTTGCTTTTCTTTGTGATTTCATACCAATTCTTTGCGATTTCAGCTCCCAAGCATACAATCTACAAAATGAACATAAAATGCATGAAAAGTAACTAAAAACATGATATTAAGCAACTGAATCAAGTAACAGATACCGGATAAGTAGGTACAAAACCTACTTATCACTTATTGACTTAATAGATTTACCCGTAGGCATCGCTAAACTATAAGTTTCTATGTCTAATGTAGCAACCTTTGCTTTATTTCCTACACATATGATTACTTATCTTTGTTTAGCTTTCTAGTCTGCTTGGTCCCTTCCTAAATCTATATTTATGATAACCAAAGTCGGTATCCAATACCCAAGTACAACCTTGACCAAAAGAAAATTTTATTTTAATTATGAACAAAAACTATATTTGTAACTGAAGCTTCACTAAGCTTCTTCTGGTTAGCCTCTGTAAGATGCTTCTTATAGTTTCATTTCCAGTGTCCAGGCTTATTGCAGTGGAAGCAAACTCATTTGCTATCCGTATCAGTTTTATTCTTATTATCCTTTGTTTTTACCTTTTATATTTACCTTCTTAGAATGTTCTTCTTTTTAGAAGATCCTTTGGCCCCTACCATTAAGACATGGTCTTTCTTGGTTTGAAAGCGACTCTCAACATTTTTTAACATGTTAAGCAAATCAGGGAGACAGATATCTAGCTTGTTCATATGAAAAATTCACAACAATTGTGAAAGGAGTTCGGGAGTGAGTGCAAGATCAAATCTTGGCTCAACTCTCCATCTATGATAAAACTCGTTGTCCTAATTGATCAATCAAATTAATAATGTTAAAGACTTTTATCTGTACTGTAGTGTCATCAGTCATTCTAGATTGAAAGAGCTCTTTAGATATCTGATATCTATCAGTCCTACTTTCCTCACCATCAACTACTTGACGTGCATGAGTATAGTATGAGCATCCATAGTTTAATGTTGACGCTGAAGCTCGTTACTCATGGATGCGAGCATGATGCATTGAGCCAATTGTGCATCATCTTGCCACTTTCTAAAAGTAGCAACCTCTTACTAAGAGGCATTGTCTGCAACTATTGCATGGATATGCATACTAAGGACATAAGATAGCTTTTCAGCCATGAGAACTATTCATAAATTCCTTAGCCAAACTTTTTAATTCGGTCCGGTTAAATAACATCTAATATGCTTCGCAGTGATAGTAATTTAGACATTGTAAAATTCTGTAAATGAATTTCTAATTAACAATATTTTAGCATATATTCTTTTATTAATTACCAAAATAATTTAGGTCTTGTTTTAAATTGGTATCTCCCACTATTTTCTTTTAACTATATTACCCTCAATATATATAGTTCAGCAATATCTAATTAAAGATATGCTAGTGAGAATAAGGATCCCATTTCAAATGTATATAGTCTTGTATGTGCACAATAAACTATATATAAATAAATAGATAGACAAATCTTATCAATTACATCAACTATACAACTCCTTTTATTTTGCCTCTTAGATCATAATAGTGAAGTGTGTTCACATCCGAACTAAAATAATTTAAGTTAAGTCAGACCCAGCATTTCCATATAAGTAAAGAGAAAATTATAGCCCTTGTGTGTGCACAACAAATCAGTAATGTTCAATTCCTTACAAACACCATATGTAATAAAAATAACATCTTAAATATTTAATACTTGCCTTGTGTGTGCACAACAAACTCATATTAAATTATAAATTCTATTATTTTTATCATGCTAGAAGACGACGTTCGATATTCCAAATATCTTTGAACGTTACAACTTAATATAAAAATTTGAGGGGTTTGTTATTAATTTGTCTCATTTTATTTAGCGCACACACACACACACACACACACACACACACACACACACACATATATATATATATATATATATATATATATATATATAAAATGCGTATTATAATAATTAACATGCGAAGCATGTTTGCATAATATATATATATATATATATATATATATATATATATAGTATAAGCATGCACATATAGAATACTACATTCTACCCAGATTGATTATGGACTTTATTCTAGTTTGGTTCACTAGAGCCACCAAGTGAACCAAAAAGTCAAACCTAGGGTGCAAAAATTAAATTTAAATATAACTATTACATTTAAATCCCAGACTCCATTACAAACGGGTCTGCAAGCGCTCCTTGCTCCTTGATCTCCAATTTTCAAAATTAATTCTAACTATTCCTATTAGAAAAATATTTAAAATAAATAGAAACCTTGATGAGTCAAGAGGAAGTACATAGGAGGGAGATAAAATTTACATTAAGAAAAAATTAGATAAGACGAGATACGCAAATCCCATTTAATAAAACTCATACATTCATGCATCCAACTAAAATAAAATCCAATCACATTGGTCAATAGTCCATAATCAATCTCATTTATTATCATACACATCTACATATGTATCAATAAATAATTCATCTCATGAATAATAAACATTCAATATATATATTGATATCATTTAATGGGCAAATTTAGTTAGTATAAAATCTAAATCTAATTTTGAATCAAAATAAACTCCTTTATTTTAATCTAAATTTAAATCAAAATAAACTTCTTTTATTTTGATTTATCCAATTTTGAATAAAATAAATTATTTTATTTTAATCAAAATATTTAATAAAAATAAACTCATTTATTTTAATTAATTATGGAATCTAATTCCAAGTAAAAAAAAACCTTTATTAAAAGAAACACGGTCCTATTCACAAATAAACTCATTTATTTTGAAGAATATGAAATCTTATTCCATATCTAAATAAACTCCTTTATTTAAGGAAACACAGATTCTCTTTTCTATTCACAAATAAACTCTTTTATTTTTGGAAACATGGAATCCAATTTCAACTCCAATTAGTTATCATGGAATCCAATTCCAACTCTAATTAGTTAACATGAAATATAATTTTAAAATTAAAATAAACCTTTTATTTTAATTAAAAAATTATTAAGAATAGTATATATTATAATATATATAACCGTACAATGTTGTACTATGTTAATATAAATATATTATATATATATAGAGCACCTCCGTGAATCATTAGGATGACAGGATATATATATATATATATATATATATATATATATATATATATATATATATATATAGCCGGTCTTGTCCGGACTCCCGAACAGGACTAAAATACGGACCCCAATTTTTTATTTTTTTTGCTTTTTTTTTAAAAAATAACTAAAAAAAATATTTAATATTTTATGGAACTAAAATTTTTCAATAATACAATGTTTTTGAGGTGATTTGAATACCTATACCAAAAAATGGTTATGCGATGCACAGATCGTATGCATACATATTTTGTTATCGTGCACCAAATCACGTCCAAAATACTGTATTATGAAAAAATTTCAATTCTACAAAATATTAAATTTTTTTTTAGTTGTATTAAAAAAAAGCAAAAAAATAAATAAAATTTTGGGCTCAGCATTTTAGTCATGTCCGGAAAATCCGACGAGATCGAGACTCTCTCTCTCTCTCTATATATATATATATATATATATATATATATATATATATATATATATATATATATAATCAAGATGGTGACCATGTCCACGGGAATCACGCTATCAGCCACGTGAATCAGGAATCACGGAATTTGCAAAAAAAAAATTTAAGGATAAATTTTATACAACAAATTATGCCCAATTAAATTGTTTTAAACACATATCAATATACATATCAAATTAAAGTAATTAATAATTTGTAGAAAGGTTTGGCTTTGATACCACTGTTAGGTTTGTAATATTCATGAACGCAATCAAATTGCACAAAATAATCGGAAGCATGGAAAATAAGAGTTTAAAAATTTTACAAACCATATACCCGGATCATCCTTTATGCGCAATTATTAATTAAACGAAAAGATAAAGAGCAAGAATCATACCCTTGAAGATTCGAGCTTCCTCAGGTACGAGTTCACCTCTAAATCCTTTCGCGTTCAACTTGAATCCAGCGGATTTTGTTCCTTCCTTTGATCAACATTAGCCACCCAAGTGTTTGGCCCTTAGAGGTGATCCACCAAGGAAGAACAAAAATTCAAGAAGACGGGTGTTTGGAAAAACCCTAGTTTTTTCTATCTCTCATAAAAAAGGAGCGTACTCTCTAACAATTGGAATCACGTATATTGATATCTAATATAAGACTTCTCTTTTAAAGATATCAGTTAACCCTTCTAATCAAATTAGAAAATAGGGTATTATTTAATTAATTAAATTCCTTTAATTAATTAAGCTCCCTAATCTTATTAGGGATAATTAATTAAACTATTTTTATTAATTTAACCTCCTAATCTTATTAGGAATATATGAGAGTACTTTTATTAATTAATTCCCAAAATCCTTTAGGAATTAAATAATAATAATAGTGATAATAATAATAAGACTCCTCTTATTAATTTATATTTAATATTCTAAAATATTATATAATAAATATTAAGATATTTAATTTATTCTATCACCATAGATTAAATTAAATATACTTAACTTATTATTACGATTATGCCATTAACTTCTTAAATAATTATTATTCCTTTTATGGTGTGACCCTTTATGTTCTCCGTATTAAACCGGCTTATGAATAAATCAATTAGAACAATTCTAATCTTATTTAAATAAATAAATTAAATTATTAATTTATTTGAATAAATAATATTTATTCTACAATAGAGATAAGCATCCATAGCGATCAACGACTTTTCAGATAATATAGATTTCAACATTAATCATAAAAGAACCTTTGAGTAAATAGTTACCGTACAATTCAATCCTTCCACCATACAATGTCCCAATTAAATATAAGACATGTAATTCTTTGTCAAGTCTTAATTTATTTAATTATATGTATTTCGACTCTTAAATGCACAACTCCAAATAATGCAAATTAGAAACTCCTTTCTAATTTCATTCTGCCTTGGCCAAGGACTACTGGGTTGTCATTTATCGAATCATATAGGACATTTCTCTTCTTTTACTAGAAGGGGTAGATTCTTTATTAATCATACATTATCTCCATGTAAAACTTATTATACCCAAGCATACCATTTGATATACCCTAACGGTCTTAAGGAATAAGTCAAAGTATAATTTATTATACACAAGATACTATGATGATCTCAAATCCAAGGATCACTTGTACTACTATCACTACAAGAATTCCTATTGACTGGCAAGTAAAACTCCATTAGGTATTCCTTAGCAAGCCACGTTCAGTGAAATTATTCTCTAATAAGCACCTACATACTTGCTTTAATGTCTCCACACAAATGATCATGAGATCAATCATCCTCGTCCAATGAGCAAGCAACGTATGTACCAATCTATCTGGATTCACTAATCCCCAATTTTGTAATCTGGCGATTAGGAACTATTTTAGTTTTAAGCTTTCTAATAATTTAGATCTCATTAGAATGATCATCATCATTATTCTAAAAGCATTGCTTAAAACTATGGGTTTATCACATATTATAAAGCAGCATCATGTAGATAATTTAAAGTCTTTAATAAATTAATACTTTTTATTAATAAATGAATAAGATTGTTATAAAGTATATGCTTTATCATCAAACATGATTAGCTTCTGTGCATACTACTATCAGTAAAGTTATATAACAACAATTTCTTTGCAAGCGTTATTGATGATTACTCAGTTATTGTTACAACTGCTATACTTTAAACTTCTACTTCTTTAACGAACTGTTTCCAAGGATGTTTTCTGGATTTTTGTTTCGACTAGATATTATTGATGATAAATGATATAACATTTGAATAATTCAAATCCTTTGAAGCTATTTAATGTTTACCAATCCAAATTGCTTTGGTGAGGTCCCGCATGAATACTACGAATAATCAGACAAACAGATGTCGGGCATATAGTCCCATTTATGCTTATGTAGTTAAACTTTATACTTGTGCACAATGTAGGGTACAATATGCTGATCACCTGGAGTACTTGCAGAGATTGTTTACAATCTATTTGATTATTAAACCGTCTGATGATTTTCGATTAAACAAAGTAATGTTCAGGGTATCTAACACCCCTTAGTATGCTATTGAGAATTCCAGAACTCTTATCTTGATATTCAAGTTTATCTCTTGATAATTATTTCAACTGTTGAGAAATATTCATACTATTTCTTTTACTTCTGATGTTTGTTGTCAAACTACTTTATATACTTGCTGGACAATTTGTGCTCATTCTTTCTTAAACCTTTCAGTTAAGGCTGATAACGCTGAGATGTAATAGATATTATTATTATTATTTCTAGAGTTTATGTAGTTAGATGGTTATGTATGTGTATCGTGAGCACCATATCTTGTAATCGATGTTACACGAATTTAGGGGCGTCACAGGTTAGTATCAAAGCAATAGGTTATAAACCTTAGGTGGGGAACCTTAGACTATAACCTTAGGGAAGTTAATGGAGAAAACAAGGAGATGAACTCACGTAGAGTTCTAGTGGTTGTGTCAAATCTATTTTTCTTTTCTAAAAACAAAAACATTTATTTTAAAATACTAACCGAGTTATTTTGTCTTGTTTGAAGGATGTCAGGAGAAGAGGAGGTAAGAGATATCCACGTTGTGAATGAGCAGTTGGTGGCACGGTAATCGAGCCTATATTTGAGGCAAAGGTGACTCTGCACCAGCAGGAGTATCCTGAAGAGGGAGAGGAGCCCGAGGAGGACTCCGAAGAAGCACATGAGGATACTTTGTTGGATGAGTTGATGGATATGATTACGGAGTTGGACGACAAAGTCCATGAGTTGGAGGAGCTATCAGGGGGAGCAACAAGCTGCATCATTGCTTGAGGCATTGGTGCACCACCTGATAATTAGGAATGGGGATCTGGCTGACAAGCTGCGGGCATCAGACCAGAAGGCGGATAGGTTGGAGGATGAGAAAGAAGCTATTAGGACCCACTTGGGGCATACCATTAATGGGTTAGAGTCGAGGATTCAGAGTCTCCAAACTAACAAGCAGATTATTACTACATTCTGGGGAGATGAGAGGAGAGACCGTGTTTCGGCCGAGAAGCTAATATGTGAGTTAGAAGGTGAAGTGAGAGATAAGAAGGTTAGGATGGACAGGATGAAGTACGCATTTAAGTCAGCACATGAAAGGTTCCAACATAGGGTGTTTCACTTTCCACGTGAGGAGTACAGGTCTAGACATACCATAAGCCGTGGGTTTGGTCTTTGGAGACGGCGGATGAAGAATACGAAGAGCGCCATTAAGTGGTCTTTAGTTTATTCATGATGAACTTTTACTATTAGCGTTTAGAATGCTTAGCTATGAAATAAAACATGGTTTTGGTTTTTACCAAGTACTTTGGTTTAAAGTGATGTAAATGGCTTATTGTCATAAGACGATGAAATACCATGGGTGTTATGTTTATAAATAAATATGCTTTTATTTAAGTATGTGATGTGATGATTAAGTTCTCTTCTTATGAATGATATATTCTGTAGAGTAAGTTATAAGATAATAACATTAAGTTCATTTTAAACAGATACATGGCTAGATGAAGACGTCATCAAACAACCGAGGGTCGAGCGGTAATGTTATGGATCCAAGAACCCTATCGTGATTTGTAGACATGTTAATGGGGGAACTTCAGAATTGAACCCCGAATGTCAATATCCCTCCAGTGGCCCAAGTGGCACACTTTAAGGACTTCAAAAGCGCGAGACCCCTGAGTTCAAAGGAACCACTGAACATATCGAAGCTTAAACTTGGGTCAAGGAAATCAAAAAGGCGTTCACTATCGCTTGGGTAGGTGATGATCAGAAAATAATCTTCGCCACTTACATGCTGAAGGGTGAAGCCAACTTCTGGTGGGAGGCAAACCAGACTAGGGCTGGACAAGATGTGATACCTTGGGAAGGGTTAAAGAAAATCTTTATAGAGAACTATTTTCCAGTTAGTATGCAGAGTCGTATAGAGATGCGATTCCTGGAGCTAAAGCAAGAAGACATGACGGTACCTCAATATGCCAAAAAATTCAACGAGCTGACGAGCGCCTCACAAGGTCGACACTGAGGAGAGAAAAACGAGGAGGTTTGATCAGGGTCTCAGACTATGGCTATATAGCAGACTCTCGATGTTACAGACGAATAGCTTCACGACTCTCCTAGAGAAAGCTATAATCGCTGAGGGCAGAAGTGAGGCCCTGATGAAATTTAACAAGGATAAAAAGAAGAAGAACGAAGGAAGGAATCGTGGGGAAGGTAGCAGTAGTACTGGTGCAAACAAGAGGAATTAGAACAATAACAACAGTAGCAGCAACAATTTTAATTCAAGAAACTCTGGGGGAAAACCAGGGGAAGAAAAGAAGAGAGCTAAGGCTTGCAAGGAGTGTGGGAGGAATCACTCGGGGGCATGTCTAAAAGGGAAGAATGTCTGTTTCAACTGCGGGTAGGAGGGGCACATCTCTCCCAATTGCTCTGCACCAAAGAGAAATGGATGCTTCAACTGTGGAGTATTAGATCATCAGGCAAGGAATTATCCAAAAAAGAACTAAGCAGGAGGAAATGGAGGAAGGGGACCAAGTGGTGGAATTCTCATGATTAGTGGACCACCACTACAAGAAAAGGGTCTATCAGCGACCGCGTATCAGCGACCGCTGTTGGTCGCAGATAGATATTATAGACACTCAAAATTTTCTTCTATTGTTACTAACCATCCAGGAGGGCAAAAGCATCTTTTTAACACTCCAAAGATAACCCTGGAGGACTATGACATCAAATTCAAACCCCGAAGATAACCCCGGGAGATCCAGTTTACAACCCCGGAGATAGCCCCAGGAAATCAGGTTCCAACCCCGGAGATAATCCCGGGAAAGTCAGTTTCAACCTCGGAGATAACCCCGGAGGTTCAAGATCAAAGCCTGGAGATAGCCCCAGGAGGTCAAGCCAAACTCAGAGATAACCCTGAGGACATTCAGAGTCAACAACATGACCACCTTAGAGATAACCCTGAGAAAAGACTGCTACAACTGCGCGAACACCGGAGATAACCCTAGGAGGGGCAAAATGGTCATTTTGCCAACTTAACTTCACTTCAAATCAAATATACTCATTTCAACTCAAAATTCTTCAATGGAAGTCCCACAAGAACCATATTTTAACTTTCGAGCGCAAACTACGCAAAACGGCTTAACGGACTGCCTGACAGAAACCCGGAAATGCCATTTCGGTCATGGACCCATCTTCCTGGAATCAAAGAAGGGCAAATCTTAGGTCATTATTTAGCTCTCGGAAAGATCTTTTTGGAAAGATATGGCACGCTTCCATCGGACTCCCAGATTGAAAGTTATGAGCGACCGAGCAAACAACGCGTTGTCCGAATGTACGTACTTCGACACGGCGGGACCCATATTTTGGGCATCCCGGGCAGCCGCAAGTAGAACTGCGGCTCCATCCTCTATAAATAGAGGGCTTGGGGTGCCCATTTTGTAAGAGAAAAAGGCGAGGAAGCCTTGCCTAATTTGCTCTGCACTCACCCCATGCAGTGTACTTTCCCTTTTTAAACACCTGTGAGCTCATATATAGCCCTTTTGTACCTACAAAAGTCAGTGTTTTCCCACTCTAAAGATATAGAAGCATTCTTTAGCAGTTAGCTATAAGCCTTCTCACACACTTTAGAGTCTTTCTCTTCATCTTTGCACACACCCTTCTACACGTTGAGAGTCGTGTTGCTTGCTTTTGCTTGAACTTCGGTCCGTGGTTTCATTTCAGTCTGTATATATATATATATATATATATATATATATATATATATATATATATTGACTAACATTATCGAGTTATGCCTCGATTGAGCCTAGACTTCGGTCTGGTGCGTTTACTTCTTTATTATATATATATATATACTTATATATATTAACTGTGTGTCGGACTTTGTTCGATGAGCCTAGACTTCGGTCTGGTGCGTTTACTCACTTATATATATATATATATATATATATTTATATATATGAACTGTGTTCGGACTCTGTTCGATGAGCCTGGATGTGACGCCCCCAAAATAGGTATACATCACCTATTCTGAGTTGTCAATACATGGTACAGAAACAACTACAACTTTATTATTACAACGGTAAAGCGTGAGTTTGAATACAAATATTATCTTCTAGACAATATCTATACTCAAATAAATCCTCATCACATTTATTGATACATTATTTTACAAAATGGTGAGGACTACTAAACAATCCTTTCTAAAACCTTCATTCCATACCCCGAGGCTAAACTTTCGCTTATATTCTCGCCTCCCCGAGAAAAATGGAACAAAAGGAAAAGGGTGAGCTCAACTAGCTCAGTAAAGAATATTATGACTAAGATAATATACAACAAATTATCGTTAGTCTTCAACAGGGAAAAATCTAATAGAATACAATAGACAACAAATTTTAAATCAATATTCGCAGAGGAAATAATAATTCATTAGAAGAGTTAAGTAGAGAATGCAAACTACTATCTTCTATGTATGAATTTAAAAGTTCATCGTCTATCTTTTATCCCTGTAACATCAATCAATATACATCTGGAATCAAATATTCATCTTTGCACTCTACAGCCAAAGATATTCATCGGTTGGTCATGTTCATTTAAACACCTGTTCATCTTTGCACTACGGCCAAAGATATTCTTCAGAAATCATTCATCTTTGCACTACTGTGCCAAAGATATTCTTAAGAAATCATTCATCTTTGCACTATGTGCCAAAGATATTCCATAATATCATCATTTAAGACCGAGGATGATGAAAATATTTTTTTTTTAAAGAAACGAATCCGGTGAAACAAAATGACAAGGATTAAGGATTAAGGATTCGTACTTGGTTTTATCCACGTCCAAAAATACCTCAAAAATAATCATAGTGGTGTAAAATTCAAGAATGATCAAAACATGGATACAATCAGAGTTAGTATCCAGAATAGATGTTTTGGACGAAAAGAAGAAATTTTATTTTTCGGTGAATAGTACCGTATATGTGAATAGTGCCATATACGTGAATAGTGCCGTATACGTGAATAGTAACTCTGACACCAAAAGATAGAAATTCCACAAAAACATCTTCACGCTTCATGAATAGTACTCGTGAATAGTAACTCGTGAATAGTAACTCATGAATAGTAACTCGTGAATAGTAACTCATGAATAGTAACTCATGAATAGTAACCCCGAGCATGAAAAAGTTCCAAATTTGATAAAACTTCAGATCAACATTTCAAAGATAATGATATTGAAGAAATAATATCATTTGAGAAGAAAATAACATCCTTACCTCGAAAGATCAAGACTTCTAAATTTGAAACAGGATATAGGCTATGACTTGGACTTGCACCGTATAACAATACTCAAAGTATACTCAAAATACTCACAAGAATACGCCGATAATATAGAGAGAAAACTTGATTTCGTGTGATTTTCAATTCTAACCTAAGCACCCTATTTATAGGAAAATGCTTAGAACACAAAAAGCGTAAAATTTAATAAAATAATAATATAACTAAACAAATTCAAGCCCACCTTAGACCAACTGAATTCAGAACATTTATATCACATGTGGGATTGCAAAAATGTTTTTCTTAAATAAAACAATTAAAACTTCCAAAATTAATTATTTCGAACTTGAGCTTCAATAATTCATAATAAATAGCCCTTTCATCAGAAAATTCGAATCTCGCATGAGTTTTTATAGGAAATTCAATTCTCTACAACTTTACAGAAGAAAGTTTTTCCAAATTCCAAACAGAAATCGACCGAAATCCACAAGCGGAAGGCGATTTTACAAAGTTATAATCAAATTTCATCAATAAATGGGGTCCACCGACATGTTTAACATGTTTTAAACATTTATTGCAACAAAAATACTCTTCCTCCTCGTATACTCATATATCCCACATTCGTTGTAAAAATATCACAAGTTAATATATTATTAAAATAATATATTTAAATGAATTATTTTATCGAGAAAAGATAAAATTTCAATTTTCAACAATTGTCACTATAAAATTTTCTCCATCTATATCCACATAAAATCAATATTTTTCTCATCATATGAATCAATAATTAATTATTCATAAATAATATTACGGAATCACAATATTGACAACTGTGCGCCTCCAGGAAGAGGGGGCTTTCAATAAGAATTTCTTCTTCTTGGCGCCGCAATTAGGTGACCAAACCTCTCCTTAGACGTAACTTTCTAGACATTGCCAATAATGTTATCTAATAATATTATTCAGATAATATGAATTATTGCTTCGATAATGAAAAATACCGTGTAATGACAATTATTGAAACAACAAAGAATATAAAATATCAACACAAAGCAATTATTAACTCAATAAAATAATTGAATAAGTAATTATCGTAACCATTATTGAGTAGTGCCTTCACGTAAGAATCAATAATTGGTGCAATACTGCAGTAACCGCTTTCAACAACGCGTATTAGTGTGTTTTAACCAACGGGTATTCCAACAAGATAATAGCAGCAACAACTACGCCGTTATTTAAAAACAACTTATATTTGTCGTTTTCTTCATCCAATCGCTTTCCATTATGGGGCCCACACATGGTCGCAAGGTCGTCGCATTTAATATTCCCACGACGAGACGAATATTCCACGACCAAACGAATATTCCCAAGCGATAATGAATATTTTATAACCACTTGCTTATTTTGAAATATTTGCGTATTTAACCCTTAACTATCCACATTAATCAAATCAACCCTTACTATTTCAAAATAATAAATAAAGGAAATTCCTTTTTATTTAAAAATTTCGGGGTCTTACACTGGATTTTATATCCGGTGCGTTTATTCGCTTTTATATATATACTTATATTTATGAATTGTGGTCAAACTCTGTTCGATGAGCCTGGATTTTACATCCGGTGTGTTTATTTCTTTATATATATATATATATATATATATATATATCTTGTCCCACCCGGAGTTTACTTTCGTGGTGGTTGATCGCTTACAACTTTCTTTTACGTTTTCGTCAAATTTGAGTTTACTTCGTGGCGATTGATCAACCGTGATTACAACTTTATTTACATTACATCCCGCTTTGAGTTTCCTTCGTGGCGGTTGGACCGTATTCTGACTTTATTTACATTTCGTCCACTTTGGAGTTTCCTCCGTGGCGGTTGATAGCTTTTAACAACTTTATTTATATTTTGATCCCCATGGAGGTGCTTCATGGTTGGTGATCCTGTCTGTATATATATATTTATAGCTTTTATATATATACCTGCTTACTGCTTTCATATAAACTGCAGTATTTTGTGAGCCTAGGAATCATGTGATCAGAGATTCATCCCATTAAATCTAGATTCGGTTCTTATGATGGACATCTTCACCGTATGGCGACTTGTAAATTATTCTCATGAGTGTCGAATTTCCTCAGATGGTTTCCATACCCACGAGGAAGTCGGCATTATTTTGTACATTATTTTCATACGGATGCCTCGCATTCGTAAAATAAAATCAACCAAGCCGCACACTTAATAAAATGGGATTGTAAAAGGTCTCAATTACTATTGAGCATCAGGGTTTGAAAAACCTTTTTATAAAACATCATTGCTATATCTTGCTAAAAACTGAATTTTCACATAAATTAAAACCCCGTGTATATAGGTTCGAACGAGGCCTCGCACTACTTCCAAATAATAGCACATTGACCCACACACACACACACATTCAGATAATAGTTTCTTGAAAAGAGGCGGTCACCATGGTAACACGGATGTCGGGGGATGCCTAACACTTTCCCCCCGCATAACCATGTCCCCGGACCCTAATGAATCTCGGTTTCACCGAATTCGCTTTATGATGTCACATCATTTGGGTCAATGCATAAACCTTTTCTCGGTTGTGTTGGTACAACCATTTAAAAAACCAACTGGCGACTCTTAACAGCCCATCGTCAACATTATACATGTCGGACCTTTTTCACTTATTTTTTCAAACAAATCTCACCTAAAATGAAAACACCAAAGAACAAGTAACGAAAAGGGACATCCAAAAATCCCGACGTCGACAGGTGGCGACTCTGCTGGGGACCTCCAGTAAGAGGACTTAAGCCGCAATTATAATTTTTTCAAAACTATTATCTGCTTGTGTGTGGATGTTACATTTACATTTGATGAATGTGTACGAATGCATACCTTGATTGCACTTAGTGCTTCGCACCATATCTGCTTGTGATGTTAGTGCCTCGCACCATATCTGTTTGTGATATTAGTGCTTCACACATATCATCATTTTCATATAGTGAGGCACGATGTATGTGAATGTATGTTGTGTGGTCCCTCCACCAGGAGGCTATCCCATCGGTGTTTGATTACTGGACTCGTGAGAAGACTAATTCTCCGAGGCTCAGGAAAGGCACCACCCAAATTCGCTCCGGTGAAAGGACCGGATTAATTTCCCATTGAGTAAATTGCGATGATTTGGGAACCTTCATGCCAAAAAGCCGCGAGAGTAACCTAAGATAGGTCAGCCTCTGATAAACCCAAAACAGAGGAAAGTCTCTTCATGCTCTCTCATTTCAAATTACTTGTAAACACAATTACTTGTAATTTCATTCCATATCTATCTCCATGTAATGAGAAATATGAAGAAATGTGTACACATACATATTTTTAGCATGCTACAAACAGCTGACATCCGTTTTGCAGGATAAAAATGTAAGACCCCAACTTTTTGAATAAAGATTAAATTTTCTCAAAATATATTTTTGAATATTATGGTGTGGATTTGAAATAATGTTATAGTTATGGGTAATATTTACAAATTTTGTAAAGTACGCAAGTTGTTATATAATATTCGATTGGACGGGGAATATTTGTTTTAACAGGGAATATTCGTACAACGGCACAATCATTGGTGGACCCCCACAACGGAATTATTGTCGGATTGAGAAAACGACAAAAATACTTTATGAAAATTGTAAGACCCCAACTTATTATTAATAAAATTTAATTTTCTCTATTTATTATTTTGAAATAGTAAGGGTTGATTTGATTAATGTGGATAGTTAGGGGTAAAATACGCAAATATTTCAAAATAAGTAAGTGGTTATAAAATATTCATTGTTGTCGTGGAATATTCGTTTTGGTCGTGGAATATTCAGATGCTTTTCTGAGAATATTAAACGACGGCCAAGTGACCATGTGTGTGGGCCCCATAATGGAAAGCGATTGGATGGAGAAAGCGACAAATATAAGTTGTTTAAAAATAACAACGTAGTTATTACAGATTAATATTGTTAAAATACTCGATTGTTTAAAACACAAGAATATGTGCGGTATTGCATCAATTATTGATTCTTACGTGAAGGCACTACTCAATAATGGTTACAGTAATTCTCGTCAAAGTATTTTATTTTATTGATTCAATAATTACGCATTGATATTTTATATTATCGTTGTTTCAATAAATTGTCATTACACGTATTTTCCATTATCTGAGCAATAATTCATATTATCTGAATAATATTATTGGATAACATTATTGGCAATGTCTAGAAAGTTTTGTCTAAGGAGAGGTTTGGTCACCTAATCATGCGCCAAGAAGGAGAAATCTTTATTGAAAGCCCCTCTTCCTGAACCGCCTCGTTGTCAATATTGTGATTACGTAATATTATTTGTGAATAATTAATTATTGATTCATATGATAAGAAAAATATTGATTTTATGTGGATATAGATGGAGAAAATTTTAATGTGACAATTGTTGAAAATTGAAATTTTATCTTTTCTCGATAAAATAATTATTTAAATATATTATTATATTTTAATAATATAATAATAGTGATATTTTTACAACGAATGTGGGATATATGAGTATACGAGGAGGAAGAGTATTTTTGTTGCAATAAATGTTTAAAAATGTTAAACATGCTTGTGGACCCTATTTATCGATCGAAATTTGATTATAGCACGTAAAATCGCTTCGTTTGTGGATTTCTACCAATTTTGTTTGGAATTTGGAAAAACTTTCTTCCGCAAAGTTGTAGAGAATTGAATTTCCTATAAAAAGTCGCGAGATTCGAATTTTCCGCAAAAGGGCTATTTATTATGAATTATTGAAGTTCAAGTTCAAATAATTAATTTCTAGAAGTTTAAAATATTTAAAATTAGAAAAACGTTTTTTTTGTTGTTAGTCTTGTGTAGTGGGCTGGTTGGTGGCTGATGTTGGGCAAATTAAGTGTGCGTTGAAAAAATATATATATTATTAATTTATTAAATTTTCTGCTTTGGTGTTCTAAGCAATTTCCTATAAATAGGGTGCTTAGGTTAGAATTGAAAATCACACCAGAAACTGAAGTTTTCTCTCTCTATATTATCGAGAGTATTCTTGTGAGTATTTTGAGTATACTTTGAGTATTGCTATACGGTGCAAGTTCAAGTCATAGCCTATATCCGGTGTTTCAACTAGAAGTACTGTCTTTGTGAGGTAAGGGATATTATTTTTTTTTCCGTAATGATATTATTTCTTCAATATCATTATGCTAAAGTATTGATCTGAAGTTTTTATCAAATTTGGGCCGGTGTCGAGATTCTTTGTTCACGATAACGACACTATTCACGAATACGACACTATTCATCGAAAAATGAAAAATTTTCTTTTCGTCCCAAAATATCTATTGTGGATACTAGCTTTGATTGTATCCATATTTTGATCATTCTTGAATTTTACACCACTATGATTATTTTTGAGGTATTTTTGGACATGGATAAAACAAAGTACTTAATCCTTAATCCTTAATCCTTGTCATTTTGTTTCTTTGGATTCGTTTCTTTTAAAATATTTTTCATCATCCTCGCCTTAAACGATGATATTATTGAATATCTTTGGCACAGTAGTGCAAAGATGAATGATTTCGAAGAATATCTTTGGCCCGTAGTGCAAAGATGAATAGGTGTTTAGATGAACATGACTAATCGATGAATATCTTTGGCTCTGTAGTGCAAAGATGAATATTTGATTCGAGATATATATTGGTTGATGTTACGGGGATAAAAGATAGAGCGATGAACTTTTAAATTCATACATAGAAGATAGTAGTTTGCATTCTCTACTTAACTCTTCTAATGAATTATTATTTCTAACTGTAATATTGATTTAAAATTTGTTGTCTATTGTATTCTATTAGATTTTTCCTCGTTGAAGACTAACGATAATTTGTTGTATATTATCTTAGTCATAATATTCTTTATTGGGCTAGTTGAGCTCACCCTTTTCCTTTTTGTTCCATTTTTTCTTCTGAGAGGCGAGAATATAGCGAGTAATGTAGTCTAGGTATGGAATGAAAGTTCTAGAGAGAGTTATTTAGTAGTCCTCACCATTTTTGTAAAATAATGTGTCAATAAATGTGATGAGGATTTATCTGAGTATAGATATTGTCTAGAAGATAATATTTTTATTCAAACTCACAGTTTTATTTTTGTAATAATAAAGTTGTAGTTGTTTCTGTACCATGTATTGACAACTCAGAATGGGTGATGTATACCTATTTTGGGGGCGTCACAAAAATAACGACGGAAGTTTTACCGTTAACTGTTGAAACACCCGGTGTTAAAAGTACAGTAATACGCATGGTTGCATAGTAGCACACGGTATTGATTATTGATGCTTATGTGAGAAGTCACTCAGTTATACTCAATTATTGCTACAATAATTGCTGCATCATATCTATCATATTATGGATTCAATTATGGTCAGTATCATCTGCATAATTTTTTTTTTATTAAATTAATACTTGAGACGACAAATTTATTCATATTATAAACTGCAAGGAGAGGTTTGGTCACCTAATTGCGCGCCAGTAGGGAGAAATCCTTATTGGAAAGGCCCCTCTTTCCTGGGAACGACCTGGTTGATAAATATTGTGAGTTATAATATTAATGATGAATATTGTTCGAAGTTGAATTTGGAGACGCGGACGTGATATTTGAGTCCGGAACGATAAAATTAGTAAAAATAGTCTATAAACATAAAATTTTCCATGATTCACTATTTGGTCAAAAAATCAACAGTTGAAGTCAAACTTAGAAATTTCAAAATTTATATTTTTGATAAAAAAATAGTTTCATTATGTTGGAATTGTTTGTGTTAGTGAAAATCGACATTTATTCCGATGATAATTGATGTCTAGGGGTTATATTGATAAATCGGGTAATTTATCGGATAAATGAGCAATTAATTGCTACTAATTCACATGCTTATATAACTATTTGTTCACATATGTGTACTATTGAATCACATTATTTACTATTAGGGGAGTTGGTGTAAGATTGATAATACTTGCATGACTAAGTTAAAAATTGAGGTATAGATGGAGGTATTATACTGTAATTCGTATTTTTTTCACATGATTATACTATTGATTCACATGATTAAACTATTGATTCACATTTTTTACTATTAGGGGAGTTGGTGCAAGATTGATAATACTTGCAGGACTAAATTAAAAATGAAAGAAAAGTTGGAGGTATTGTACTATAATTTTCGAGCCCCAAAACGGGCAATTATCGAAACTATAATTTCCTATAAATAGAAGCTCATTCTTCCTTCATTTCTCATCAATTCACAAAAGCTTTAGAGCGATTATTATAAAGAGAAATTATAGAGAGAAAGAAGAAGAGAAATCTGCTACTCACTATTCTAGTATCCAGTTTTTCCAAGGTAGGTAGTATTATTTCTTTCTTATCTATGAAGAGAACTTCTGTTATTCCATTCTTTATTATTACATTGAATAACTCAGATACGCTGAGCTACCCTATACTTGGTGAAATTCTTACGTTGTTCCATTCTTTTTATTATTCTTTGGAACATCCGTGCATCATGCGTTTCTACGCTTGGGACTGGTTAAAATCTTTATTATTTTTGTTGGAATATCATGTTCATGTGTTTTACGGGACTGATTAAAATCTTTATTATTCATTGGAATATCCACATCATGCGTTCTACGCCGGACCGATTCCGCCTTTATTATTACGTTGGAATATCCGCTTGCGGTGCTTTTTACGCCGCACTCTAATTTCGTCTTTATTATTACATTTGAATATCCCATGCATGCGTTTACGCCGGACCTGATTCCGTTATTTATTATTCTGTTGGAATAACCTACTGTGCGGTCTATCGCATGCCTGGTGATTTCTTTTGTTATTCCATTCCTTATTATACTCAGTTGGTTAAAGTTTTGACTTCTATACTCCATGAAATTAGTGGAATATCCTTGATATTTGCGCTTCATCCAGTATCTTTTCATGGAAATATTCTTCTGAGCATTCTTGAATTTTACTTTACAAAGCAGTATCATGTTGACAATTTGGACATTATTAGTTCCTGGATAAAATAATTCTTGAACTTGTTTTATTGAATTCTTATATCATTGTCATCATCCTCATTTTTATATTTTGTTGAAAGTCATCTGTGGCCTATAGTGCATCGATGGACTTGGTATGATTAAGACCAGGGATTATTCGGTGTAATCATGACCGTAATATTACAAATGATGTGGAAAAAGTCCTCATTGGCCCGTAGTGCATTGATGGACAGTTGTTGGCATGATCAAGACCATTATTGAATACCCAAATATTCTTGGCACGTAGTGCATGGATAATTGTGGTCGTGATACTAAAGAATATCCTTTGCCGTAGTGCAGGGGTGATTCGATGATGTGGATTATTTATTAAGTTGAGTCCCAGCGATAAAAGTGATGAAAAACCTTCTAAATCATAAAAGATAGTAGATTTTATTCTCTACTTGACTCTTTTAATGGATTGCTTGTTCCGCTGCAGTTAAACTTGATGGTTGTTATATTGTATTAGTTTAACACTGTTGAAGGCTAACGATAATATATTCTGCATTATCTTAGTCATAATATTTCATATTGGGCTAGTTGAGCTCACCCTTTTACTTTTATTGTTCTCTTCAAGAAATGAGAACGTAACAGGGACTAGTCGGGGAACGGAGTGACGGACCAAATGATAGAATTAGTAGTCCTCACTATTCTGTGAAATAGTGTAATAATAATTGTAATAAGGACTCCTTTTGAGTTTGTATAATCTCAAGTATACAATATTTGTATTCAAACTCACAATTTATGTTTTGTCGTATTGTACACGACATTTGTATTATTATGTTGTATTTGAATTTATGTACCATGTAAGTGGCGACCCAAGATGGGTGACGTATACCTAATTTTGGGGGCGTCTCAGTTGGTATCAAAGCTTAGGGATATGATCCCTGGCTAAGATGTGAGACTAGAACAAGGAGGGGAGAGACGGGGAATTTCTTCGCTAGTATGACCTACCTAAGTTTATTTGGTATTTGATTGGTCGGTCAGAGTATAGTGATAATATGTTGCATGTCAATTAACCCTTGTTTTGTGGCAGTGTTTGAAATTGGCATCCGAGAATGTTGAGAACATCAATGGAGCACAGGAGACCGTTGAGTCTCCACAGATTAATAACTAGGACAACGTGCATCAGGAAGACGACAATCCTCATGCAAACAACAACACTAAACAAATGATGAATGATGGAATGTTCCGAGGCTTCATACAATTCATGCAATATCAGGCGAGAGTGGCTCCTGCTCAAAATACAGGTGTAAACACAGGAAACTCTCGGAAGATCACCGTTAAACAGTTCAAGGAGCTGGGACCACCCGAGTTTATTGGAGAGCCTAAACCACTTAAGGTGGAAGCATGGATAAAGCAGATCACCAAGATATTTGATGTCTTGGGATACTCCGAGGAGCAAAAGGTTCCCTTCGCCACCTTCATGTTGCGTGAAGAGGCAGATTACTGGTGGGAATCTGTAGAACGTACCCAGCCTGACGCACTCAAGATGTCTTGGGAGAAGTTCCAAGAGCTATTCAACGACAAGTACTTTCCCGAAAGTATTCGTCACATGAAAGAGGTGGAGTTTATCAAGTTGGAACAAAACAATATGACCGTGTCGTAATACGAGGCTAAATTGGCAGAGTTATCCCGGTTTGCATCCCATTTGGTCGATAATGAGGAGCGAATGACATGAATGTTTTTAAGAGGTTTAAAACCGGAGATACGTCAATATCTTATTTCTCATAAACTGTGTTTGTACTCGGATGTTGTAAATAGGGCTCGATTATTGGAGCCTTGATAACGCAGTCAACCTTAACTAAGGGAAAGCGGTACTAAAGATGAAAATACCAGTGGTAACAGTCATTGAAATGGTGACAACAAGCGTGGAGGGAATCAGCATGCCAGAAATGGTAACCACTTCGGTGGTAATCATGGTCAAGACAGTAAAAATGGACATTTCAAGAAAAGGAGATTTAACAATGATGGAAAGACGTCAAGACCAAAGAACAGCGAAGTGGTTAAGGAAGGAGAACGACCACCTATTATATGCTTCAAATGCGGAGGGGAGGGACATATCAGTCCAAACTGCGCGATGCCATCCAAAGCGTGTTATAATTGTGGAAGAGAATGTCACCTAGCCCGATTTTTTCGTTCACCGAAGACAAGTTCAGGTAGGATGGAGGCACCAAAGGCCGTCCCAGAAAAGTCAAAGCCGGTAGTGCAAGGGAGAGCGTTTGTTGTGACCTCCCAGAAAGCAAGGAACCCGAACGAGGTCATCATTGGTAAGCTTATCATAAACTCTAGCGAAGTCTATACCTTATTTGATACCGGTTCTACCCATTCTTTTTTTTCTCCTACTTGCGCTCAATGATTAATTTTGACTCCGGAGAAATTAGACTTTGACTTATCTGTTGAAACTCCATTAGGAGAAACCTTCATTACATCCACTGTTTATAAGTCTTGTTTGATTCAAATCCAGAATCGCATCGTTATTCGTCGATCTTATCTCCTTAAAAATACTTGCATTTGACGTGATTCTAGGGATTGATTGGTTAACTACTCATCATGCTAAAATTGATTGTCTTCGTAAGGTTGTTAGCTTTCATATTCCTAATAAACCTATTATGCGAATTCAAGCGACCAAACCATTAAAATCAATCATGGTCATCTCAAGCCATAAAGCTATTCATTTATTGAAAAACGGATATCAAGCTTTCTTAGCTCAAGTCACGGATTTAAACAAAAATATGTCAAATTTGAAGGATATTTCTAATGTTAATAAATTTCCTGACATATTCCCTGAAGAACTTCCTGGCCTACCCCCAGAGCGTGAAGTTGAATTTTGTATCGACTTAGAACCCGGTACAAAACCCATTTCCAAAGCCCTATATCGAATGGCTCCTATTGAACTACAGGAGTTAAAGACCCAATTGTAGGAATTGATAGACATTGGTTTCATTCGTCCTAGTACGTCTCCTTGGGGTGCTCCTGTTCTATTCGTGAAGAAGAAAGATGGGAGTATGCGAATTTGTATTGATTATCGGGAGTTGAATCATGTCACCATCAAAAATAGGTACCCATTGCCACGTATTGATGACCTGTTTGATCAGTTACAAGGACCACAATTTTTTTCTTCAAAGATCGATCTTCGTTTTGGATATCATCAGCTGAAGGTTAAAATTGAGGATATTCCAAAGTCTTCCTTCAGAACTCGGTACAAGCATTGTAAATTCTTAGTCATGTCTTTTGGATTGACTAATGCTCCTGCTGCCTTCATGGATATGATGAACCGAGTATTCAAGGAATATTTGGATCACTTTGTGGTCGCCTTTATTGATGACATCCTTATTTATTCCAAAAGCCGTGAAGATCATGAGCAACACTTGAGGCTGATACTCCAAAAGCTTCGTGAATATAAGCTTTATGCCAAGTTAAAGAAATGCGAGTTCTGGCTTGAGGAAGTATCATTCCTTGGGCACGTAGTATCAAGTCATGGAATATCCGTTGACCCGGCAAAGATTGAAGCTATTCAAATCTGGGAACAACCCCAAATCGATGGACCAAAAGCACGTAGCTTTCTCGGTTTAGCTGGTTATTATCGGAGATTCGTGGAAGGATTTTCTCGAATCGCTACTCCATTAACTCAGCTGACTTGAAAAGATACAAATTTCGGTTGGAGCGAGGAATGTGTGAAGAGTTTTCAAGAACTCAAAAGGAGACTCATTTCAGCACCTGTTCTGACAATACCATCTGGTTTGGAGGGATTTGTCATCTACAGTGATGCTTCGGGCAAAGGGTTAGGATGTGTTCTCATGCAACATGGGAAAGTCATAGCCTATGCCTCAAGACAACTGAAAGAATATGAGAGGAATTATCCTACTCATGATCTAGAGTTGGCAGCTGTTGTCTTCACACTTAAAATTTGGAGGCATTACTTGTATGGAGAGAAAGTGAAGATCTTTACGGATCATAAAAGCCTCAAATATTTCTTCACTCAAAAGGAACTCAACATGCGACAACGATGTTGGCTTGAACTGTTGAAAGATTATGATCATACCATCCAATAACATCCTGGAAAAGCGAACGTGGTAGCTAACGCATTGAGTAGAAGATCATATGCGAGTACGAGTGCAATATTCACAACAGAAAAGCCTATTTTGTGTGACTTGAAACGGATGGAGATAGAGTTAAAGACTCCAGGGACCCATATGATGATGGCGAATATACGAGTAGAACAGACTTTAATCGATAAAGTTAAAGCTGCTCAAGCTACAGACCTGGAGCTAATGCGTATGAAGAAGAAAGTGCAAGAAGGTGCTATGCCGAAAGCAAGAATCGATGAGGAAGGAATACTTCGAGTAAACTCCAGACTTTGTGTTCCTAACGACCCTGATTTAAAGTATAAAATCATGATGGAGGCACACAACACACCGTTTGCAATCCATCTGGGAGTACCAAATGTATCGTGATCTTGACATACATTTTGGTGGTGCAATATGAAGAGAGAGATAGCGAGTTTATCTCAAGGTGTTTAACTTGTCAACGAAGTCAAGGTGAGAGCATCAAGTACCAAAAGGTCCATTGCAACCACTTGAAATTCTAGAATGGAAGTGGGAGCACATTACCATTGATTTCGTTACCGGTCTTCCCAAAGTTTCTCAAGGCATAGATGCAATTTGGGTGATTATTGATAGATTGACCAAGTTTACTCATTTCTTACCGATACGAAAAACTTATACACTTGAACGTCTTGCTCGTATGTACATAAACGAGGTTGTAAGATTGCATTGTATGCCAGTATCCATAGTTTCTGATCAAGACCGAAGATTCACTTCAAGATTTTGTGTTAGTTTGCAAAAAGCTATGGGCACGGATTTCTGATTTAGTTTTTAAGATATCATCCTCGATTGACGACAAATCGGAGAGGACGATTCAAACTCTTGAAGATCTATTAAGACTCTGTGTCCTTGACTTCAAGGGAAGTTGGGACAAGTTCTTACCATTGGTGGAGTTTTTCTACAACAACAGTTATCAAGCAAGTATTGGCATGGCTCCATTCGAGGCGTTGTATGGAAGAAAGTGTCGTTCTCCAGTATGCTGAGATGAGGTGGGTGAAGCAATGTTGTTGGGACCAGAGTTGGTACGTATGACTACAGAAAAGGTTCAAATGATCCGACAACGTATAAAAACCTCACAAGATCGACAAAAGAGTTATGTTGATCTTCATCGAAAGGACGTAGAATTCGATATTGGAGATCATGTGTTGTTATGTGTTGCTCTATGGAAAGGAGTTACAAGATTTGGAAAGAGAGGAAAGCTCAATCCTCGATTCATTGGCCCATTTTTAATCCTCGATCGAGTAGGAACTGTGGCCTATAGACTTGCGTTCGCTTAAGTATGTCTCGTGTTCATAACGTTTTCACATATCCATGTTACGTAAATATGTGAAAGACCCGAACCACATTATTGAGTTAGAACTGGACGAAATAGAGGAAGATTTAACGTATGAAGAGGTTCCTGTTAAAATCTTTGATAAAAAGGAACATATTCTATGCTCCAAGGTTATACCTCAAGTCAAAGTTTTGTGGAGAAACCACGATGTTGAGGAAATGACTTGGGAATTAGAATCTGAAATGAAATCAAGGTATCCTCACCTCTTCGACATACCAGGTACGCACCCTAATTTCGAGGACGAAATTTCATAAGAAGGGAGGTTGTAAGACCCCAACTTTTGAATAAAGATTAATTTTTCGAAATATATTTTTGAATATTATGGTGTGGATTTGATATAATGTTATAGTTGTGGGTAATATTTACAAATTTTGCAAAAGTACATGAAGTTGTTATATAATATTCGATTGGTCGGGGAATATTTGTTTTAAGCGGGAATATTAATAACAAAGACAATCATTGGTGGACCCCCATTAACGGAATTATCATCGGATTGAGAAAACGCACAAAAAATACTTTATGAAAATAATGGCGAAAGTTTTACCGTTAACTGTTGAAACACCCGGTGTTAAAAGTACGAATGATCGGTGGTTGCATAGTAGCACACCGGTATTGATTATTAATGCTTACGTGAGAAGTCACTCGGTTATACTCAATTATTGCTAAAGAATTGTGGCATCGATCTATCTCATATTATGGATTCAATTATGGTCAAGATTATCATCGCATAAAATGTTTTTATTAAATCAATACTTGAGACGACAAAGTTATTCATATTATAAGCGCAATATTTACAATGTCTAGAAGTTACTCGAGGAGAGGTTTGGTCACCTAATTGCGGCGCCAAGAGGGAGAAATCCTTATTGAAAGCCCCTCTTTCACGAGGAACGACCTGGTTGATAAATATTGTGAGTTATAATATTAATGATGAATGTTTTTCGGAGTTGAATTTAGAGACGCAGACGTGATATTTGAGTCCGAAACGACGAAATTAGTAAAAATAATCTATAAACACAAAATTTTCCGAGATTCACTATTTGGTCAAAAAGTCAACAGTTGAATTTTTTTGGAAAAGTCAAACTTCGAAATTTCAAAATTTATATTTTTGATAAAAATAGTTTCATTATGTTGGAATTGTTTGTGTTAGTGAAAATTGACATTTATTCCGATGATAATTGATGTCCAGGGGTTATATTGATAAATCGGGTAATTTATCGGATAAATGAGCAATTAATTGCTACTAATTCACATGCTTATATAACTATTTGTTCACATATGTGTACTATTGAATCACATTATTTACTATTAGGGGAGTTGGTGTAAGATTGATAATATTTGCATGACTAAGTTAAAAATTGAGGTATAGATGGAGGTACTATACTGTAATTCGTATTTTTTAACATGATTATACTATTTATTCACATGATTAAACTATTGACTCACATTATTTACTATTAGGGGAGTTGGTACAAGATTGATAATACTTGCAGGACTAAATTAAAAATGAAAGAAAAGTTGGAGGTATTGTACTATAATTTTCGAGCCCCAAAACGTGCAATTATCGAAACTATATTTTCCTATAAATAGAAGCTCATTCTTCCATCATTTCTCATCAATTCACAAAAGCTTTAGAGCGATTATTATAGAGAGAAATTATAGAGAGAAAGAAGAAGAGAAATCTGTTACTCACTATTCTAGTATCAAGTTTTTCCAAGGTAGGGAGTATTATTTCTTTCTTATCTATGAAGAGAACTTCTGTTATTCCATTCTTTATTATTATGTTGGAATAACCTGTATACGCGGGCTACCCTATACTTGGTGAAATTCTTCTGTTGTTCCATTCTTTATCATTCTGTAAGAACATCACATGCAATGCGTTCTATGCGCATTCGGTTAAAATCTTTATTATTTTGTTGGAATATCACATGCGTGTTTTACTGGGACCTGATTTAAATCTTTTTATGCGTTTCACCACGGACCGATTTCGTCTTTATTATTACATTTGGAATATCATCGTACGGTGCGTTTTACTGGAGGACACATTTACATCTTTATTATTACATTGAATATCCATGCATGCGTTTTACTGGGACCTAATTCCGATTATTTATTATTCATTGGAATAACTTTTGCTGTCATGCGGTCTATCGCATGCCTGGTGATTTCTTTTTTTATTCCATTCCTTATTATACTCAGTTGGTTAAAGTTTTGACTTCTATACTCCATGAAATTAGTGAATATCCTTGATATTTGCGCTTCATCCAGTATCTTTTCATGGAAATATTCTTTTGAGCATTCTTGAATTTTACTCTACAAAGCAGTATCATGTTGACAATTTTGACGTTATTAGTTCCTGGATAAAATAATTCTTGAACTTGTTTTATTGAATTCATATATCATTGTCATCATCCTCATGTTTATATTTTGTTGAAAGTCATATGTGGCCTATAGTGCATAGATGGACTTGGTATGATTATGACCAAGGATTATTCGGTGTAATCATGACCGTAATGTTACAAATGATGTGGAAAAAGTCCTCATTGGCCCGTAGTGTATTGATGGACAGTTGTTGGCATGATCATGACCATTATTGAATACATAAATATTCTTAGCACGTAGTGCATGGATAATTGTGGTCGTGATACTAAAGAATATCCTTGGCCGTAGTGCAGGGGTGATTCGATGATGTGGATTATTTATTAAGCTGAGTCCCAGCGATAAAAGTGATGAAAAACCTTCTAAATCATAAAAGATAGTAGATTTTATTCTCTACTTGACTCTTTTAATGGAATGCTTGTTCCGCTGTAGTTAAACTTGATGGTTGTTATATTGTATCAATTTAACACTGTTGAAGGCTAACGATAATATATTCTGCATTATCTTAGTCATATATTTCCTACTGGGCTAGTTGAGCTCACCCTTTTACTTTTATTGTTCTCTTCAGGAAATGAGAACGTAGCGAGGACTAGTCGGGAAGCGGAGTGACGGACGAGATGATAGCATTAGTAGTCCTCACTATTCTGTGAAATAGTGTAATAATAATTGTAATAAGGACTCCTTTTGAGTTTGTATAATCTCTAGTATAAAATATTTGTATTCAAACTCACAGTTTATGTTTTGTCGTATTGTACACGATAGTTGTATTATTAAGTTGTATTTGAATTTATGTACCATGTAAGTGGTGACCCAAGATGGGTGACGTATACCTAATTTTGGGGGCGTCTCAAAAAATCCTAAAATGGACACATCACATAGCATGTTATTATACACATTCCCTAAAGACTAAACTATGCAAGTCTTTCGCAGGGAAGCAATCGGTCCTGTTACCCGGTTAAAATCCAAGAAGGCACTAAGCCCACCGTCAAACATTGCTACAAGTGCCCAGCCTGATCCTACTCCTGTTTCCCGAGAGGATTTTAAAGGATTAAGGAATCAGATAGCAGAATTGGTTGTCTTTCTAAAAGAACAAAGTAAAAATACGTAGGGCCTGACAATGCCTACTCAACCAGAGTCCTTCACACCAGGGGGCAGTCAGGGCATTGGTAAAAAGATGGAAACCCAGATACCTAAACCTCATAAAGAAATCACAAATCTCAGGGATGATCGAGAAACTGGGGATATAAGAAAGAAAGTCCAACAAATGGAGGATACCATCCGGTCAATTAAAGAAACTGTAAATTATGGTAGTGTCACCTATTCAGATCTCTGTATATTCCCAGGGGCTCGATATCCTACAAAATTCAAAGTCCCAGAGTTTGAAAAGTACAATGGGGCAGGGGATCCCTATACGCACCTCAAAGTGTACATTGACGAACTGGGGTCTTATGCTGAAAATGAAAGCCTCAGAATGCAACATTTTCAAAAGAGTCTCACTGGAGAAGCTAAAGCCTGGTATGCCCGACTTGACAATGCCAAAATCCACAACTAGGAAGAATTGGCCCACGCCTTTCTAAATCAGTAAAGTTTTCTGTCACAAATGGCACCGGATCGATATCAAGTGACTAAAGTGAAAAAGCAAAGTATTGAATCTTTCCGAGAATTTTCCCAAAGGTGGAGACATCTAGCAGCGCAAGTCATTCCATTAATGACAGAAACTGAGATGGTAATGGCATTTATTGATATCCAAGAGGCTCCTTACTATGAGAGGATCCTAGCAGGCATAGGAAAGCCATTTGCGAAAATGATCAAACAAGGCGAAATGGCAGAGATGGACCTGAAGGCAGGCAAGATTAAAGACTTCACTGCCTTGGAAGGAGTCGCCAAGCATATACAAACTGGCAAGTATGCAAGTGATCCCAAGGGGGTACACGATAAAGGCAATAAAGATATATCCCTTATTGTACATGGGCAAGCTAGGAGACCAAACTACAGTCCCCCTATTTGGAAAATGCAAGACAATCTGCCATATCAATAACAGGCTGCATTCAACCAATACCCAGATAGGAAGAGAAAATTTGAAAGAACGAAAAATCGGGTATTCACTCCACTGGGCGATTCCCTTGAACATGTATTGGCGATATTAATGGATCAAAAGAAAATTACCGAACTAGCTCCACCTCTGGAACCAGGGAGCAAAAGATACAATCCAAGCCAGAGATGTGCTTACCACTTAGGGTCTCCAGGACACGATACACAGGATTGTTGGTCCTTAAAACATAAGATTCAAAATCTGATCGAAAGTGGCAGTATTGTGGTCGAACAACCTGACCAACAAAATATCAATACCAACCTTCCGTTGCGACATGATACGGAAGAAGTAAACATGATCGAGTTAGGAAGTGCTGAAATGTATCCAATTTGTAAGTACATACGAAGGATAGAGGAATACCCTCAAAAGCACATAATAAATGTCCTAGAGTGGGAAAACTCGGAGGAGGGTATGCCAGTAATGCAAAAATTGGATGCGATCCATAATCAAGTAAACCTGCTGGCTAAGCTGATAGTGCGCCAACATCAGGAAACAAGGCAATTTTTCACTCAACTATCAGAAAGCCAAGAGAAAAAGGACACCACGATGAGCCAGCTAAATGAAGAAGATCAAAGCAGGCTGAAAATATAAGAAAATGGGGATGATAAAATTGATAGAAGATCTCGCCAGCGGAAGAATCGATCGAGGGAATGCGAATTCTCAAAGATGAAAGATCAAACAACCTCTAAAAGAGTCCAAAAATTCACCCCTCTGAGCAAATCCAATGAAGAAATGCTACATTTTATGATAAGCGAAGGAAGGATTACTAAGTTGCTGCCTCCTATAAATCCCAAGATAAAGAGTTATGATTCCACCAAGATTTGTCTTTACCATTCTAACTCACTTGGACATACGACTGAAGAATGCTGGTCTTTGCGTCATAAAATCCAGGATCTCATTGAAAACGGAGAGCTGGAGATAGAACATCCCATGACCAAAAAAGGCGAAAAGGAAATAAAAAGCTTAAGATGTCCATTCGAGACAGACAGTTCAAATGAGGTGAAGGCTATGAGCGACAATTCTGCCAAAACACATAGTGGACGGATCCTAATGCAAGAAATGACAGAGGAGACAAAGGCATCCCCAAAGGAGATTCCCCTGCCAACATCAAACGTCCTATGGTTCCAAGATATCAACCACGTTCCTAATTTTATCACCTTGAATGATGCAGAGGAAATACTAATCCTTTCCAAGGAAGAAAAAACCAAAAAAAGAAAGTTCTTTGCAAGAAATGCAACAAAAGTTTGAGGGAGATTTCATGGTTGAATCCTTTGAAACCCATGAAGAAGGTGAAGGAATAGATGAAGAAAAAGGTGGTGAGATTGTCGGGGAATCCAACCCATTAAAGAATCCAGAGTTCATCCCTTTTTGCAATGCGTCCATTTCAAGTGTCCCTGGGGAATGTACTGAATCAGGAAGCGATCAAGTTATGGCCTCAAGCAAAGACATTCAAAATCAATGGGTAACCTCTATCACGAGCCCTGAAGGCAACATAACCACTGACCACTAGACTATCAGGCCTCAACTAGCCGAGAAGATGTAGATCCAGGGGATAAAGTTGCGAGTTCCAGAAAATGTTGGAACGGTATCATTTTCTTCGTAGCATGCCTTTTATTTTCCATGCATGTAAATAAATAAAAAAGAAAAAAACATCTCTACACTCTTCTCACCACTTACCCCTTTGAACCTTTTCAAACCAAAGCCTGAACTACGAAAGACCTAATCTCCTCTTCAATAGGAGTACGTAGGCAGCCATCAATGATGCGGTCAAACCAAATAAAAGCCCAAACAAAGATTTCTCAAACAGATACACCCCAGACGATGATGGCCCAGACGTAATGGTCATCATTCGGGAGAAGGAGGTTGATGATAGCCCCTCCATCACTGCAGTCTACCAAGATGTTGCCCTCGACAATTGGAGCACCACTTCTTGCATTTCCCGACGAGGGTAAAAAAGGGATGAAACTCTCTCTACCTTGTAGATAGCAATAACTGCTTACTTTTTTCATCAGAAAGATTAGCGAGTTACTTTTTGTCATTATAGGCTAACACTTTGTGTGATTGAACAGTGTTATATACTAAGTGAAAGCCTATTTTGTTTCAGTACTCTGAATTTAGATGTGCTTGTACCTGCTGATGAGGTGCCTATTCTCCACAAGGACTGTAACTTTGATGTAAAGTTGGACTCAGACTTGATGGAAATACAAGATGACTATGAGATACCTCAGGAGATCAAAGAATGGATCGAAGATAAACCCAAGCCAAATCTTGATCAAACCACCTCTTTTAAACCTCAGAACCTTAGAAAACCCCAAACAAGTCCAGATTGGTACGGACCTCACTCCAAACCAAAGGAATGACATGGTAACTCTATTAACCCTATCCTAGGATCTGTTTTCATGGTCTCACGAAGACATGGTAGGTTTATACGCGGACATTATCATTCATCGCCTTCCCATCAAAGGGGGATTCAAGCCACTCAGGCAGAAGCTCAGACGATTAAAACCTGAGTGGAAGTTAAAAGTTAAAGAAGAAATTTTGAAACAATTTCAAACCGGCATCATCATGGTGTTAACATACCCTGAATGGCTATCCAACATAGTCCCCATGCCAAAAACCGGGAAGGGAGGTGCGAGTTTATGTGGATTACAGAGATTTGAATAAAGCTTGCCTCAAAGATAGCTTTCATGTGTCGTTCATCCACATACTCATTGACAATACAGCTCGATACGACATGTACTCCTTTGTTGATTGCTCCGCAGGGTACCATCAAATCATGGTTGCTGAAGATGATCATGAGAAAACTTCATTCATCACGCCTTGGGGAGCCCTTTTCTACAGACGATTGTCATTCGGCCTCATAAATGCCGGAGCTACCTATCAGTGAGCCATATGGCTCTTTTCCACGATCTAATAGATAAAAAAAAAGAAAAAGAAAAAAGAAAATAAAATTAAAAAAAGAAAAAAGAAAAAATAAAATAAAAAGAGAAAAAAGAAAAAAGAAAAAATCTCTTCAAAAGGTTCTACAGTTGCTGCCTTACCATCGGCAGGTTCTACAGATGGCTTCGGAGTTTGAAGAAAAATCCTTCCACATACTCATTGACAATACAGCTTGATACGACATGTACTCCTTTGTTGATTTCTCCGTGGGGTACCATCAAATCATGGTTGTTGAAGATGATCATGAGAAAACTTCATTCATCACGCCTTAGGGAGCCCTTTTCTACAGACGATTGTCATTCGGCCTCATCAATGCCGGAGCTACCTATCAGTGAGCCATATGGCTCTTTTCCACGATCTAATTGATAAAAAAAAAAAGAAAAAGAAAAAGAAAAAAAAAAGAAAAAAAAATAAAAAGAAAAAAGAAAATAAAAAGAGAACAAAGAAAAAGAAAAAATCTCTTCAAAAGGTTCTACGATTCTTTGCCTTACCATGGCGGAGTTCTACAGATGGCTTCGGAGTTTGAAGAAAAATCCTTCCTCCACATTCCTCGGAATATGAATGATTTTGCAGATGCTCTAACAACATGGGACTCCTTGATCAACATACATGACAAGGAAGACATGCTAACCCTCATATTTGCCCAACAAAAGGCTCCAGCCTATGGGAATTGCATGGGAGAAGTATCGGATGAGCTACCTCCCATCCAACACCGTTGATATCAATATATCAATGAGCACTCACAAGATAGATCTACACCCGCTGAGGTGAGCCTGATTGAGAAAAGGCGGATCCATCGACTTGCTATGAAATTCTACCTGAGCGGAGATGCAATATACAAAAATGATGCATGACTAGGTCTCCTTAGATGTCTGGACCAAGACCAAGCTCATAGACTCATGGATGAGATCCATGGTGTAGTATGTGGCCCAGACATGAGCGGCCCTCTACTTGTAAAGAAGATCCTACAACAGAGAAGTCCAACTACGGCAGTTCAAACAACACGACTTGGTTTTGAAGAAGATCATTGACAACCAAGCTCAGTCTAAAGGAAAATTCGCTCCAAATTGGGAAGGCCCGTTTATTGTCAAGGAGGTATTGATAGGAGGCGTTTTCAGATTACAGGAAATGGACGGCGATGAATTTCCGTAACTCATCAATTCAGACACCATGAAACGGTACTATGTCTGAGGTTACCATCAAACAAACATCCTGGTTTTGGATCATCAGATCACCAGTCATTTCAGGTTCTTTAATCCTCACTATATATAGCCTTTCCTTTTTACCCATATGTCCCTCAGGGAAAAACACACTTTTCAAGCCAGCAGCCTGGTTTCATTTCATTTCACACTTTCAGTTTATCCCACCAGGGATTAAACCTTTCACACCTTCAATTTATCCCGTACATGGGATTAAAACTTTTCATCTGCAATTCGCCCTGTACATGGGCGAACTACGTCGACATGATCTCCCTAATACACGGGAGTACGTAGGCAGCCATGTTATATGGTCCGGTCTCACCACAAAAAAAACAAACTCACTCTTATCCATAGCCACATACAGAAACAAGTCCCAAGACACCAGAGAGGGTAGGTAATACACGTAGATCGACGATCCATTCTAAAAATCCTGAGACATCTCACTGTCCATCCATCAAGGAGGAGTTAAGAATACATCCAGATCACAAAGTCCTGGAGAAACAAGCGAATATCAAGCAAGTGGCAAGGCACAACTAAAAGGGAAGTGAATCAGCATATATTTCCCTGTCATATATAATGTTGTTTGATATATATAATGTGTACTGTACATGACAAAATGGCTAAGCTAGTCTATGTAGGAAAATACAAGCCCATCTACAAGTCATTGTATATATGGGTTATCAAGTCCAACATGGATTCCCTCTCAGAAGAAGGAGGTAACGTTGTGATCTCCTGCCCAAGGGTTTCTACACGAGCCAACAGATCCACCGCCAACTACATGCGATATCTCGGGCAGATATAGCGCTATCCCGCTCAGTAACAACGGTATCCCCATGAGTTAGAACATTATCTCTCTAACAGAGCGACATCTCTACCAGAAAGAGCTATCAACATCAAAGCCCACATCCACTACCTATTCACCAGATGGTACAGAAGTAAAATCCTATTGCGATCTCGGCGTCTTACCAGCTCATCTGTCAAAACAACTATCCCAGACAACAAGCGAGGCTGGGGAAATTTCAAAATCGGCGACAGCCGGATATTGGGTCCCTTATAACAAGATTGGGGCAATCTCGGAAGCGACAACTCAATACTGGGGCATTTATCAATCATCCTAAAGTGGAAAATGCACCCGTCAGCGCCATCAGCATGGTCCATCATCATCTTAGTGATTATTCAGGTATTATTCACTCACGATTTCATCAACAAAGAGAGTTTCTCATATGAACCCTCGGCATCAACATGCGAAAGGACTGGGGCATTTTTCCAATTCCAAGAAATGGAAGGAGCTTAAGACGAGATCAAGCTTCTCATAAAAAAGAAAGGGGTGAACTCCTAAAAGAAATCATAGCGACATAAGCGTGCCCCTACGAAAGAAGGGGAAACTTCTCAAAAAAGTTCTTAACTCAGAAGCAGAAGGTCAACGATGAAAGGCCTAGCGAATGAAATCTACACCATCAACATGCGTTAAGTCCTCATAAGTTGAGGCCTCTACACCGACGTTCAAATATGGGCAGCGAAAGAATGAATTACACCCTCCAGGGATTTCAGAGACATTCAAGTCATCAGTTTAGCCGGGTTGCGAATCAAACGCTTAAGGAAATGGGGTACAAGCACCCAACAACGAAAGGAAACTCCAAATCACCTCAAGAAGGGTGAGACATTTGGTGGTTGTCATCAATCTAGCATAACGTCAGGCAAAGTCTAGTGATGTATTCCGTGGAATATTACTTCAGCGAAGGTATCAGAAGATTCGGTATTCTTAAACCATTAGAATTCAACGCAACATGAAGACATTTCAGCGATGAAAGCTTCAAATACCACCGTTCGAGTGGGAACCAAAACAGGTTGGCGATCAATAGGGTAGGCACTGTTGTAAACTACCAGCAAATACATCAGGAGGGTCTGGTGATTTCAGAACGTCATCCCCATCAGAGATATGGAAATCATCTCAACTTATCTTCATCAAACAATCATCAGCGATTAAATGCCAAACCATTGGAGTCAACACCAGCATAGGCATCAGCAATGATCGGTAAAGGTAAAGCAATTTGCAAAAACATTTTAACATTCATCATAACATTCATTACATTGCGATTTGTGATGCGATATGTGAAATGCAATGTGCGAATTGTGATGTGTGAGTTGCAAAGTGCGATTTGGCCAAATGCGAAAAGTGAAGTGCGAAATACGATGTGCGATTTACAAACTGCAATTTGCAAAAACATTTTGACATTCATCATAAACATTCATTACATTGCGATTTGCATCATTGAAAATACCTTGTCATAATTTCAAGTGTCTATTAATCTTTATCATGTCCATTCCATTGCATTGCATGAACATGATAAAGAGGGGCATCTGTAGACACTCAAAATTTTCTTCTCCTGTTACTAACCATGCAGGAGGGCAAAAGCGTCTTTTTCACACTCCAAAAATAACACTGAAGGACTACGACATTACTTTTAACCCCGGAGATAACCCCGAGAGATCCAGTTTCCAACCCCGGAGATAGCCCCAGGAAATCAGGTTCCAACCCCGGAGATAATCCTGGGAAAGTCAGTTTCAACCTCAGAGATAACCCCGGAGGTTCAAGATCAAAGCCTGGAGATAGCCCCAGGAGGTCAAGCCAACCTTAAAGAAAACCCTGAGGACATTCAGAGTCAACAACATGACCACCTCAAAGATAACCCTGAGAAAAGACTGCTACAAATGCGCGAACACCGGAGATAACCTGGGGAGGGGCAAAATGGTCATTTTGCCAACTCAACTTCACTTCAAATCAAATATACTCATTTCAACTCAAAATGCTTCAATGGAAGTCCCACAAGAACCATATTTTAACTTCTGAGCGCAAACTACGCAAAATGGCTTAACGGACTACCTGACGGAAACCCGGAAATGCCATTTCGGTCATGGACCCATCTTCTTGGAATCAAAGAAGGGAAAATATTAGGTCATTAAATAGCTCTCAGAAAGAGCTTTCCGGAATGATATGGCACACTTACATCGGACTCCTGGATTGAAAGTTAAGACCGACCGAGCAAACAGCGCGTTGTCTGAATGTACATACTTTGACACGGCGGGACCCATATTTTGGGCATCCCGGGCAGCCGCAGGTAGACCTGCGGCTCCATCCTCTATAAATAGAGGGCTTGGGGTGCCCATTTTGCAAGAGAAAAAGGCGAGGAAGCCCTGCCCAATTTGCTCTGCACTCACCCCATGCAGTGTACTTTCCCCTTTTAACACACCCGTGAGCTCATATATAGCCCTTTTGTACCTACAAAGGTCAGTGTTTACCCATTCTAAAGATATAGAAGCCTAATCCTAATTAGTAAGCCCTAAAGTAATTAGTAAACATTAATGTGTTTAGTAAACCTGTAATATAATTAGGAAACACTAATTATATTTTTGAAATCTTGATTTTCTATTTTTAAAGTCCTAATTTAGAAAATCCTAGAAGTTAAGGGTGTAAAACCTAAGGATTAGAACCTTAGGGTTAAAACCCTAAGGGTTAAACCCTAAGGGTTTGGTAAATTCCAAGTATGCCATTAAAATTACATGTACAAAGTCCAAAATACCCTTTTTCTTAGATTTTTAGTAAAAAGATTTGCAAATCTAGTGAGTCATCACTTAAGGTTTATCCCATGTGCTAGAAATAAGCTCCAATCTTATCCAAATGGACACCTAGCATGCTTAGATTCATTGCACCAAATGATTGTAAGAGATTAAGAGAGAGAAAGTTACTAAAGTTGGCTAAGTTGCTATCTTACTCTCAACAAACTCTCTCTCTCTCCCATCCTCCGAAATTCTTAAGTAAATCAGTCACTCAGTAGCCTCCTAGAACATTAAGTTTAGTTTAGGAAGATCAAGATCAAGATTTGGACAAGAGAGGTATAAACCCAAACTCAACTATGATCTTGTATGCAAAGAAAGATTTTGTGTTTATGTGTTTAGATTTATGTTAGAAGTTGTTTTTAGATGATCTATGATGATCCATCATAGATCCATAACATCAAAGTTGGTAAAAATTGATTTTTCTCAAAACTGTTCTTGAGCTCGAAAAGTGGTCTGACAACCTAATGTCAGTGATCACAGATCCTTGCTCGTTTATGATTTTTGTTGTTTTAAGTTTTGGATTTGTCGCCTGGTATGTTGTCTTTAATCTTAACGTGCTAGTATAGCCATTAGATGTCTTGATCGTGTGTTATTCATGGTCAAAGTGCATTGACCGAGCTTGACAGGCTGAAATTTGGGTAACCCAGAAAGTAAGAAACAGCGTCTGACAACTATTTGTGAGGTCTTGATCTGACAGGTTTTCGGTTGTGTGATGTTGTGTTTGTAACCATGTTGTAGCCTGATATATGTTATTTCATTACATGGCTTTAGATCATATAAATGAACAGCTAGTAGATAGTGACAGGTGGTCAAAGTAGACCACTCGGTCTATTTTTGATATTCTGGAATTTCAAGAAAATGTATGAACCGAGTTTTTGTCAGAGATTGACCGTGTCATAAATTTTGATTCTGTTAGTGTTAAATTTTCTGCTAATGTATACACGTTCCTTGACATCAGAACTATAGCTATGAACCAAGAAATAAATAAACTAATGAACAGAACATGTATATAATCGAGCCTCAAGGTAGTACCCTGAAGCTGCCTGGGTTTCTAGGTTACCCAAAAAGCCCAGGAGCTGTCTGACAATCATTTTGAAGGGTCGGATCTTGCTATGTTGTTATGTTAGGACTCTGTTAATGATTGATAGTTGTAGTATTATATGTGTACTACAATATTGAACCTTAAATTAGCCCAGAAACGATTTTTAACCAAGCATTTAAGCTGGTCAAACAAGGCAAGTTGATAGCGAAGCTGTCAGTGTTCTTGAGCTTAAGAACACCAACAGCGACACTTTGTGTCGCTAAAGGCCTATAGCGACGGTTTTATTATTTTTAAATTTCTGAATATTCCGAAAATTATTTAAAAATAGAAATAAATTATTAAAATTACTAAAAATGGTTTTAAAAATCATTTTAAATTCTAAAAAATAACTTTTAATTATTTGGAACATTTTTCAATAATATTAATAATTATTTGAATATTAATGATATTTAATTTCTTTAATTAGTGTATTAAATAAATTAGAGACAAATAATTTAATATTATGAAAAATCATTTTAAATAAGAATAATGTATTTAAAAATATTTTGAGTTATAAAATGTGACTTTTAATATTTTTAGAGAATTTTCATTAATAATTAATATTAATGATATTAGATTTATTTAATTATTATATTAAATAAATGAATTAAAAATTGATTTTATTGATTTAAAATCATTTAAAAATGAGAAAAATGTTTTAAAAATATTTTAAGTTATAGTTAATGACTTTTAATATTTTTATAATAATTTCATTAATATTTAAATATTAATGGTGATGATTTAAAATGATTTTAATTACTTTAAAAATCATTTAAGTAGAATATTAATGATTTAAAAATATTTTAAGTTATTAATAATAACTTTAATATTTTGACAAGTATGTTATTAATATTTTTATATTATTAAATATTAATGATAATAAGATTATTTGATAATTAAATCATTTAAAAATAATTTAAGTGTTTGAAAAATTATTATAAATTATAATAATTGTTTATAAATTATTAAAAGCTTCCGAAAAATATTATAAACGATATTTGACTTATCTAAAATAATATTGAACTTAGAGAACAAGTTTAATTAACAATCAATTTGTTAAATTGTCGGATAAGGTGACCAGAACACTAAGAATGGACCGAAGTCCAACAGACTGAACTAGTTAGACTTGTTAAGTGTTTATATGGGTTATAAACACTAATGTGGCTATGTGGTAATGTGTCTAGGAGAAGATTGACTGTAAAATACAGTATTACGTGTTATAAATGATTGTGCTAATTGTGATAATGGTTAATTATTGCTAATTATACCATGTTCAGGGAATTTATTGTTGATTATTCACAGTTAGTGCATGGTTAATAATTCAAATTGAATTACTGATTCGGAGAATATACAATTGTAGAATAACTGTTGTTGGATATTCATATTCGTAGAAGATTGAATTAAAGATGAGATAATTCATTTATTGTCAAATTATGTTGAGAAATGTCTTAGCTAATTATTCTGGCTAGACGCACATTTGTTAGAACTTGATAAATTCGAGAAGAGAATTCAATTGTTATTGATAGATCGATGCCAATTTTTTCGGCTAGATCGATAAGTAAATAGAATTTGAAATCACAGTATTTCGTTGTTAAATCAAAATCTTGATTCTGAGACTGAGAAGAACACCCTTTTATATAAAGGGAATAAAATTTTTAAGTCGTATATCGACCATTGTCCTCGACCTAAGTATTATGCATAATATCGGGTACAAGGAGTTGGCCGGCTCTACGTACTTGTAGAGGGGTATGATTTAATCTTTATGGTTATCTGATACTCCTGCGTATGTATCAAAGTAAATCTTTGATAGATACCCAAGAAAGTAGATGTTCTAGATCCAATGGATCGCTCAGCATAAATCTGGAAAACATTCCACTTTGCTATTTCGTAGAATTAATTCTTGATTATTCATTGAATATCGTAGAAAACCTTGAAAGCGTTGTACTCTTTCATTATCAGATTATTGTTACGGAGAATGTTAGAAGACTTGATATTGATTTCTATATCTTTATTGTATGTCTTAACTTGCGGGGAAAACTTGTTGCTCACCCTTGCTATAAATAAAACTTTTCAGCTATGGACGAAGTTGCAGAAGGTGCTGCAAAGAAGAACAATGGAAAAGGCATAGTTATAAATTAGTTATGATGAACAATATTATTATGTTGTATTGTATTGTAAACCCTTTTTGTATATCTAAGGGGTATTTCCGTAATGTTAAGGTTAGTGGACCTGGGACTTATGTATTAACAACTTATGTTAATGAGTTATGTATTCCTATTTATATTTAAATGGGTAGTTAGATGTTATTATATTGTGGATCGGGAACACCAAACTCGGGAGTCAGGTAACTCAAATTTGGGGGTGTCACATGAACAATACATTTTGGCAAGATTTAAGCTGAAGATATGTTAAAATGAAAAATATTCAGTAAAACAAAATAAGAATAGATTCACAATAAAGAAAATGTTAAAACGAATATACAATACAATGTTCAAAAATTAATTAGAATATATGAATGTCTTCTTAACCTGACTTCAACTGGAAACTTGTCCAAGAGTATTGGGGCAGCAATTTGGATAATTTGTAGGCATAAGCAATCGCAAGGGCTGAATTAGTGACTGCATAACGATACAAGAGTCTCAAGTCTATATCCAATTCAAAAATAAAGAGAATTAGGGTTACCTGTGGCGGCGGCGATGGCAGTGGACAGTGGCGGCGAGCAGCGGCGTTCAGTTTCTCCCTCCCTCTTTTCCCTTCTCCCCCTTCTCCCTATTAATCCTGTGGTGGTGGTGATGGTGGCGGCGGCGGCTGCGGCTGTGGTGGTGGTTATGGTGGCGACGGCGGTTTTCTCCTCTTCTCTTCTCCCGCTTCTCCCTCTACTTTTCTCCCACTTTTTTTTCTTCTGTTCTGGATCGAGAGTGACGAAAAGATACTGGTTTATTGAAATACATTCGCGACCACTATCAGCAACCGCATACGGTCACTGATTTTGTGGTCGCTGATTTTAAATGATGTGGAAGTATCAGCGAGCGAATGCGGTCGCTGATAGTTAGTGGTCGCAAACAAGTAGCGCGCCAACATTTCCAGCCATTTTTTTAGAGGTAAAATTGAACTTGCGACCGAATAGCGACCGGGTTCGGTCGCTAACATAATCTAACGACAAAATTCAAGTGCGGTCGCTAATGTCGGTCGCTACAAATCCTATCTGCGACCAAAAATGCGGTCGGTGATATATTTGGTCGTTGTTAGAGCATTTTCTTGTAGTGCACCAACTTAGAATCGACCCACAACTAGGACTTTTAACATGACGGTTCAGGATGCGGTCGCATCCAGGGACGTGGTTCCAGGTGTCATTCCGATCAATAATATATCTGCTTACATATTATTTGATTCGAGTGCTACATGTTCTTTCGTATCGCATGAATTCTCCCAACGATTAAGCTTACACCAGGAAGAATTAGAATATCCTATGAACATAGAAGTTACTAATAAGGAAATAATTCCTGTTAGCCATGTCTATAGAAATTATGTTGTAGACATCAGGGGATATAAGTTACTTGTGGATTTAATTCCAATTCAATTAGGAGAATTTGATGTAATTCTAAGAATGGATTGGTTATTTAACTATGGAGCGATGATAGATTGCCAGAAGAAGTGTATAAACCTTAGGACTCCAGATCAATCTAAGGTAGCGTTCTATGGAAGAAGGTTGTCGAGACACTCAAGTTGTCTGACGATGATGCAAGCGAGGAAGTTTCTAAGAAAGGGATGTGTAGGATATTTGGCCCATATCGTCGATACGCAGAAAGCAGGGATAGAGATGGGACATATACCAGTAGTGAACGAATTTCCGGATGTATTTCAGGAGAAATTTCCAGAACTTCCGCCGGATCGGGAGGTCGAATTCGTTATATATTTAGTACCGGGAACGACACCAATTTCGAAAGCCCCTTACAGAATGGCACCAGCAAAAATGAAGGAGCTGATGGTATAGTTGCAAGAGTTATTGGATTGAAAGTATATTCGATCGAGTGTGTCTCCTTGGGAAGCACCGGTTTTATTTGTGAAAAAGAAGCACGGATCGATGAGGGTATGTATCGACTATCGAGAGTTGAACAAGGTGACTATTAAGAACAAGTACCCGTTACCTAGGATAAATGATCTGTTTGATCAGTTGAAGGGAGCAAAATATTTTTCCAAGATTGACTTGAGGACGGGATATCACCAGTTAAAGGTGAGGAAGGAGGATGTACCTAAGACAACGTTCAGGACTCGTTACGGTCATTACGAGTTCCTGGTGATGTCGTTCGGGTTAACAAATGTGCCATCAGCGTTTATGGACATGATGAATCAGGTATTCAAGAAATACTTAGATAATTTTGTAGTTGTGTTCATAGATGATATCCTGATCTATTCCAAGACTCAGCAAGATCATGTTGAACACTTAAGGTTAGTGTTGGGGGCGTTGAGGAAGGATAAGTTATATACAAAATTCCCGAAGTGTGAGTTCTGGTTGGAGAAAGTTTAATTTCTAGATCACGTGATCGATAAGGACGGAATCTCCGTGGATCCAGCGAAGGTGGAAGCGGTATAGAATTGGGAACAACCAAAGACACCGACCGAAGTAAGAAGTTTCTTAGGACTGGCATGCTATTACAGACGGTTTATCCTTGATTTTTCGAAGATAGAGGGAACATTGATGAATTTAACGAAGAAGTCGGTAAAATTTGTCTGGACGGAGAAATGTGAAGAGAGTTTTAAGGAACTCAAGAAAAGACTAAGTGAAGAAACAATGTTAACTTTACCTGATGATACAGCTGACTTCGTGATTTTCAGTGATGCGTCACACAAAGGACTTGGTTGTGTGGTTATGCAACATGGTAAAGTTATTGCGTACGCATCACGTCAATTGAAGGATTGGGAGAAGGGATATCCTACCCATGACCTAGAATTGGCGGCGGTAGTATTTGCTCTAAAGATATGGAGGCACTATTTATATGTGTAAGGTGTGAAATATACACGGACCATAAAAGTCTGAAGTATATCTTCACGTAGAATGAGTTGAATATGAGACAGAGAAGATGGTTGAAACTTATAAAGGATTACGATTGCAACATCTTGTATCATCCGGGGAAAGCTAACGTGGTAGCAGATGCGCTAAGCAGAAAGGGCAATGATAGATTGGCAATGCTAACAACTCAAAAGGAGTTAATTAAGGAGATGACTAGATTGGAACTCGAGATAAAAAGTTCGAGGGAGCCAGAGGGGAAATTATTCGCAATGGAGGCTCATCCGACTCCATTGGACAAAATCAAGGAAGCACAAGGCAGCGATGAGGAATGTGTGAAGGTAGGGAAAAGAATTGCAGATGGAGAAGAGCTTAAATTAAGTATGGGGGGTGATGGACTATTAAGATTTGAGAAGAGAATTTGGGTGCCAGCGGTGTCTGAATTAAAGGAAGAAATCTTGCAGGAAGCTCATAGCTCAAGTTACTCAATCCACCCGGTGTGAGACCCCAGATTTTATTAATAAAGATTTAAATTTGGTCGAAATAATTTTTTTAATATTATGGTGTGAATTTGAGATAATATTATAGTTGTGGGTAGTATTTATAAATTTTGCAAAGTATGCAAGTGGTTATATTATATTCGATTGGTGGGGAATATTAGGTTTAGCAGGGAATATTAAATACAACTACTCAATCATTGGTGGACCCTAATGTAATTATTGTCGAATTGAGAAAACGACAAAAATATTTTATTGAAATAATGGCGGAAGTTTTACGTGGTAGTTCTTGTTGAACTACTACTCTAGTAGTAAAAGTACGATGAATACGTGTGGTTGCATAGTAGCACACGGTATTGATTATTGATGCTTATGTGAGAAGTCACTCGGTTTGATTCCATTATTGACCGATTAATAATATGAATTATTATAGCGATAATGACGTTTTGTTTTATTCGTATTATTAACGTAATAAAGCGAAACATCTTTTATATAAAATAGAATACTTTATTAAAGTTATTCTATAAATAGAATATATTATATTTTATTATGCATAGTGTTGCATAGTGTTTTGCATAGTATTGCATAGTGTTTGCATAGTAAAATGTTTTTATATAAATAGAATATATTATATTTTATTTAAAAGATTTTTCTTTAAATATGGACCGTCGATTAAAGTAAATCAATCTGGACCGTTCATGGATTAATTCTTATGCATTCCATTTTCCTATAAATAGAAGCTCATTCCTTCATTATTTTCTTATTTAATTCATTGAAACTCTAGAGAGAGAAATTATAGAGAGAAGCTATAGAGAGAAAATTATAGAAAGAAGAAGAGTATTCTACGCTACTTCACTACTTCTATATTAGGTTCTTTTTACGGTAAGGGTGTTATTCTTTCTTCTTGAAGAGAACTTACATTATTCCATTCACTATTATTACATTTGAATAACTTTGTAAAAGTGGCATACCCTATACATAACCTTTGTACACGCGTGGCATACCCTATACTTGGTGAAATCCTTATGTTATTCCATTGTTTATTATTACATTGGAATAACTTTTGTATATCTGGTTTACCCTATACTTGGTGACATTCTTCTATTATTACATTTGGAACATCACATGCGTGTTTTTTACAGGACTGGTTCCGATTTTATTATTACGTTGGAACATCACATGCATGTGTTTTACAGGACTGGTTAAAATCTTTATCATTACGTTGGAATATCCTATACGTGTGTTTTACACCGGATCCGGTTCCATCTTTATTATTCTGTTGGAACATCCCGCTTGGTGTGAATTTCACGACACGGTTCCGTTATTATTATTACATTGGAATAACTCGTCTCATCGGGCACCGCATGCATGGTGATTTCTTTTGTTATTCCATTCTTTATTATACTCGGTTGGTTAAAACTTTGACTTCTATACTCCATGAAATTAGTAGAATATCCTTGATATTTGTGTTTCATCCGAAGATCTTCTCATGGAAATATTCTTACGATCATTCTTGAATTTTACTCTACGAAAGCAAGATTATGTTGACAATTTGGACGTTAATAATTCATGGATTAAATAATTCTTGAACTTGTTTTATTGAATTACTATGTCATTGTCATCATCCTCATGTTATATTATGTTATCTTTGGCTTACGTGCATAGATGAACTTAGTATGATTATGACGAGGATCATTCGGTATAATCATGACTTGATATAAATGATGTGACAAAAGTCCTCGGTGGCTTTGTAATGCAGTGATGGATAGTTTTTGGTATGATTATGACCGAGGGGTGATTCGGTTTAGTCATGACCATTGATAATTTGATGAAAATCCTTGGCCAAGTAATGCAGGGGATGATTAGATGTGGTGGTTTATTTATTGTTTGAGTCTCAAGTGATAAAAATTGATGAAAACCTTTTAAAACCTAAAAGAAGATAGTAGACTTTATTCTCTACTTGACTCTTTTAATGGATTGCTTATTCATTGCAGATTAAACTGGTTGTCTATTGTATTTTATCGGTTTAACCTTTGTTGAAAAGGCTAATGATAATTTATTACGCATTATCTTAGTCCTAATATTTCTTCTTGGGCTAGTTGAGCTCACCCTTTCTTTCATTCTCTTGAGTGAAATGAGAACATATTGGGACGAGTCGGGGAACGGAGTAATGGTCCAGAGGATAGCATTAGTAGTCCTCACTATTCTGTGAAATAGTGTGATAATAGTTGTAATGAGGACTCCTTTTGAGTTTGTATAATATCTAGTAGATAATATTTGTATTCAAACTCACAGTTTATGTCGTATTGTACACGATAGTTATATTAGTAAGTTGTATTTGAATTTATGTACCATGTAAGTGGCGACCCAAGATGGGTGATGTATACCTAATTTTGGGGGCGTCACAGTTGGTATCAGAGCTTAGGGATATGATCCCTGGCTAAGATGCGAGATAAGAACTAGGAGGGGAGAGACGGGGAATTCCTTCGCTAGTATGACCTACCTAAGTTTATTTGGTATTTGATTGGTGGAATCGAATATAGGGATAATTTGTTAAATGTCAATTAACCCTTGTTTTGTGACGGTGTTTGAGAATGGCATCCGAAAATCTTTGAGATAAGCAATGAAGCACATGAGAGTGTTGATCGGGATTCAAACAAAAGGTAACGACCAACAACACACGATAATAATCATCTTTGGTGGTGGCGGCTATCGAACAATGATAACCATCGGGGAAATTATCATGCTAAGAATGGTAACCACTTCGGTGGTAATCATGGCAAAGATAATAGAAGTGGAAATTTCAAGAAGAGAAGGTCATTTAGTTCGATTTTGTCGTATAGTGAAGTCAAGTTCATTTGGGATAGTGGCACCAAAGCGGATACTGGACAAAACAAAAAAATCGGTGGTTTCGGAAGAGCGTTTTTTCGTGACTTCTCAAAAAAGTGGGTAAACCCGAACGAAGTTAGTAGCAGGTTAGTTAATTATAAATTCTTGCGAAGTCTATACCTTATTAGAATCTGGGGTTCTACCCATTCTTTTATCTCTCTTGCTTGCGTTCAACGTTTAAATTTGACTCAGGAGAAATTAGACTTTGATTTATCTATTGAAACCGTTGGGAGAAACCTTCGTTACCTCCTTTGTTTATTAATCTTGTTATTTCAAATAAACACTTTCACGTTACTCATCTATCTTATCTCTTTGAAAATACTTGCCTTTGAGGTAATTTTTGAAAAGCGATTGATTAACTACTCATTATTCTTTTTGTAAGGTTGTTAGCTTTCATATTCCTAACCAACTGTTATATCACAATTCAAAGTAACCAAATCCTAAAGTTAATCCTTTGTTATATCAAGCCATAATTAAAGAGCCCGATCCTTTCGTTGTTGACTTCCTTGTGTGGAAGCTCAAAAGCGGACTTTCTCGTAGGCGACGTCATGATTGAAGATGGCAAGTTTATAGGTATCATTGTGAGGTCTTTATCTAGGTTAAGGGATAGAAGTCACAGATTCATATCAATGTGACGTACTATCCAAGTCTTGGATGAGAAATAATGATTTTGAATGATATTTCTATCATTAATAAATTTCTTGACGTATTCTTGAAGATTTCTAGCCTACCCTAGAGCGTGAAATCGAATTTTGTATTGACCCCGATCTAAAAACCCATTTCTTAAACCCTCAAATATTTCTTCAACTAAAAGGATGCATTTACGTGGATTATGATGAAAGTCATAATAAAAGTATAGAACTAATAAAAATCATGGGTATATGAAGTATTAGTAAGTTTTATGATGAGTTATGTTGGTTAGTATGTAAAAACATGAAAGTTTCATAGAAATCACAAAGAGTTGAAAATCGATTTTAGTGAAAAGCGTAACATGAAATTCAATTGACCATATCTCCTATTATATTTTGAATTTTTGAATGTGGTCAAGTCCTAGAGTTAGATATATGAGTTACCTAACTAATCCAAGTGGAATTACTGGAAAAGGTGTTGTAGATTTTTGTGTGGACTGATTTTAGCAAAGGAGTGCAAAGCTGCAAAAACCGAAAAAGCTTCGCCATGATTTTAGAGAGGCTGTTTCGGCTACTTAAATTATGAGAAAAATTCTGGCCTTTTGGGACATGAAAGTATATGGTATAAAGTATCTCCTGTCCAAAAATGAGTTCATTACGACTTAAAATGAGCAAGTTATGACTATTTCAATATTTAGGTTTTTAAATTAAAAACGCTATAACGGAGTTCTATAACTCAGATGACCATGAAATTTAAACTGGAAGCTCACGTTAACATGTGTAAGGTCCTGTCAAGATTTGGGAATTTTGGAGTTAACCTTGAGGTAGCTAATTTCTTAAGGAATTAATTAGAAATTGATTTTGAAAAATAGTAAATGAATTTTAAAATTCCGAGAGAAAATATATTTTTATTATGGGACTATATTATGCTAAATCCCAGAAAAGAAATATTTTTAGGACTGATTTGGTATTTTTCATGAAAATAGTTTAATTCTGAACAAATGAGTTAAATATGTTATGTGAAGTAACAAAGTTGAAAATAGGATTTTATGGCTAAAGAATCCTATATAGAGTATATGCATATTTTTGAGAGATTTGATAATTGGTGATGATATCTTATGAGTATGACATTTTGAATGATTAAATGCATTATATGGTAAAGCGTAAACAATTGAGATAAATTGCTTATAAATTTAAGAAGTGATTAAAATATTGTTATAATATTAGTGTTATTAGATTATGATATTATTAAGTGATTGATAACATGGGGATATTCTTGAATCTGGATAAATTATATTATAAATGTTTAATATTTATTCTTTATCTCATTTGATTGATTCTTTATATCATTATCCTCATGCTTATATTATGTTGAAAGTCAATACGTGGCTGTAGATGGACTTGGTATGATTATGACCGAGGATTGTTAGGTATAATCATAAATCAGTAAATGAATACACAATTATCTTTGGTAGTAGTGCATGGATAATTTGTGGTCGTGATACTAATGAATACACAATTATCTTTTTGGTAGTAGTGCATGGATAATTTGTGGTCGTGATACTTAATGAATACACAATTATCTTTGGTAGTAGTGCATGGATAATTTGTGGTCGTGATCTTAATGAATACACAATTATCTTTGGCCGTAGTGCATGGATAATTTGTGGTCGTGATACTAATGAATACACAATTATCTTTGGTAGTAGTGCATGGATAATTTGTGGTCGTGATCTTAATGAATACACAATTATCTTTGGTAGTAGTGCATGGATAATTTGTGGTCGTGATATTAATGAATACACAATTATCTTTTGGTAGTAGTGCATGGATAATTTGTGGTCGTGATACTTAATGAATACACAATTATCTTTGGTAGTAGTGCATGGATAATTTGTGGTCGTGATCTTAATGAATACACAATTATCTTTGGTAGTAGTGCATGGATAATTTGTGGTCGTGATCTTAATGAATACACGATTATCTTTGGTAGTAGTGCATGGATAATTCGTGGTCGTGATCTTAATGAATATCCTTGGCACGTAGTGCGAGGATGATTCGATGATATGGATTAATTATGAGTCGAGTCTCAATGATGAAATATTAATTCATGGATGTGGTAAAAAGTCATCTTTGGTCGTAGTGCATTGATAGACTTGGTATGATTATGACCACGGATTATTCGGTATAATCATGACCAGTAATTGAAAACACGAATATCCTTAGCGATGGTGCATGGATAATTCATGGTTGTGATACTATTATAAGTGAGTCTCGGTATTATTGGTTTTCTGATTGTATATCTTTGGCTGTAGTGCAAAGATGAATTGTTAATGAATATCTTTGGTAGGATTGCAAAAATGAATTTAATGTTTTCAACGATAAAGGTATTCAAGGTATCCTCACCTCTTTATCATATCAGTATCGTACCCTATTTTTAGAGGCGAGAAATTCCATAAGGAGGAGATTGTGAGACCCCAGATTTTATTAATAAAGATTTAAATTTGGTCGAAATAATTTTTTAATATTATGGTGTGAATTTGAGATAATATTATAGTTGTGGGTAGTATTTATAAATTTTGCAAAGTATGCAAGTGGTTATATTATATTCGATTGGTGGGGAATATTACATTTAGCGAGGGAATATTCGTACAATGACTCAATCATTGGTGGACCCCACAATGTAATTATTGTCGAGACCGAGAAAGCGACAAAAAATATTTTATTGAAATAACGGCGGAAGTTTTACCGTAGTTTCTTGTTGAACTACTCGGTAGTAAAAAAGTACGATGTCGTGTGGTTGCATAGTAGCACTACGGTATTGATTATTGATGCTTATGTGAGAAGTCACTCGGTTTGATTCCATTATTGTCGATTAATAATATGAATTATTATAGCGATAATGACGTTTTGTTTTATTAAGTATTATTAACGTAATAAAAGCGAAACATCTTTTATATAAAATAGAATACTTTATTAAAGTTATTCTATAAATAGAATATATTATATTTTATTATGCATAGTGTTGCATAGTGTTTTGCATATAGTATTGCATAGTGTTTGCATAGTAAAATGTTTTTATATAAATAGAATATATTATATTTTATTTAAAAGATTTTTCTTTAAATATGGACCGTCGATTAAAGTAAATCAATGGAATAGTTCATGGATTAATTACTATGCATTCCATTTTCCTATAAATAGAAGCTCATTCCTTCATTATTTTCTTTTAATTCATTGAAAACTCTAGAGAGAAATTATAGAGAGAAGCTATAGAGAAAATTATAGAAAAAGAAGAGTATTCTCGCTACTTCACTACTTCTATATTAGGTTCTTTTTTACGGTAAGGGGTGTTATTCTTTCTTCTTGAAGAGAACTTACATTATTCCATTCACTATTATTACATTGGAATAACTTTGTAAAAGTGGCATACCCTATACATAACTCGTGATACATGGATACCCTATACTTGGTGAAATCCTTATGTTATTCCATTGCTTATTATTACATTGGAATAACTCAGAGATATATCTGTGAGTTTACCTATACTTGGTGACATTCTTCTATTATTACATTGGAACATCACATGCGTGTGTTTTACAGGACTGGTTCCGCTTTTTATTATACATTGGAACATCACATGCATGTGTTTTACACGGACTGGTTAAAATCTTTATCATTCATTGGAATATCCTATCTCGTGTGTTTTACAGGATCCGGTTCCATCTTTATTATTCTGTTGGAACATCTGTCGCTTTGTGAATTTCACGACTGGTTCCGTTATTATTATTCTGTTGGAATAACTTTCATACATCGGCACCGCATGCATGGTGATTTCTTTTGTTATTCCATTCTTTATTATACTCGGTTGGTTAAAACTTTGACTTCTATACTCCATGAAATTAGTAGAATATCCTTGATATTTGCGTTTCATCCGATATCTTCTCATGGAAATATTCTTACGATCATTCTTGAATTTTACTCTCTGAAACGAGTATTATGTTGACAATTTGGACGTTAATAATTCATGGATTAAATAATTCTTGAACTTGTTTTATTGAATTACTATGTCATTGTCATCATCCTCATGTTATATTATGTTATCTTTGGCTTACGTGCATAGATGAACTTAGTATGATTATGACCGAGGATCATTCGGTATAATCATGACTTGATATAAATGATGTGACAAAAGTCCTCGGTGGCACTGTAATGCGTTGATGGATGGAGTTTTTGGTATGATTATGACCGGGGGTGATTCGGTTTAGTCATGACCATTGATAATTTGATGAAAATCCTTGACCAAGTAGAATACGGGGATGATTAGATGTGGTGGTTTATTTATTGTTGAGTCTCGTGATAAAAATTGATGAAAACCTTTTAAAACCTAAAAGATAGTAGACTTTATTCTCTACTTGACTCTTTTAATGGATTGCTTATTACAGCTATGATTAAAGCTGGTTGTCTATTGTATTTTATCGGTTTAACAACTTTGTTGAAGGCTAATGATAATTTATACGCATTATCTTAGTCCTAATATTTCTTCTTTGGGCTAGTTGAGCTCACCCTTTCTTTCCTTTGTTCTCTTGAGGAAATGAGAACATATTTGGGGACGAGTCGGGGAAGCAGAGTAATGGTCAGAGGATAGCATTAGTAGTCCTCACTATTACGTGAAATAGTGTGATAATAGTTGTAATGAGGACTCCTTTTGAGTTTGTATAATATCTAGTAGATAATATTTGTATTCAAACTCACGGTTTATGTCGATATTATACCACGATAGTTATATTAGTAAGTTGTATTTGAATTTATGTACCATGTAAGTGGCGACCCAAGATGGGTGATGTATACCTAATTTTGGGGGGTCAACACCCGGGAAGCACAAAGATGTATCAGGATCTCCGCCAACATTATTGGTGGCCCAATATGAAAAGAGAAGTCGCAGAGTGCGTCAGCAAGTGTTTAACATGCCATCGAGTTAAGGCAGAACATCAGAAATTGAGCGGGTTACTTCAACCTTTAGAAATTCTGGAATGAAAGTAGGAGCATAACACGATGGACTTCATGGTAGGACTTCCAACTACACAGAAGGGTTACGATGCAATATGGGTGATCGTTAATCGATTGACCAAGTCAGCACATTTCTTGCCAATCAAGATCAGATATACCTTGGATCAGTTGCCAAAGCTTTACATTAAAGAGATTGTTTCCAGGCACGGGGTACATGTATTAATTGTGTCAGATCGCGATCCGCGGTTCATAACAAATTTCTAGAGAAGTTTTCAAGAACGCATGGGAAAACAATTGAGGTTGAGCACGACGTATCATCCTCAAACAGATATGCAGAGCGAGAGAACTATTCAAACATTAGAGGACATGTTGAGAGCATTTGTTATGGATTTCAAAGGGAGCTGGGATGACCACCTACCATTGGTGGAATTTGCGTACAACAATAGTTATCACGCGAGCATCAGTATGCCACCTTATGAAGCTTTATATGGAAGGAAATACAGAACGCCATTGTGATTGGATGAAGTGGGAGAACGACAATTGCTAGTGCCAGAATTGGTGCAGCAAACTCTAGATGTGATCAAAACAATACGAGCGAGGCTAGTGATGGCTTAGGATCGACAGAAGAAATATGCAGATCAACATCGGCAACAACTAGACTTCGACGTCGGCACTTATGTGTTTTTGAAAGTGTCACCTTGGAAAGGGAAAATGAGATTTGGGAAGAAGGGAAAACCTAGTCCCAGATTCATAGGACCCTTTGAAGTGTTAAGGCGAGTCGGTGAGGTAGCTCATGAAATAGCTTTACCTCCGGAGTTAGAACACATACACAATGTGTTCCATGTTTCGGTCCTACGACCCTATAAGCAAGACTACAAGCATGTCATAGAGTATGAACCTACTTAATTTGAGAAGGACTTAACCTATGAAGAGGTTCCAGTACAGATAATTGATAGAAAAGAACAAGTGTTAAGAAATAAGATAATTCCTTCTGTTAAGGTAGTGTGGAAGAACCACAACGCTGAAGAGGCTACGTGGAAACTCAAGGAGAAAATGATGAAAAACTACCCTAATATTTTTGTTTGATGTGTAATGATTCCGTGGACAGAATCCTTATAAGGGAGGGTGAATGTAATATTCGAGATTTTCTATGTAATTTAATAATTATCAATAAACGAACTTATATAAAACTTTTGGGTGATTTTATTTAATAGATGTATATGGTTTTGTACATATATGTGTTATTTCAAGATATGTGATAAGATGTATTTAAATGGTTGGTTTAGTTTTATTAACTATTTAAATTGTAAGTAGGGAATTATTCTATTTATTACGTTGGATGGTATTAAATCATGAGCTGGAGTTTGGATCAGAATTTAGAGATGCGGACTGCGTATACAAGTCCAGAATGTTGAAATTAGTCAAGATAGACTGTAACCACGAAAAAGTGTCACAGTTGACTTTTTGGTCAAAGTCAATCGGTTGACTTTTCCGAGGAAAAGTCAACTATAAATTTCAGAGGTGAATTTGACTAAACGGATAGTCCCATGACGTCTGGAATGTCGACTTTAGTAATAATCGATATAATTTTTGCAACGTTCGGCTACGAAGGGTAAAATGGTCAAAGTAATTTATTAATTGATTAATTGATTATTATAATGTTTTATTTAAACAAGTCAGCAGCTGGTGGAACTCCTGTGACTCATGAATTGGGACAAGGGAGGGAGTATACGTATATTACATAATAGCTAAGGAGGGAGTACTTCATTTTATTCCTTAAAACCAAAATCCTTTCATTTTCTCTAACTCCTACATTCTTCCTATTAATTAACTAAATTATTGTATTACTAAGTATTGTGGGTAACTAATAATTAGAGTTGCGGGTTATGAGAATTAAAAGACTCTATCAAGCTATATATATATATATATATATATATATATATATATATATACACACACATCACTCAAACATTCTTTTCTTTTAAGAAAATTCCACCAAGTGAGTAAACATGGAGAGAAATTGAGAGTGATAGATAGTGTGGTAGTATTCTGGAGTTTTGGGGAGTCTAAACAAGCAAGTGATGAGGATTTTCAGAAGCTAAACAAGAAGAAATTCGCATCAAGTAAGCAACTCATGAACCTTTATATGTTTTCAAGGAAAATAGCTAGAAAATGCATATATAAGCTTAGTAGATGGTTTGTTTTGGTTTGTGATTTCCATGGTACGGTTAGTGGATGATATATGTATGATTAAGAACAAAAGTTCTGGTTTAACATGTTTCAATTATATTAAGAATCACTGAATTTGTATTTGCATATTATATATTTGATAAAATGCCTCTTAGTTGTTAATTTATTCAAATCATAGTAATTTAGTGAGTTTATTTGTTGTAATATGTTCATACATATATATTAGTAGATGAGATCTGGACAGTAGGAATCGAATCCATGCATGATTGAATCAAAATTATGATTTTTGTCAAAGTTGGTTAAAAAGTGTAATCTGCGATTTTTGGGTTTTTTGGAGCCTTGGATTCATGGTTTATATGACTCGATTAGCGTATGTCATAATTTTATAAAATAGTATGTAGTATGAAGTCTAATCTGTCCCAAAATTCGTTAGAATCAGAGTTATAATGAGCAAGTTATGAAAATCGTAAGCAAGCATGTTCATATCAAAATCTGCAGAAAATATGGAATTTCCAGATTTTTTCTAAGTATAGAACCAGTACTGGCACATTTTTCTATGCAGTTGGTTTATGGTCTTAGTATCCTAGTTTCATGAATGTTATATTTTTGTAAAATACCTTACTGTATGAAGTTTATTATGTTCAAGTATCATGGTCATATCATCTGTAGATTAGTGGGAATAAAATCGCAAAAGTGGCTGCAAGAAACTAAAATTTGATGTCTGTCGTGGGACTGTTTTGGATCAGTCTGTCTCAGGGGCATTTTCGTACACTGTTTTGTACTTTAAAAATTCTGGAAAAAAATAGGAGTGTTAATATAAGAAGATATGAAGGTCCTGTAAACATTTGAGAATTTTTGGCTATACGGTTTGAGAGTTATGGATTTTACGGCTAAGTACACTATTTGAAAAGATATCTGAATAACTCTCTTTATATAAGTCCAAATATTACAAAAGTTTTACTGGAAGTACATGTATATAACAGGAGCTAACCCTGAAAATTTTAGAATTTTTGGTACTAATCTCGATTTTTGAAAAATCTAAGAATATTTGGCTATTATGGACTATGTAAAAATAGTAGATGGATTTTAAAAATTCCGGGAAAAATATATTTTCAATGTGGGACTATATTATGAAAAATCCCAAAAACAAAATATTTTTGAGACTAATTTGGTATTTTTCATATAAATGATGTTATATGGATAAATTAGTTTAATTAAATATGTGATGTCATAATTATGGAAAATGAGGTTTTCCGACTTGAGACCCTTAAGCATATTTTAGGCAGATTTTTTATGAAGGTTTTGGTCCAAAAAATGTCAAAAATTTATGTTTCCCAGATTCTTTTATTTAACCACGTGGCCTATACGTAGCAACATGTTATGTAATTGAATTGTATTTGAATATGTGCGAGTTTAATCATCTTATTAAAATAAAAGGGTACCATTACACTTCGAAGTGGTGTTCGAGAACCAAATTACTTAACGTGACACATGTGAATAGGTTACGTGAATAGGTTACGTATCAGGCAAGTTTCCTAACCATAAGTTCTATTGAGCAATTATTCAATCCTTACTCATTGTTATTGCAATGAGGGTTAGTAACGGACTTGTACTTTTTACTTTTTAGTACAAGTTCCTTTGTCATAAAGTTATATAACAGCAATTTCTTTGCAAGCGTTATTGATGATTACTAAAGTATTATTACAACTGCTATACTTTAAAGTTCTACTTCTTTAACGAACTGTTTCCAAGGATGTTTTCTGTCTTTTTGTTTTGGCTAGATATTATTGATGATAAATGATATAACATTTGAATAATTCAAATCCTTTAAAGCTATTTAATGTTTACCAATCCAAATTGCTTTGGTGAGGTCCCGTATGAATACTAAGATGAACAACCTGAATAATCGGTTTAACAGATGTCGGGCATGCAGTCCAATTTATGCTTATGTAGTTAAACTTTATACTTGTGCACAATATAGGGTACGATATGCTGATCACCTGGAGTACTTGCAGAGATTGCTTATAATCTATTTGATTGTTAAACCGTCTGATGGTTTTCGATGAAACAAAGTAATGTTCAGGCTATCTAACACCCCTTAGTATGTTATTGAGAATTCCATAACTCTTATCTTGATATTCCAGTTTATCTCTTGACAATTATTTCAACTGTTGAGAAATATTCATACAAATGCTTTTACTTCTGATGTATGTTCTCAAACTACTTTATATACTTGCTGGGCAATTTGTGCTCATTCTTGCTTAAACCTTTCAGTTAAGGCTGATAACGCTGAGGGCTCGAGCAAGGGAAAGTGTAAGATGAAATGATCAGAGTTATTTATGTAATAAGGTATATTTTCGCATATGATGTAATGTAGCAATAAACGCTAAGTTAAAGTTTCAGTTTATTTAAGGTTGTAAAGACTTGGGATTTTATTTGAATAGATATGTAATAGATATTATTATTATTATTATTATTATTATTATTATTATTATTATTATTATTTTCAGAGTTTATGTAGTTAGATGGTTATGTATGTGTATCGTGAGAACCATGTCCTGTAATCGATGTTACACGGATTTGGGGGCGTCATAAAAATAGAAGAAAGTCATAGGAAATTCTATTTTGAAGCTATTAAATGATAGTTTTTATAAAAATAAATAATTATAGAAAATTGTTGGATATAGAAAGCAACAGAAATAATATTTTTATAAAAATAACGACAAAGCTTTTACCGTTAACTGTTGAAATACTCGGTGATAAAAGTACAGTAATACGCGTGAGTCCACATTAGCACACGGTATTGCACAATGATTTATATTATTGATTCTTAATTATATAAGAAGTCACTCAGTCTTTTATTCAGGAATTGTCATAGTAGTTATTGCAAAGTAACTCATATTATTTGATATGATATAATTATACCAGTTGGAAGTATTATGAGTCTATGTTAATAATTGTGAATAATTGTTGAAAGATTGAAAATGTGTAAATAATTGATGAATAAAAGATGTTGATTAAAGATAAGTATGATATGTAGATGTTTGTTCAATTATTTTCTTTTTACATAAGTAAGTTTGGCAGGACTTGCCGACACTCTACGTTTCCTAAAGTAATTTGGACCACAACTCAATTATTTTTAAAACGTGTACAAGTTGGTTTAATTTTCTCTATGGGACCATAAATTCCACTACCATTATTATATACCTCATTTGATTATTTTGTCAAAGCGGGTGTGCTAGTTTACTAAATTTTTAGTATAAATAGGTTGCTCGGTTGAGTAACTAAAAACACACCATCACTACACTGAAAATATAAATTTTATTTACTACAATATTGTGAGTATAATATTGTGAGTATTTCTATTGAATGTAATGTTACTCTAAGTGTAGATAAGGAATGCAAACATTGTTTAAGTTGATCAATTCCACAGAAAGCAGAATCAAGTCACATGCGAAGGTAAGTGATATCATTATTGTGGTAAGTGGGTATCATTTTTATGGTAAAGGGATGTCATTTTCTTTCATAATCCATATTATGGTAAGATATTAGTATTCGTTTCTTCAGCTTATCATTAAATGGTGAAAAGTCCTCAAAGGATTAGAATATCCTTAATAGTTTGTGCTTCATCTAATATCTTGAAGTGGATGTTTCTATTCAGTCTTAAGTTATTATTTTTGAGTCAGGAACTTTACATTACTTGTAATTTATATTTTATTAGGAATTCTAATCAGTTTTCTGGATATCATGTTAGCAATTTGGACTCTGGATAATTAAGTTGAAAATCACTAAGATTTATTTTATCTTATTATTCTGATCCATTCATTATATATATCATTGTCATCGTCCTTATGTTTATGTTGTGGTAAAAAGTCATCATTGGCCCGTAGTGCATTGATGGACAGTTGTTTGGCATAATCATGACTACTGGTCAAACTAATGAATATTCTTGGCCCGTAGTGCATGGATAATTGGATGTGATACTAACGAATATCCTTGACCCGTATGTAGTGCATGGATAATTCGTGGATGTGATAATAATGAATATCATTGGCCCGTAGTGCATGGATAATTCATGGTTGTGATACTAATGAATATCCTTGGCCCGTAGTGCATGAATAATTCGTGGATGTGATAATAATGAATATACTTGGCCCGTAGTGCATGGATAATTCATGGATGTGATACTAACGAATATCCTTGGCTCGTAGTGCATGGATAATTCGTGGATGTGATACTAACGAATCCTTAGCCCGTATAACATTGATAATACGTGGATGTGATACTAACGAATATCCTTGGATCGTAGTGCATGGATAATTCTGTGATGTGGATTATTTATTTTACAGAAAAATGATGTGGTAAAAATCTTCTTTGGCTTACGTGCAAAGATGGATTAATGTTACAGACAAATGATGTGGTAAAAATCATCTTTGGCCCGTAGTGAAAAGATGGACTGTTGATTATTGGTTTTACGGTTGTATGTCTTTGGTCGTAGTGCAAAGATGAATTTAATGGCATAATTATAAAGATAAACTGTAAATTGGTATAACCATTAGCTTTGTGTTTCAGGTAAAACAGGTAGTGAAAGTTCTCTTTGTCTTGGGTACAACAAAGAACTGTTGATGGGTATTACAGGGAAGAAATATTAATGATGAACTTTTAAATCATAGAAGATAGTAGACATCATGTGCTACTTGACTCTTCTAAAGGATTGTTGATTCTACTGCTATTATAGTTGAAAACTTTTATCATCTACCATATGTTCCAAGCTCAGTCTAAAGGATTGTTGATTACACTCCCTTTCAAGCACAGTTTTTAAATCCGCCATTTCCAAAAGGTGGAGAAGTCAAACGCCCACGAGTGTTCACACCCTTAGGGGACTCACTCGAGAACATTCTCACTATCTGACAACTCAGAAGAAAATTACGCATCTTCTTCCACCAGCCAACCCTAATGGGAGGGGTTTCAATGCTGCTCGGAAATGTTCTTATCATGCCGGGGCACCTAGACATGATACTGAAGATTGTTGAGCCTTGAAACACAAGATCCAAGACTTGATAGACAACGGTGAGATCGTGGTCACCAAACCTGATCAACCTCACGTACAAGACAACCCTCTTCCTCAACACAAAGAGGAGGAGGTCAACATGATTAATTGGAGCAGTGGACAAAGTTCCAATTTTAACGGTGAATAATCCTAGACCATCAAAGACGGTGTTGACAAATGGGATTATGCCAAGTTCCAGTTTGCGATGGAATGAAACATGAGAGCTTTGTGTAAATAGATTGAGCAATTGGCAGAACTGGTGACCTATCAACATCAAGTCACACGCCAATTAGTCAGCCAGGAGTAAGCTAGTCTAGTCCCTTTTGTTGTGAATCCACCCTCGTCACCTTCAGAGAAGGAAACACTGGAAGATAAAGTGAGGAAGAGAGCAAGTGCCAAAGCCCTTCAGAATTTTGCCAATAGAAGGGGATTTACATACCTGGGCCAACCTATGGAGGAAATACTTCAGATGCTGATCAATAAAGGAAGGATCACTTCCCTTCTACCTCTAATTAATCCCCGTTCAGGACGGTTCAATTCAGATGGAGTATGTCAATATTACTCCCATTTTTCGTGGTCACAACATATAAGAATGGTGGGCACTCCGCCACCTCATTCAAAATATAATTGACAGCGGTGTCCTACAACTAGCAAACGATGATATTGTGTTGTTTGAGAGTGAGAATACATGTCCTACTAAATTGAAGGGACTGGTAGCACTTATATCCACTGAGGCTGGTGGGACTGTCAAACCTTTCATAATACAAGCAAATTAACTCAAAGGAGTTGACAATCCTTTGAAAGTAGCTGCTCCAGAATCAATCAAATTGCCATTCAAACCATAATATCATGTTATCAGCTTACAAAAAGTCCCATGGAATTATGGAGAGACTGAAAGATCCACCTCATATACAACTGCTGTAGTGTCGAAGGAAAATCCACTGTATCTTCCCCAACGGGTGATGAAGCATACCATCAAATCAAAGGGGAAAATTCCCATGGAGAAAATTGAAAAGTTCTTCCGCACTATGGGTCATAATGAGGCCAAGGTGGTTTTAAGCTTAAGGGAAGCTCTACATCAAATTTCAATACTGGACTTGGTTTTAACTTCCGAGGATCACAGGAAGATCTTACTGAAGGTTTTGGAAGAACCCTACTTGCTGAAATCAGTGGATGTGGAAAAATTTTAATATTTGGTTGATCACATTTTTAACAACAATGTGATATTATTCACTAATGATGATATACCCCCCGAAGGGACCGGTCATTGTAAACCATTGCACATTGTGGTTTAGTCCTCCGGATATATGCTAGCTGGAGTCTTGATAGATGGAGGTTCGTCTTTTAATATATGTCATTATGCTACATTGGTGAAGATGAACGTCAATATCAAACGGATCCGAAGCAGCCATACGATTATTAAAGCTTTTGATGGCTCCCGCCGCAATTCAGTCGAAGAGATTGAACTACCAATTGAAATTGGTCCCCATATATTCTACGTATCTTTTCACGTGCTCAAGATAGAGTCAGGATACAACCTGCTATTGGGAAGACCGTGGATTCATATGGTTAGGGCCGTCCCTTCCACTGTTCATCAGCAACTTAAATACATTATCAACAATAGCCTAGTCACGGTCAACGCTGAACCGGAATGTCCTTAACATAGTGACATACCATTCATCAACGTCAATTCAGATGTTGAGCCGATCAGTTTTCATGCCCTGGAGGTGAGCAACACTCACTACCACCCTATTGGGGTGCCACCTCTCGTATCCAAGATTTATGCCGAAGTGATGCCAGCTACTCAAGAAATGATATCATTGGGTCATCAGCCGAGACAAAGGCTGGGTAAAGATCATAAGGGTATTAAGCACCCAATTCAAGTGTCCAGTTAAACTGGGACAGCCGGACTAGGCTATTCTGCCAGTTCTAGTCACAGGAATCCTCATAAGTATCAGAAGGTTCCTTCATCTTCAGCCACCTGGCGTTTATCTTCATCTACAAATCGTGAGCCAGCACAACCTCCGGTAAAGGTGCCAGCCAATATAATGGCTATGTTATTTCCCAAGCCGATACCGATAAAGGAGAAAGAAGTCTCTGTTCTAGATCCCAAAGTGGAAGAAGAGGAACGAAGAATTAAACAAGACATCATTAAAATGATGTCAGGCATACGCATCATTGTCCATGATGAACATACACAGATACACCCCAGACGATGATTGCCCAGACATAATGGTTATCATTCAAGAAAAGGAGAACGATGACATCCCCTTCATCACTGCAGTCCATTAGCACTTTGCCCTCGACAATTGGAGCAACACTCCTTACATTGGTCGACGAGGGTAAAACGGGAAGGAAATCTTTCTGCCCTATAGATATCATAACTGCTTACTTTTCTGTACAGTATTAGCAGTTGTTTTGTCAGTACATGCTAACACTTTGTATGATTAAACAATTTCATATATACTAAGTGAAAACATATTTTTTTCAGGACTCTGAACTTAGATGTGCATGTACTTGCTAATAAGATGCCTCTTCTCCACAAGGATTGTAACTTTGATGAAAAGTTGGACTCAGACTTGATGGAAATACAAGAGGACATTGAGGTGCCTTCGGAGATCAAAGAATGGGTCAAAGACAAACCTAAACCTAACTTTGATCAAACCACTTCTTTCAATCTAGGAACCTTAGAAAGCCCTAAGTTAATCCAGATTGGTTCAGACCTTACCCCAAAACAGAGGAATGACATGGTTACTATTACACCCCAACTTTTATGAATAAAGATTAATTTTTCTCGAAATATATTTTTGAATATTATGGTGTGGATTTGATAATGTTATAGTTGTGGGTATTATTTACATATTTTGCAAAGTAAGCAAGTGGTTATATAATATTCAATTGGTCGGGGAATATTCGTTTTAACAGGGAATATTCGTACGATGACACAATCATTGGTGGACCCGAAAGTATTGTCATAGTTAGAAAATGACAGAATTATCTTTTTATAAAAATAACGGCGAAAGTTTTATCGTTAAACTGTTGAACTACAGGATGGTAAAAGTACAGTAATACGTGTGGTTGTATAGTAGCACACGATATTGATTATTGATGCTTACGTGAGAAGTCACTCAGTTATACTCAATTATTGCTACCATAATTGCTGCATCATATCTCTCATATTACTGATTCATTTATTGTCACAGTATCATCTGCATAATATTTATTATCATTAAATCAATAATTGAGACGACAAAGTTATTCATATTATTATTTACAATATTGACAATGTCTATAAGTTCTGACAAGGAGAGGTTTGGTCACCTAATTGTGCGCCAATAAGGAGAAATCCTTATCGGAAAGCCCCCTCATTCCTGGGAACGACCTGGTTGTTAAATATTGTGAGTTATAATATTAATGATGAATAAGTTCGTGTTGATTAAAGATGAAATTGATAGTTCTATTGTGTTGGGATTATTAGTGTTAGTGGAAATTGACATTTATTTCAATAATAATTGATGTCTGGAGGTTATATTGACTAATCGGGTAATTAATCGGATAAATGAGCAATTAATTGCTATTATTTCACAAGCTTATAACTATTTGTTCATATATGTGTACTATTGATTCACATTCATGTACTATTAGGGGAGGTGGGGCAAGATTGATAATACTTGCATGACTAAATTAAAAATGGAGGTATAGTTGAAGGTACTATACTGTAATTATTTTTTTCACATGATTATACTATTGAGTTACATGAATGAACTATTAATTAACATTATTTACTATTAGGGGAGGTGGTGCAAGTTTGATATCACTTGCAGGACTAAATTAAAAATGAAGAAAAAGAGGAAGGTATTATACTGTAAAATTTTGAGCCCCAAAACATGCAATTATCGAAACTATATTTTTCTATAAATAGAAGCTAGTCATGTCTTTTGGATTGACTAATGCCCCTGCTGTCTTCATGGATACAATGAACCGAGTATTCAAGGAATATTTGGATCACTTTGTGGTCGTCTTTATTGATGACATCCTCATATATTCCAAAAGCCGTGAATATCATGAGCAACACTTGAGGCTGATACTCCAAAAGCTTCGTGAAAACAAGTTTTATGCCAAGTTGAAGAAATCCGAGTTCTGACTTGAGGAAGTAGCATTCCTTGGGCACGTAGTATCAAATCATGGAATATCTGTTGACCCGACAAAGATTGAAGCTATTCAAAGCTGAGAGCAACCTAAATTAGTAACCAAAGTACATAGCTTTCTCGGCCTAGCTGGTTATTATCGGAGATTCGTAGAAGGGTTTTCTCGAATCGCTACTCCATTAACTCAGCTGACTCAGAAAGATACAAAGTTTGGTTGGAGCGAGGAATGTGAGAAGAGTTTTCAAGAACTCCAGAGGAGGGTTATTTCAAGACTGTTACGACAATACCATCCGCTCGAGAGGATTTGTCATCTCTGGTGATGCTTGAGCAAAGGGTTAGGTTGTGTTCTCATGCAATATGGGAAAGTCATAGCCTATGCCTCACGATAACTCAAAGAATATGAGAGGAATTATCCTACTCATGATGTAGAGTTGGCAGCTGTCGTTTTTGCGCTTAAGATTTGGAGGCATTACCCGTATGGAGAGAAGGTGGAGATCTATACGGATCATAAAAGCCTCAAATATTTCTTCACTCAAAAGGAACTCAACATGCGGCAACGATGATGGCTTTAGCTATTGAAAGATTATGATCATACCATTCAATACCATCCTAGAAAAGCGAATGTAGTAGCTGATGCATTTAGTAGAAGATCATATGCAGGTACGAGTGCATTATTGTCAACGCAATGGCCCATTTTATATGACTTACAAAGGATGGAGATAGAGTTAAAGACTCCAGGGACCCATGTGATGATGGCGAATATACGAGTAGAACCGACTTTAATCGATAAAGTTAAAGCTGCTCAAGCTACAGACCCGGAGCTGATGCGTATGAGGAAGAAAGTGCAAGAAGGTGCTATTCTGGAAGCAAATATCGATGAAGAAGGAATACTTCGAGTCAACTCTAGACTTTGTGTTCCTAACTATTCTAACTTGAAGTATAAAATCATGATGGAGGCGCACAACACACTGTTTGCAATCCATCCTGGGAGTACCAAAGTGTATCATGATCTTCGACATACATTTTAGTGGAGCAATATGAAGAGAAAGATTGCAGAGTTTCTCTCAAGGTGTCTAACTTGTCAACGAGTCAAGGCCGAGCATCAAGTGACAAAAGGTCCATTGCAACCACTTGAAATTCTAGAATGGAAGTGGGAGCACCTTACCATGGATTTCGTTACTGGTCTTCCCAAGGTTTCTCAAGGCATAGATGCAATTTGGGTCATTGTTAATAGATTGACCAAGTCTGCTCATTTCATAACTATACGAGAAACTTATACACTTGAACGATTTGCTCGTATATACATAAACGAGGTTATAAGATTGCATGGTATGCCAGTATCCATAGTTTCTGATTGAGACCCAAGATTCACTTCAAGATTTTGGGTTAGTTTACAAAAAGCTATGGGCACGGATTTACGATTTAGTTCAGCATATCATCCTCAAACGGACGGGCAGTCGGAGAGGACTATTCAAACTCTTGAAGATCTATTAAGACTCTGTGTCCTTGACTTCAAGGGAAGTTGGGACAAGTTCTTACCATTGGTAGAGTTTTCCTACAACAACAATTATCGAGCAAGTATTGGCGTGGCTCCATTTGAGGCGTTGTATGGAAGAATGTGTCGTTCTCCAGTATGCTGGGATGAGGTGGGTGAAGCAACATTGTTGGGATCAGAGTTGGTATGTATGACTACGGAAAAGATTCAAACGATCCGACAACATATAAAAACCTCACAAGATCGACAAAAGAGTTATGTTGATCTTCATCGAAAGGACGTGGAATTCAATATTGGAGATCATGTGTTGTTACGTGTTGCTCCATGGAAAGGAGTTACGAGATTTGGAAAGAGAGGAAAGCTCAATCCTAGATTCATTGGCCCATTTTTAATCCTCGATCGTGTAGGAACTGTAGCCTATAGACTCGCCTTACCGCCAAGTATGTCTCGTGTTCATAACGTTTTTCACATATCTATGTTACGTAAATATGTGAAAGACCCGAACCACATTATTAAATTATAACCGGACGAGATAGCAGAAGATTTAACGTATGAAGAGGTACCTATTAAAATCATGGATAAGAAGGATCATATTCTACGCTCCAAGGTTATACCTCAAGTCAAAGTTTTGTGGAGAAATCACGATGTTGAGAAAATGACCTGGGAGTTAGAATCTGAAATGAAGTCAAGGTATCCTCACCTCTTCGACATACCAGGTACGCACCCTAATTTCGAGGACGAAATTTCATAAGAAGGGGAGGTTGTAAGACCCCAACTTTTTTGAATAAAGATTAATTTTTCACATAATATATTTTTGAATATTATGGTGTGGATTTGATATAATGTTATAGTTGTGGGTATTATTTACAAATTTGGTAAAGTTAGAAAGTGGTTATATAAAATTCGATTGGTCGGGGAATATTCGTTTTAACAGGGAATATTCGTATGACGGCACAATCATTAGTGGACCCCATAACAGAAGTATTGTCATAGTTAGAAAATGACAGAATTATCTTTTTATAAAAATAACGGCAAAAGTTTTACCGTTAAACTATTGAACTACCCGGTGGTAAAAAAATGCGATGTACGCGTGGTTTCATAGTAGTAGCACGGTATTGATTATTGATGCTTATGTGAGAAGTCACTCGGTTATACTCAATTATGGCTACGAGAATTCTTTGCGATCATATCTCTCATATTATTGATTCAATTATTGTCACAGTATCATCTGCATAATATTTATTGTTATTAAATCAATAATTGAGATGACAAAGTTATTCATATTATTATTTGCAATATTGACAATGTCTAGAAGTTCTGTCAAGCTGAGGTTTGGTCACCTAATTGCGCTCTAATAAGGAGAAATCCTTATCAGAAAGCCCCCTCCTTCCTGAAACGACCTGGTTGTTAAATATTGTGAGTTGTAATATTAATGATGAATAAGTTCGTGTTGATTAAAGATGAAATTGATAGTTCCATTGTGTTGAGATTATTAGTGTTAGTGGAAATCGACATTTATTTTGATAATAATTGATGTCTAGAGGTTACATTGACCAATCGGGTAATTAATTGGATAAATGAGCAATTAATTGCTATTATTTCATATGCTTATAACTATTTGTTCACATGTGTGTACTATTGATTCACATTTATGTACTATTAGGGGAGATGGTGAAAGATTGATAATACTTGCATGATTAAATAAAAAATGGAGGTATAGATGAAGGTACTATACTGTAATTATTTTTTTCACATGATTATACTATTCAGTCACATGAATGAACTATTAATTAACATTATTTACTATTAGGGGAGGTGGTGCAAGTTTGATAATACTTGCAGGACTAAATTAAAAATGAAGAAAAAGAGGAAGATATTATACTGTAATATTTCGAGCCCCAAAACGTGTAATTATCGAAACTATATTTTCCTATAAATAGAAGATCATTCTTCTATCATTTTCACAATTCATTAAGTCTCACAAGAGAAATTATTATAGAGAGAAATTATAGAGAGAAAGAAAAAGAGAAGTCTGCTACCTCACTATTCCAGTATCAAGTTTCTTCTAAGGTAAGGGGTATTATTTATTTTGTATTCATGAAGAGAGTTATTTTCTTTCAATACTCGTAAGGGTTGTTATTCCATTCTTTATTATTACATTGGAATAACTTCATGCATGCGATTCTATCGCATGCCTGGTGAATTCTTTTGTTATTCCATTCTTTATTATTCTGTTGGAATAACTTGTCTGTGTGGTCTATCGCATTCCTGGTGAATTCTTTCGTTATTCCATTCTTTATTATTACATTGGAATAACTTTGTTTTTTCTATGATCTATCAGATGCCTAGTGAATTCTTTTGTTATTCCATTCTTTATTATTCTGTTGGAATAACCTGTATGTGCAGTCTATCGCATGCATAGTGATTTCTTCCATTATTCTATTCTTTATTATTCTGTTGGAATAACCTGTCTATGTGGACTACCGCATGCATGGTGAATGATCCTTAGTATTCATTCCTTATTAAATTATGCAAATGATCTGTCTACATGGATTACCGCATGGCCGAAAAAAATGCATTTGCAGTTTCATATATTCTATTATACTTAGTTGGTTAAAGTTTTGGCTTCTATACTCCATGAAATTAGTAGAATATCCTGGATATTTGTGCTTCATCTAGTATCTTTTCACGAAATATTCTTTTGAGCATTCTTGAATTTTACTCCACAAAACAGTATCATGTTGACAATTTGTATGTTATTGATTTCTAGATAAATTAAATTATAAATCTTAAAAATTTATCCTTACACTTGTTTTATTGAATTCTTATATCATTGTCATCATGCTCATGTTTATAATATGTTGAAAGTCATCTGTGGCCTGTAGTGCATAGATGGACTTGGTAAGATTATGACCAGGGATTATTCGGTATAATCATGACCGTAATGTTACAAATGACATGGTAAATGTCCTCATTGGCCGTAGTGCATTGATGGACAGTTGTTGGCATGATCATGACCATTGATGAATACACGAATATCATTGGCCCGTAGTACATGGATAATTTGTGGTCGTGATACTAATGAATATCCTTGGTCGTAGTGCAGGGATGATGTTGTTTATTTATTAAGCTGAGTCTCAGCGGTAAAAGTGATGAAAAACCTCTTAAATCATAAAAGAAAGTGGATTTAATTCTCTACTTGACTCTTCTAATGGATTTCTTGTTCCGCTGCAGTTAAACTTGATGTTTGTTATATTTTATTAGTTTAACACTGTTGAAGGCTAACGATAAGTTATTTTTCATTATCTTAGTCATAATATTTCTTACTAGGCTAGTTGAGCTCACCCTTTCTTTCATTGTTCTCTGTAGGAAATGAGAATATAGCTGGGACGAGTCGGGGAACGGATTGACGGTCTAGATGGTTGTTTTAGTAGTCCTTACTATTCTATAAAATAGTGTGACAATAAATGTAATGAGGACTCCATTGAGTGTGGATACTGTCTTGATGACAATAGTCTTATTAAAACTCTTAGATTATGTTTTATCGTATTTTACACGACTGTTGTATAATTAAGTTGTATTTGAATTTTGTACCATGTATTTGGCGAATCAAGATGGGTGATGTATACTTATTTTGGGGGCGTCACAGTTACGCTACTAACCTAATTCCAGGATGTGTTTCCATGGTCTCATGAGGACATGGTGGGTTTGTCCACGGACATTGTCCTTCTTCGCCTTCCCATTAAAGAGGGATTCAAGCCAGTCAAGCAGAAGCTCGGGCGATTGAAACCTGAGTAGATTTTAAAGGTGAAAGAAGAAAATGTGAAACAATTTCAAGCTGGTATTATCATGGTGTCCACATATCCTGAGTGGATATCCAACAGAGTTCCAGTACCTAAACCTGGAGGAGAGGTGCGAGTTTGCGTGGTTTACCGGGATCTGAACAAAGCTTGCCTTAAAGATAGCTTTCCTTTGCCATTTATCCACATTCTCATTGACAATACTACTCAATACGGCATGTACTCCTTTGCGGATTGCTTCGCGGGGTATTATCAAATCATGGTTGCTGAGGAAGATTGTGAGAAAATTGCTTTCATCACGCCTTGGGGAACCTTTTGCTATAGACGGTTGTCATTCGGCCTCATCAATGCCGGAGCCACCTATCAGTGAGCTATGATGGCTCTTTTCCATGACTTAATGCACAAAGAAATAGAGATCTACGTGGATGACATCATTGTCAAGTCGCGAAGGGAGGAAAACCATTTAAACCATCTTAGAAAGCTCTTCAACAGGTTGCGCAAGTACAACTTGAAGTTGAATCCAGCAAAGTGCGCCTTTGGCATTAAATCAGGCAAGTTGCTAGGATTCCTAGTCAGCCACAAAGGGATTGAGCTGGATCCCACCAAAATCCAAGCCATCACAGAAATGCCCACTCCTTAGACAGAAAAGGAAATATGGGGATTTTTGGGAAGAATTAACTTCATTAGCAGGTTCATTTCTCAACTCACAGCAACTTGTGAGCCTATCTTAAAGCTGTTAAGGAAGAACTCCTCCATGAAATGGAATGATGAGTGCCAGAAGGCCTTCCTTACAATCAAAGATCAGCTAGTTAAAGCTCTCATTTTGGTACCACCCAGGGATGATGTTCCCCTATTCATGTACATGTCCATAAGTGACAATACCATGGGCTATATGCTGGGACAGAAAGATGATAGAGGCCAAGAGCAAGCTATCTACTACCTCAACAAAAGATTCAGCAGCAGTGAACACAAGTACACTCTATTTGTGAAGACTTGTTGTGCTTTAGCATCAGCTTCCATGAGGTTACAACATTACCTCCATGGTCATATAACCAATCTCATATCCCGCGTGGATCCTCTCAAGTACGTGTTCAATTAACCAATGTTAAATTGTCGGGTGTCCAGATGGCAGTTGATCCTACAACAATTTTGTAAGACACCAACTATTATGAATAAAGATTAATTTTTCTCGAAATATATTTTTGAATATTATGGTGTGGATTTGATATAATGTTATAGTTGTGGGTATTATTTACAAATTTTGCAAAGTAAGAAAGTGGTTATATAATATTCGATTGGTGGGGAATTGTTCGTTTTAACGGGGAATATTAAATGCGGCATGACACGCGATCATTAGTGGACCCCATAGCGGAAGTATTGTCATAGTTAGAAAATGACAGAATTATCTTTTTATAAAAATAACGGCGAAAGTTTTACCGTTAAACTGTTGAACTACCCGGTGGTAAAAGTGCAGTAATACGTGTGGTTTCATAATAGCACATAGTATTGATTATTGATGCTTACGTGAGAAGTCACTCAGTTATACTCAAGTATTGCTATAGTAATTGCTGCATCATATCTCTCATATTATTGATTCAATTATTGTCACAGTATCATTTGCATAATATTTATTATTATTAAATCAATAATTGAGATGACAAAGTTATTCATATTATTATTTACAATATTGAAAATGTCTAGAAGTTCTATCAAGGAGAGGTTAGGTCACCTAATTGCGCGCCAATAAGAAGAAATCCTTATCGGAACGCCTCCTCTTTCCTGAGAACGATCTGGTTGTTAAATATTTTGAGTTATAATATTAATGATGAATAAGTTCGTGTTGATTAAAGATGAAATTGATAGTTCCATTGTGTTGGGATTATTAGTGTTAGTGGAAATCAAAATTATTTCGATAATAATTGATGTCTGGAGGTTACATTGACCAATCGGGTAATTTATTGTATAAATGAGCAATTAATTGCTATTATTTCATATGCTTATAACTATTTGTTCATATGTGTGTACTATTGATTCACATTCATGTACTATTAGGGGAGATGGTGCAAGATTGATAAACTTGCATGACTAAATAAAAAATAGAGGTATAGATGAAGGTACTATACTGTAATTAGTTTTTTCACATGATTATACTATTCAGTCACATGAATGAACTATTAATTAACATTATTTACTATTAGGGGAGGTGGTGCAAGTTTGATAATACTTGCAGGACTAAATTAAAAATGAAGAAAAAGAGGGAGGTATTATACTGTAATATTTCGAGCCCCAAAACGTGTAATTATCGAATCTATATTTTCCTATAAATAGAAGCTCATTCTTCTATCATTCTCACCAATTCACTAAGTCTCACAAGAGAAATTATTATAGAGAGAAATTATAGAGAGAAAGAAAAAGAGAAGTCTGCTACCTCACTATTCCAGTATCCAGTTTCTTCTAAGGTAAGGGGTATTATTTCTTTCGTATTCATGAAGAGAGTTATTTTCTTTCAATACTCGTAAGGGTTGTTATTCCATTCTTTATTATTCTGTTGGAATAACCTGTCTGTGCGGTCTATCGCATGCCTGGTGAATTCTTTTGTTATTCCATTCTTTATTATTATGTTGGAGTAACCTGTTTGTACGGTCTATCGCATGCCTGGTGAATTCTTTTGTTATTCCATTCTTTATTATTCTGTTGGAATAACCTGTATGTGCGGTCTATCGCATGCATGGTGAATTCTTTTGTTATTCCATTCTTTATTATTCTATTGGAATAACCTGTCTATGTGGACTACCGCATGCATGGTGAATGATCCTTTGTATTCATTCCTTATTAAATTGTGAAAATGATCTGTCTACGTGGATTACCGCATGGCGGGCAATAATCCATTTGCAGTTTCATATATTCTATTATACATAGTTGGGTAAAGTTTTGGCTTCTATACTACATGAAATTAGTAGAATATCCTGGATATTTGCGCTTCATCCAGTATCTTTTCATGGAAATATTCTTCTGAGCATTCTTGAATTTTACTCAACAAAACAGTATCATGTTGACAATTTGGACGTTATTGATTTCTGGATAAATTAAATTATAAATCATTAAAAATTTATCCTTGAACTTGTTTTATTGAATTCCTATATCATTGTCATCATCCTCATGTTTATAATATGTTGAAAGTCATCTGTAGCCTGTAGTGCATAGATGGACTTGGTATGATTATGACTAGGGATTATTCGGTATAATCACGACCGTAATGTTACAAATGACATGGTAAATGTCCTCATTGGCCGTAGTGCATTGATGGACAGTTGTTGGCATGATCATGACCATTGATGAATACACGAATATCCTTGGTCCGTAGTGCATGGATAATTTGTTGTCGTGATACTAATGAATATCCTTGGCTGTAGTGCAGGGATGATGTGGTTTATTTATTAAGTCGAGTCTCAGCGATAAAAGTGATGAAAAACCTTTTAAATCATAGAAGATAGTGGATTTAATTCTCTACTTGACACTTCTAATGGATTGCTTGTTCCGCTGCAGTTAAACTTGATGTTTGTTATATTTTATCAGTTTAACACTGTTGAAGGCTAACGATAAGTTATTTTGCATTATCTTAGTCATAATATTTCTTACTAGGCTAGTTGAGCTCACCCTTTTTTTCACTGTTCTCTTCAGAAAATGAGAATATAGCTGGGACGAGTTGGGGAACGGATTGACGATCCAGATGGTTGTTTTAGTAGTCCTCACTATTTTATAAAATAGTGTGACAATAAATGTAACGAGGACTCCATTGAGTGTGGATATTGTCTAGATGAAAATATTCTTATTAAAACTCTTAGATTATGTTTTGATGTATTTTACACGACTGTTGTATAATTAAGTTGTATTTGAATTTTGTTCCATGTATTTGGCGACTCAAGATGGGTGAAGTATACCTATTTTGGGAGTGTCACAAATTTGACATAGTCTACGTGACTCAAAAGTCTATCAAGGGTCAAGGGATTGCGGAACAACTGGCCACCGCACCTTCAGGGGACTTTAAACCCTTGGAAACCTACTCCCCGATGAAGGGGTAATGACAATTTAGCAACACCATCAGTACGATACATGCCATATATGGAAAATGTATTTTGATGGAGCTGTTAATATGGAAGGTTCTGAAGCTGAAGTAGTTCTAGTATCCGGTACGGGGAAGCAGTATCCCGTCGCCGTCAAATTATAGTTTGCCAACACCAACAACACAGCTAAGTATGAAGGCTGTCTCACGGGGCAAAACTTTCCCGTTCAATCGGCAATAGGCGATTAACTGTCTTTGGGGATTCAGAGTTGGTAATCAAACAATCCACGAGAATCTATCAAACTAAAGAGCTACATTTGATGCCTTAACATCGACAAGTCTTACAGATGGCTTTGGAGTTCAAAGAAATCTCCTTTCTACACATTCCTCGTAATAGGAATGACTTTGCAGACACGTTAGCAACTTTGGCCTCCTTGATTCACATACCCGACAAGGAACACATGCCAAACGTCACATTTTTCCTGCACAAGGCACCTGCCTATGGGAACTATGTTGGAGAAGTATCGAATGAGCTACCTCCCATCAACCATCCTTGGTATCAGCATATCAAGGAGTACCTATGATATGGATCTACACCCACTGAGGCGAGCCTGACTGAGAAAAGGCGGATCCATCGACTTGCTATGAAATTCTGCCTGAGCGGAGATGCACTCTACAAAAGAGATGCAGGATTAGGTCTCCTTAGATGTCTGGACCAAGACCAAGCTCAGAGGCTCATGGATGAGATCCATGGAAGAGTATGCGGCCCACACATGAGCGGCCCCCTGCTTATTAAGAAGATCCTCTAGACAAGAAATTATTGGCTTACCCTCAAAGCTGACTGTGATGATCACGTCAAGAGGTGCTATTAATGCAAAATTCATGGAAATGCCATCCACGCCCCTCCACGGGAGCTCCACAATATGAGTTCACCTTGGCCCTTCTCAATGTGGGGAATGGACGTGATCGGGCCCATCGATCCCAAAGCCAGTAATGGGCATCACTTTATATTCACCATGATCGACTACTTCACCAAGTGGGTAGAAGCAGCCTCCTTCCCAGGGCTACCAAAGAAGTTATCATTGTTTTCATAAGAAAAAATGTCATTTATCGATATGGACAACCAGAGGTAATTGTATCAGACAATGCTAAGAACCTCAACAACAAAATAATGGAGGAGTTATGCAGTAAATTCAACATCAAACATCTTAACTCCGTCATCTACCGTCCAAAGATGAATGGTTCTGTTGAAGCGGCTAACAAAAACATTAAGAAGATCATGTAAAAGATGTCCGCCAACCACAAAGGATGGCTTGACTCATTGCCTCTTACTCTGTTAGCCTACATAACATCAATACGCACTTCCACTAGGGCAACCCCCTACGCATTAGCCTATGGGATGGAAGTAGTGCTCCCCATAGAAGTTGAAATAGAATCCCTCAGAGTGTTGATTGGCGCTCAGCTGGATGAAGACCAATGGGTACAAGACAGGTATCACCAATTGTCTCTAATAGACGAAAGGCGAACAACGTCTATCTTCCATGGTTAATTATACCAACAAAGGATCGCCAGATCCTACAACAGAAAAGTTCAGCTATGGCAGTGTAAGCAACATGACTTGGTTTTAAAGAAGATCATTGACAACCAAGATCAGTCCAAGAGAAAATTTGCCCCTAACTAGGAAGGCTCATTTGTTTCCAAGTAGGTATTGACAGGAGGTGCTCTGGATTGCAGGAAATAGACGGCGATGAATTTCCACAACTAATCAACTCGGACACCGTGAAACGGTACTATGTCTGAATTTACCATCAAGCAAACATCCTGGTGTTGGATAATCAGATCACCAGTCATTTTGGTTCCTTAACCCTTCGCTATATACAACCCTTTTCCACACTTTTCCCCTCAGGGAAACATACTCTTCAAGCCAGCAGCCTGGCTTCACTACGCTCATACAACTTCGGTAATCCCACTAGGGATTGAACCTTTCACGTTTGTAGTTTGTCCCCCCAAACATGGGATCAAACTTTTCACCCCTGTAGTTTGTCCTGAACTTAGGATTAAACTTTCTTTTTCCCCACAGTCTGACCTGCACATGGGATCAAGCTTTTCAACTCGTCCTGAGGGGCGAACTACGCCGACCTGATCTCCTTGATACACGGGAGTACGTAGGCAACCATTTTACATGATCCGGTCGTAATAAAACAAAAACAACAAAAACACTTCTATACCCTTCTCCTTACAAAAACAAAAGCAATAAAAACATTCCTACACCCTTTCTGCCACATACAACGTTGAACCTCTTACACCAGGTTCTAACTACGCAGACCTAATCTCCTCTTCAAAAGGAGTACGTAGGCAGACATTTATGGTTTGGTCTCACCCCCTACCAAAAAACAAATACTTATCATCTGGTACTGGGATCAAATGTCAATCCATCACATTTCATCGGCTTCAGACCAAAGGGATGGAATTACCTGAACTCCTCCCAAATAGGAGATTCGGCGACCATCTAAGCTGCGGTTGTACCTCAAAGAGAAATACCAATCCATAAGAGATGGAATTAACTAGGCTCCTCCTAAATAGGAGTACTGGCGACCATCTATGGGCGGGGCAATCTCAAAGAGGAAAGCCACACTCCTCTCCATATTTCCATACAGAAACCAGTCCCAAGACACAAAAGATGGAAGGGATACGTACAGATCAATGGTCCATTCTGAACTATCCAGTGACAACTCAATGTCCATCCATCAAGGAGGAATTCAGAATACATCAAGATCACAAGCGCTGAAGAAGCAGACAAAATATCAAGCAATTATTCGGACATATCTAAAATGGAAGTGATCAAAAATATATTTCCCTACTATATATAATATTTGTTTGATATACACAATGTAAACTGTACATGAAAAAAATGGCTAAGCTAGTCTGTGCAGGAAAATACAAGCCAATCTACAAATCGGTGTATATGCGAGCTATCAAGCCCAACATGGCATCCCTCTCAATAGAGGGAGGTAAAGTTGTGGTCTCCTATACAAGGGTATCAACACGAGCTAATAGATCTACAGCCATCTGCATAGTGACTCTATGCTCATCAATGTACGTGTTCATCTCTGCAATAATGCTAGTGGTAAGGGACCTCACTGTAGTATTATCTGTAATGGCTATGTCCCGAGCAGATATGGCACTATCCTTCTTAACTGTCATGGCATCTCTGGCTGATCTAGCCTCATCCCGCTCAACAATAGCGGCATCTGTATGAGCTAATGCCTCGTTTCTCTTTAACAGAGTTGCGTCTCTCCCATCAAGAGCAGTCAACATCAAGGATCTAGCCTGATCTCTCTCGAAGGTCATCAGATGAAGACTTTGCTCAAAGTACTGTGCTTAATGCTGGATCACAATAGTGCTAGTACTGGGAGAATATAAAGGAGATGCTGGCAACCCAGTAAATGGCTCCTCCTCGATATGGGAATCAATGTCCTCCATGGGCTCTCCATCGTCTGAATCACTACTCGGCACTGTGGATACTGCCACAACCGATAAAGTATCTGTCTCCATCCATGTTGTTGCCGCTTTTTTAGTCTTAACAAAAGAGCTCTAACTCATGCAAGTATACATGTGTCAACAAGCAATACAGAGCAAGTAAAGTATCGATCCCACAAAGAAAGTTGTTTAATTCAAATCACTATGCAATAACTAAATCACTATATTTATATGCTCAAACTAATGAATAAGATTGGTTTGTTCTCAAATCACGAATAACGACTAAAACAATAATAACAACGGAATAAATCAAATCTGGAAATAATGGGATCCTAACTTCATTTAATATTTCATTTAATCACCACTATCATGCATGACTTGTTCACATATCACAGGAAAGTAGCTAAGAGCACTAAAAGAGTTTTAGCCATTTTTCAATGCACTAAGACCTACTTAAACAGCATCCACAGATGATAGACTCTATGTAATCGTCAATATAACCAAAATCACTATATGTCTATGTGAAATTGCAACTATATTGAATTTAAGTACAAGCCTTTATTCTAACTCATAAGGTGAAACAGTATATATCTATCTGGTTCACGAAATACACAAGCCATATAAAACAGCCCCATATACGTATACTATCATGATTACAATCCATACTTGCATATTCATTGTCAATTCCATACAAGTACTAAAACGAATGATGATCAAGCATTCATACATGCAAAACAATCATGATAGACATCCCATATGATATGTAAAACAATCCAGCATTCAAGCATTCAATCAAACTACATATTAAAATCCGTTAGAATCCCATAATGGAGTTTAGTTCATGACTGAACCAAAAGCCATTATGAGATCAAATCTAAACATGATTAATAAACAAACAATTGAAAGATGAAAGATAGAACTATCAAACCCATTTGCTGAATAGAATCCACTATTAATATTCAAATCCGCATAAAATCCAACAAATACTAATATTAATCTACCCTGGTAGAAAATCCCAAGAAGAAGTATAAAAGTATAGTTTTGGCCTCCTTCTACGTTGGAATCTCTCCTAGAGAATAAACCCTAGTTACTATGATGAAAATACGACAAAAGATATCAAAGATACGTCTGACACCAGTCAGATATCGTTTTTAATCACTTACAACCATTTCAATTAAAAAATAAAATAAAACAAATCAGTAGCTTCGGACCTCGCGCGCGGCCGCATGCTCTTCCAGCCTAATACTCGCGCGGGTGCGAGACTTGCAGTAAGTCATGATGTCCACTCGGGCTCTCACGCGGACATGCGTCCCCTAAGCTTGTCATGCTGTCATGGCCACAAGAACTTGCGAGAGGTAACATCGTTCATTTGGTACTCACGCGGTAGCGTCTCCAAGCTCATCCTACCGCGCGGCTTGCAGTTGACGAATTCTCTGCTCCTGAGTTTGGTTCTACATTATTGCTGCTGCTACTGAAGTGCCCTATGTCCATCCATGCTTGTCCATCTATGCTCCACTCAATCCTCAGCCATGCATATCCTAGCTTTTGCCTCGCCTCATACGTCCATTAGCCTCATGCTCTATAATACTACCAAATTAGGCCGATTCCTGTACTTATTCACCAAAAGGAGTTTTAAGTATATGCAATGCAAACTAACATGAATTGCAGCTAAAACATACTAAAATGTACTTGAGATGGGCATTGTTCTCATGAATTGGTACTCCATAAGAAGGTGTAAAACCCATTTATCAAATACCCCCAAACTTGAACCGTTGCTTGCCCTCAAGCAATGCAAATTAATGAACAAGGAAAATACGTCTATATTACTATGCAACTAAATTATGATGTAACTAATCACACATTGTTCCAATTATCATAAAAATTCAGTCCAATTTGCCTCAGCGAATTTTTTCTAGATTCAAGAATACAGAGTCAAACCAAACTGCAGGCATAATGTCATACATTCAGATAATTCACAAATGCTATAAAGATGGTGTGTATGTGTGTGTTGTGTTTGCCAAAACTTGATTTAGGCACAAAATACTATGTTATATTGATCAAAATAGAAAATTATAACTTAAATCAAGACTTATGTATATATATGCAACCAAGACTATTCCAACATCTTAAAATAAACTAAGGTTCAACAATGGGCTTAACTGCTTTATTTTTACTCACGAGGGTGACTTTCGCACTTTCCCATGGTGTTTATTGCTATTTTTCTTTTCTTTTTCTTTTTCTACATGACTGTGCAATGTCTTACTTCATTAGGCAACACTGCCACCCCTTAGCGAGCTTTTGACCAATGACTCCCAGACCATGAAAGACCTTAGGGCGCTAGGTGTAGAGACAATCCCCTCGGGTTTACTTACTCAAGTAGCCAGGGCCCCGAAATAAGACTAGCCACGTTATTACTATTTTTCTTTTCTTTTTCTTTTTTTTATACATAGCATACCCATGTTTTCCCAAAGTTTAAAAATCAATGTTTTATATAGTCTAACTCACTTTTCACATATTTCCCTTTTTAAAACTACATTTTTCTATTGAGCAATACAACACATACTTCTTATACCTACAAGTGTTTGTGAACACATTTGTGCAAACCGAAAGCATTTAAACAGCATTATGAATTGCATTGTGTAAAACAATATATCTCAGCTCATATTATCCAAAATACTCAAAAATCATTTAAAAACTTCAGTATCATCATTGGCTAGACTAGAATTTCCATATAGCAAGAACTATGAGATATGCAAACTAAAAATGACACTAAAGAATAGACTACAAAAATATGCAAAAAAATAATAATAACTATATGATGCAAAAATTTAAAACTAATCATGCTAAAACTAAAAAAATTAAACTAATCATGCAAAACTACATGCACTACCCTACTCCCCAATACCCCCAAACTTATAATATTCAATGCCCCATTGAATGAAGGTAAAGGGTAACGAAAAACTCCCCTAATTATCGATGGTACCACCCACCTCGGGTGGTGAATCTGGTGGTGGATATGGCGCTGCGGTTTCGAACTGAGGCCATTCTAGCGTTGTTCCTTGATGAGCAAAAGCTTCGGCCAAGGCCCTTGTGAGTCCCGTCGCAAATGTTCCCAAATTATCGTACATGGCATCGACTTTTCGCTCCAACCTTCAGAGCTGGCGATCACCATGGGTGGCACGTGCGTGCGTGGACAGGCTTGCCTCATCTATCTGAGGGGGGTTGCTATTGTGACACCCCCAAAATAGGTATACAACACCCATTCTGAGTTGTCAAAATACACGGTACAGAAACAACTACAACTTTATTAATACAACATAAAAACTGTGAGTTTAAAATACAAATATTGTCATCTAGACAATATCCACACTCAAATAAGTCCTCATTACAAATATTGATACACTATTTTACAAAATAGTGAGGACTACTAAAACAACTTCTAGAACCATCATTCCACACCCCGACTAGTACTCGCTACATTCTCGCCTCCTGAGAAGAAAAATGGAACAAAAAGGAAAAGGGTGAGCTCAACTAGCCCAGTAAAAAACATTATGACTAAGATAATATAGAACAAATTATCGTTAGTATTCAACAGGGAAAAATCTAATAGAATACAATAGACAACAAGTTTCCGATCAATATTCGGAGCGGAAATAATAATTCATTAGAAGAGTTAAGTAGAGAATGAAATCTACTATCTTCTATATATGAATTTAAAAGTTTATCGTAGATATTTTATCCCTGTAACATCAATCAATATATATCTGGAATCAAATATTCATCTTTGCACTAGAGGCCAAAGATATTCATCAGTTGGTCATGTTCATCTAAACACCTATTCATCTTTGCACTACAGGCCAAAGATATTCATAAAAAATCATTCATCTTTGCACTACAGGCCAAAGATATTCAGTAATATCATCATTTAGGACTGAGGATGATGAAAAATATTTTAAAGGAAACGAATCCAGTGAAACAAAATAACAAATATTAAGGATTCGTATTTTGGATTATCCATGTCCAAAAAGACCTCATAAATAATCATAGTGGAGTAAAATTTAAGAATGATCAAAACATGGATACAATCAAAGCTAGTATCCCTAATAGATATTTTGGAGGAAAAACAAAAATTTAATTTTTCCGTGAATAGTGCCATATTCGTGAATAGTGTCGTATACGTGAATAGTGCCGTATACTTGAGTAGTAAACCCAACACTAAAAGACAAGAATTTCACAAGAAAAATCTTACCAATATTCCGGCATAATGGTATTGAAAGAAATAATATTATTTTTTAAAAAAATAATATCCCTTACCTCGAAAAGACAGTACTTCTGACTAGAATACTGGATATAGAGCTGAAGGGAACTTGCACCGTATAGCAACACTCAAAGTCTTAAAATACTCACAAGAATACGCTCGATAATATAGAGAGAGAAAGATTTCAGTTTCTGGTGTGATTTTTAATTCTAACCTAAGCACCCTATTTATAGGAAAATTCTTAGAACACCAAAGCAGAAAATTTAATAAATTATTAATATAATTAATTTGAATTCCTACGCCCACTTTTTTGTTCAAACTTCAGCCACACAAGTATCCCACCTTACAAAACTTAAAAAAAACGTTTTTCTTATTAAAAATAATTAAAACTTTTAAAAAATAATTATTTTGGAACTTCAGAACTTCAATAATTCATAATAAATAGCCCTTTTATCAAACAAATTCGAACCTCATGTCCTTTCCATAGAAAATTCCACTCTCTACAACTTTGAAGAAGAAATTGTTTCCAAATTCCAAACAGAAATTGACCGAAATCCGCAATCGGGCGATTTTACAAGCTATAATCAAATTTCAGTCAAGAAATGGAGTCCACAAACATGAAAAACATGTTTTAATCATTTAATGCAAAAAAAATACTCTTTATCCTCATATACTCATATATCCCACATTCATTGTAAAAATATCATCATTATTATATTATAATAATATAATATTATTTTATCAAAAAAGATAAAATATTAATTTTCAACAATTGTCACTTTAAAAAAAAATTTCATCTATTTCCACATAAAATGAATATTTTCCTCATCATATAAATCAATAATTAATTATTCACAAATCATATTACAGAATCAAAATACTGACAACCAGGCAGTTCCAGAGAAAGTGGGGCTTTCAATCGAGATTTCTCCTCATCGGCGCCAAGAATTAAGTGACCAAACCTCTCCTTAGACAGAACTTTCTAGACATTACCAATAATGTTATCTAATAATATTATTCAGATAATATGAATTATTACTCCGATAATGAAAAATATTATGTAGCGACAATTATTGAAACAACAGTAATATAAAATATCAACATAGCAATTATTGAATCAATTAAATAAAATATTGAATAGTAATTACTATAACAATTATTGAGTAATACCTTCTTACATAAGAATCAATAATTGGTGCAATACCGTGTGCTACTGTGCAACAACGGGTATTACTGTGTTTTAACCACCGGGTATTCCAACAGTATTATCGATAACAACTACGCCGTTATTTATAAACAACTTATACTTGTCGTTTTCTTCATCCAATCGCTTTTCGTTATGTGGTCCACAAAAGATTGTGCCGTCGTACGATATTCCCCGACAACAATGAATATTTTATAACCACTTGCTTATTCGAAATATTTGTGCATTTTACCCATAACTAACAACATTAATCAAATCAACCCTTACTATTTCAAAATAATAAATAGAAGAAATTAAATTTCATTTTTTAATAATTTGGGGTCTTACAACCTCCCCTCCTTATAAAATTTCGTCCTCGAAATTGATGTACGTACCTGGTGTTTTGAAAAGATGAGGATACCTCGCTTTCATTTCCGTTTCCAACTCCCATGTCATTTCCTCAATAGCATGGTTCCTCCATAAAACATTAACTTGTGGTATGACCTTTGTACATAGGACATGCTCCTTTTTATCCAAGATCTTGATAGGTACCTCCTCGTACGTTAAGTCTTCAGCTATCTCGTCCGGTTCTAACTCAATGATATGGTTTGGGTCTTTCACATATTTACGAAGCACATATATATGAAAAGCATTATGAACACAAGACATACTTGGAGGTAACGCGAGTCTATAGGCCACATTTCCTACTCGGTCAAGAATCTGAAATGGACCAATAAATCGTGGATTGAGTTTTCCTCTTTTCCCAAATCTTGTAACTCCTTTCCATGGAATGACACGCAACAATACATGATCCCTAATACTAAATTCCACGTCCTTTCGATGAAGATCCGCATAACTCTTTTGTCGATCCTGTGCCGTTTGTATACATTGTTGAATCATTTGGATCTTTTCCGTAGTCATACGTACCAACACAGGTCCCAACAATGTTACTTCACCCACCTCATCCCAACATATTGGAGAGTGACACTTTCGTCCATATAATGCTTCAAATGGAGCTAGACCTATACTTTCCTGATAACTGTTGTTGTAGGAGAATTCCACCAATGGTAAATACTTATTCCAACTCCCTTTGAAGTCTAGGACACAGAGTCTTAATAGATCTTCAAGAGTTCGAATAGTCCTCTTTGATTGTCCGTCCGTTTGAGGATGGTATGCCGAACTGAATCATAAATCCGTGCCAATAGCTTTTTGCAAGCTAACCCAAAATCTTGAAGTGAATCTTGGGTCACGATCCAAAACTATGGATACTGGCATGCCATGCAATCTCATAATCTCATCTACGTACATACGAGCAAGACGTTCAAGGGAATAAGTCTCCTGTATCGGCAAGAAATGAGCAGACTTGGTTAATCTATCAACAATAACCAAAATAGCATTTATGCCTTGAGAAACCGTGGAAAGACCCGTAACAAAATCCATGATAATGTGTTCCCACTTCCATTTCGGAATCTCAAGTGGTTGCAATGGACCCTTAGGCACTTGATGCTCCGCCTTTACACGTTGACAAGTTAAACACCTCGAGATAAAATTTATAATCTCTCTCTTCATATTGTTCTACCAAAATGTATGTCGAAGATCACGATACATTTTGGTACTTCCAGGATGGATTACAAATGGTGTATTGTGTGCCTCCATCATGATCTTGTACTTCAAATCAGAATCATTAGGAACACAAAGTCTGGAGTGGACTTGAAGTATTCCTTCTTCATCGATTCATGCTTCTGGAATAACACCTTCTTGCACTTTCTTCTTCATACGCATAAGTTCCGGATCTGTGGCTTGAGCAACTTTAACTTTTTCGATTAAAGTTGGCTCTATACGTATACTTAACATCATTGCATGGGTCCCCGGAGTCTTGAATTCTATCTTCATCTTTTGTAAATCACACCAAATGGGCGTTTGTGTTGACAACATCTCACTCGTTCCCGCATATGATCTTCTACTGAATGCGTCAGCTACCACGTTCGCTTTTCCAGGATGGTATTGAATGGTATGGTCGTAGTCTTTCAACAGCTCGAGCCAATGTCGTTGCCGCATGTTGAGTTCTTTTTGAGTGAAGAAATATTTGAGGCTTTTATGGTCTGAATATATCTCCACTTTCTGCCTATATAGATAGTGCCTCCAAATCTTTAGCGCGAAAACGACTGTTGCTAACTCTAGATCATGAGTAGGATAATTCCTCTCATATTCTTTAAGTTGTCGCGAGGCATAGGCTATAACTTTCCCACGTTGCATGAGAACACATCCTAGCCCTTTGCCTGAAGCATCGCTATAGATAACAAATCCATCCGAACCAGATAGTATGGTCAAAACAGGTGCCAAAATGAGTCTCCTCTTAAGCTCTTGGAAACTCTTCTCGCATTCCTCGCTCCATACTAATTTGATATCTTTCCAAGTCAGTTGAGTTAATGGAGTAGCGATTCGAGAAAATCATTCCACGAATCTCCGATAATAACCAGCTAAGCCCAGAAAGCTATGTACTTCAATCACCGACTTCGGTTGTTCCCAACTTTGTATTGCTTCAATCTTCGTCGGGTCAACAGATACTCCATGTTTTGACACCACGTGCCCAAGGAATGCTTCTTCCTCAAGCCAAAACTTGTATTTCTTCAACTTGGCATATAACTTGTTTTCACGAAGCCTTTGGAGTACCAGCTTCAAATGGTGCTCATGATCTTCATGACTTTTGGAATATATGAGGATGTCATCAATAAAAATAACAACGAACTGATCCAAATATTCCTTGAATACTCGGTTCATCATATCCCTAAAAGCCGCAGGAGCATTAGTCAATCTAAAAGACATGACTAAGAATTCATAATGCCCGCACCGAGTTCTAAAGGCAGTCTTTGGAATATCCTCAGTTCTAATCTTCAGTTGATGATATCCAGAACGAAGATCGATTTTTGAAAAGAATTGTGCTCCTTGTAACTGGTCAAACAGGTCATCAATGAGAGGTAGCGGTTACCTATTCTTGATGGTGACATGGTTCAATTCCCGATAGTCAATACAAAGTCGCATACTCCCATCTTTCTTTTTTACAAATAAAACAGGAGCACCCCAAGGAGATGTACTAGGACGAATGAAAATGATATCCAACAACTCCTGTAGTTAAACCTTTAACTCCTGAAGTTCAATAGGAGCCATTCGTTATGGGGTTTTAGAAATGGGCTTTGTACCGGGTTCAAGATCAATAAAGAATTTAACTTCACGTTCCGGGGGTAGACCGGGAAGTTCTTCAGGAAATATGTCAGGAAAGTCAATAACAACAGGAATATTATTCAAATATGACGTGTCTTTATTCAAATCCATAACATAGGCTAAGAAAGCTTGACATTCGTTCTTTAATAAATGAATAGCTTTATGACTTGATATAACAGTGATTGATTTTAATGGCTTAGTTGCTTGAATTCGCACAACAGGTTGGTTAGGAATATGAAAACTAACAACCTTACGAAAATAATCAATTTTGGCATTATGAGCAGTTAACCAATCAATCCCTAAAATCACGTCAAATGCAAGTATCTTTAAAGAGATAAGGTCAACAGGTAAGGTGATGGTGCCAACTTGGGTCAAACAAAATTTATAAACAGTGGATGTGATGAAAGTTTCTCCTAACGGAGTTTCAATAGATAAATCAAAGTACAATTTCTTAGGTGTCAAGTTTAAACGTTGAGCAAAACTAGGAGAGATAAATGAATGGGTAGCACCGGTATCTAGTAAGGTATAAACTTCACAAGAATTTATGATTAGCTTACCCGTGATCACCTCGTTTGGATTCCTCGCATTTTGACCAGTCACGACAAACGCTCTTACCGTTGACTTTGACTTTTCTAGGATAGCCTTTTGAGTCACCATTCCCGTTGGACTTGGTTTTGCTACAGTGCAATCTGTTAGGTTTTCGTGAAAATTAGAGTAGCAATCAAATTGCAAAATATAGCGGAAGCGAGATAAAATCAGATTTTAAAATTTTTCACAAACCAATTACCCGGATCATCCTTTATGCATATTATTAATTAAACGAAGAATAAGAAATTACGAAATCATACCCTTGTAGAAACGAGCTTCCTCAGGTACGAGTTCACCTCCTACTTCTCCGCGATCTCCTTGAATCTCCGGGTAGATTCCTTCCTTTGATTAATGTAAGCCACCCAAGTGTATGGCCTCTATAGGTGATCCACCAAGGAAGAGGAATTTTTCAAGAAGAAGGGATTTGGCTCAAACCCTAGTTTTTCCTATCTGAATAAGAAAAGGGGTGTCCTCTCAAAATCTAGGAATTACGTATATCTCATATCTGATATAAGACTCCTCTTATAATGATCTCAAGTCTAAGGATCATTTGTACTACTATCACTACAGGAATTCCTATTGACAGGTAAGTAAAACTCCATTAGGTATTCCTTAGCGAGTCACGTTCAGTGAACTTATTCTCTAATAAGCACCTACATACTTGCTTTAGTGTCTCCACACAAATAATCATGAGATCAATCATCCTCATCCAATGAGCAAGCAACGTATGTACCAATCTATCCGGATTCACTAATCCCCTATTTAGTAATCCAATGATTGGGAACTATTTTAGTTTTAAGCTTTCTAAGAATTTAGATCTCATTAGAATGATCATCATCATTATTCTAAAAGCGTTGCTTAAAACTATGGGTTTATCACATATTATTAAAACAAACACCATGTAGATAATAAATGCCTTTAATAAATAATTCTTTTATTAATAAATAAATAAGATTGATTACACGGTATATGCTTTATCATCATACATGATTGGCTTGTATGCATAATACTTTCAATCTCCCACTTGCACTAAAGCCAATCGTAGTGGTATCTCATACCCATCTTCTAAGTGACGATCAAAGCTGCTTTGTTGTGTTAACGCTTTAGTAAATGGATCTCGCAATATTGTCTTGAGAGTCCACACGCCCGTGGTGACGTCTCCTCTTTCAATGATCTCTCTCGATCAAATGAAATCGCCGCATGAACACGTGTTTGGATTTACGATGAGACACAGGTTCCTTTAGCTACATGCAATGCAGCTCAAGTGTTGTCGCGTAATAAAGGCACTGGTCCTTTAATGTTAGGAACCACACCAAGTTGAGTAATGAACTTCTTCATCCAAACAGCTTCCTTTCGACTTCACTTGCAAAGCTATGTGTACTGCCTCATCATCCTTGAAGAACAAGAATTGTTTGTTGCTTGGAACTTTTCCAACTCACTGCGCCACCGTTTAAGGTAAACACATACCCCGAAACGAATTTACTGTCATCTTGGTCTGTTTGAAAACTTGAGTTTGTGAAGCCCTCTAGTTTTAATTCAGACCCACCGTAGACAAGAAATACATCCTTAGTTCTTCTTAAGTACTTTAGGATATTTTTCACTGCCTTCCAGTGTTCTTCTCCGGATTCGATCGATATCTCGCTTGTTACACTAAGTGCATGAGCGACATCTGGTCTAGTATATACCATACCGTCAGACATGATAGATCCTATTCTTTAAAGCATAAGGAATCTTACTCATACGGTTTCTCTCCTCAGGTGTCTTTGGGGCTTGTTTCTTGGAGAGATGTATTCCATGGCTCATCGGCATGAGACCTCTTTTGGAATCTTCCATGCTAAACCTTTTTAGCATCATGTCAATGTCGTTCCTTGGGATAAGCCAAGCATCCTATTAGATCTATCTCTATAGATCTTTATCCCCAAAATATAGGATGCTTCTCCCAAGTCCTTCATGGAGAAGTGTTTAGATAACTTGATTTTAATTGTTTGCATAAAGATAGAATATCATTCCCTATCAAGTAATATATCATCAACATATAATACAAGGAATGAAATAGCGCTCCCACTAACCTTCTTGTACACATGGTTCATCCTCATTTTGATAAAATCAAACTTTTTGATTGTCTCATCAAAACGGATGTTCCACCCACGAGAAGCTTGCTTTAATCCATAAATGGATCGTTGTAGCTTACAGACTTGATTTGTTCCAACCTTTGAAACAAATCCCTCTGGTTGTGTCATATACACATCCTCCTCAAGTTTCCCATTGAGGAAGGCCGTTTTCACGTCCATCCGCCAGATTTCAGTAGTCGTGGTAAGTCTGCAATCGCATAAGCAAAATCCGAATGGACTTGAGCATTGCTATTGGTGAGAAGGTTTCGCCATAGTCAACTCCTTGTCTTTGTTTGAAACCTTTTGCAACCAGAGCCGGGCCTTATAGGTCTCTACCTTGCCGTCTGCTCCAGTCTTTCTTTTAAAGACCCATTTACACCCAATAGGTTTAATGCCTTCAGGTGGTGAGACCAAAGTCCATACTTGGTTCTCATACATGGAGTCCATCTCGGATTTCATGGCTTCTTGCCATTTCTACGAGTCTTTACTACTACTCATAGCTTTGTTAAGTAATTCAATGGATCATCATCATCTATGATGCGTACCTCATGTCATCATCTTCTATGACAAGTCCATACCGTCTGGTATCTTTGGTACTCTTCCGATTTTCTGAGTAGGGTGTGGTATGAAGGAATCTCTACTTGATTAGGTACCTCACTTTGATCTCGTAGTATTTTGTGGTTCTTGAACTTCTTCAAGATATATCTTACTCCCATCGACCCCTTCAAGGATAAACTCCTTTTCCAAGAAGGCGGCATGTTTCGCAACAAACACCTTTTGATCGGTTGGATGATAGAAATAATACCCGATGTTTCTTTAGGGTATCCCACAAATCTACATTTGTCGGATCTAGTCTGCGACTTATCGTTTTCAAACTTTTTGACATAATTTGGACAACCCCAAGTCTTAACATGCTTAAGATTTGGTTTCCTCCTATCCATAACTCATATGGGGTCTTGGGGATGGATTTTGTAGGTACCTTGTTAAGTAGGTATGTGTAGATTCTAGGGCATATCCCTCGTAAGGAAACCGGAAGGTCGGTAAAACTCATCATAGATCGAACCATGTCCAACAATGTTCGATTTCTCCTTTCAGATACACCATTCATCGTATGGCGTTCTCGGTGGAGTCCATTGTGAGATTATACCATTTTCTTTGAGACAATTGAGAAACTCACCACTTAAGTATTCTCCTCCTCGATCGGATCGAAGAATCTTAATACTCTTACCCGTTTGCTTCTCAACTTCACTTCGAACTCTTTGAACTTTTCAAATGATTTGATTTGTATTTCATTAAATACACATATCCAAATCTTGAGTGGTCATCAAATTGAATGTAGTAAAATAAGAATACCCTCCTCGTAAGTCGTTGTTGTCATAGGTCCACATACATCCGTGTGTACCAACGCTAACAACTCAGTAACTCTTTCTCCTTTTCCACTAAAAGGAGATTTAGTCATTTTACCCATGAGACAAGATTCACGGGTTGGATATGATTCATAATCGAGATAGCTCTAGGAGCCCATCTTTATGCAACTTGGATAATCTTGTTTCATTAATATAGTAAGTCTCTGATTGCCACATGAAGGTATAATTAACATCATCTCTTTTCCTTTTATTAGTTTGTTCAATTTGAAATATATTTTCATGCAAGTCAACTATATAAAGTCCATTTCGCAAATTACCAACACCATATAAAACATTATCATTATAAATGGAACAACTGTTGTTCTTTATTATAATATTAAAACCATCCATATCCAATACGAGAGATAGAAATAATGTTTCTAATGATATTTGGAACAAAATAACAATTATTTAAATTAATGAACTTGCCAGTAGGCAAGTGCTAAACAATAAGTCCCTACACTAATGCGAAACCTTTGCTCCATTTCCCACTCGTAGGGCGACCTCATCCTTGCTCGACTTTCTACACCGACCGGTCCGCGATATTATTACATATGTGAGAACCACATCCCGGTATCCAATACCCAAGTAGAAGATTGACTTTCGGAAAAATTAATTTCAATCATAAACAAACCTTGATTAGGATTCAAGCTTCTCCAAGCTTCTTACGCTTTTGTTCGCAAGATAATCCTTGCAGTTCCTCTTCCGATGACGGCTTATTGCAATGGAAGCAAATTCCTTTGCTAGTTGGATCAGTTTCTTTTGATCCTTCACTTTCGCCTTTCCCTTAGCCTTCTTGGATTTCTTCTTTTCGGAAGATACCTTGGGCCTCTTCCTTTTCTTGGAAGAATCATCCACCGAAGAAGACATGGTTCTTCTTGGATGGGAAGTGACCTTCGCAGATTTCAAAATGTTAAGTAATTGGTAAGTGACATCCAACTTATTCATGTGAAAATTCACAACAAATTGTGAGAAGGTGTCCGGGAGTTGACCGCAAGACTTAATATTGACTCAACTCCCCATCCACGATTTAACCCAAGTTGTCCAAGACGTTCAATCGATTGATCATCTTTAGAACATGAGTCTCAACGGCGGTGCCCTCGATCATCCAAGAGATCGGAAGAGCTCCTTAGATATTTCATATCTAGCGATCCTACTTTGCTCACCATACAATTCTCCAAGGTGCGTTAGCATAGTAGGAGCATCTATGTTTTCATCTCGTATTTGAAGCTCGTTACTCATGGATGCGAGCATGATGCATTGAGCCACAGATGCATCATCTTGCCCTTTCGCTTTAAAAGTAGCAATCTCTTCCTCGGTGTCTCTCGCAACTTTTGCGAAGTGCGGTAGAATTTAGGACATAAGAAATCTTTTCAAAGAAGTGAGAACAATTCTCGATTCCTTAACCAAAGGTGTAGTTCGGTCCCATCGGTTTGTTAGCATCAAGTATGCTTCGCAGTTGAAATTAGTAGTGAATGTGACATTTTCAAAATTTCGCATGTAAAAAGACAATATTTTAGCAAACATTCATTTATTAATTACCAAAATAAATTAGTTCTTATTTTATATTGGTATCTCTCACTATTTTCTTCAAACTATATTACCCTCATATATATAGTTCTAAGCAAAATCTAATTAAAGTTTTTGCTAGTGAGAATAAGGATCCCATTTCAAATATATATAGCCTTGTGGTGACACAACAAACTATATATAAATAAATAGGTAGACAACTCCTTGTCAATTACATCAACATGTAACTCCTTATGTTTTGCCTCTTGGATTATTTTGATCAAGTGGTGGCACATCCGAATCAAAATTATCTAAGTTAAGTCCAACCTAGCACTTCCATATATTCAAAAAAGAAAAATACCGCCCTTGTGGTGACACAACAAAACAATATTGTTCAATTTTCTTTATAAGCATCAAATGTGATAAATTAACATCTTAAATACTTAATACTTGCCTTGTGGTGACACAACAAACTCATATTAAATATTTAATACTCTATTAATTTTATCATGCTAGAAAGCGACGTTCGATATTCTAAATATCTTGAACGCTTAAGACTTAATAAAAAACTTTGAGGGATTTGTTATTATTTGTCTCATCTTGTTTAGCAGCATGCAAATATATATATAAAATACGCTATCATATTATTAAACATGCGAAGCATGTTTGCATAATATATAATATATATAATACTAGCATGCACATATAGAATACTATATTCTACCCGGATTGATTATAGAATTTTATTCTAGTTTGGTTCACTAGAGCCATCAAGTGAACCAAAAGGTCAAACCCGAGGGTGCAAAGAATAAACATTTAAATATAACTATTACATTTAAACCCGGGCTCCATTACAAACGGGTCTTCAAACGCTCCTTGATCTCCGGTTCTTCAAAAAAAATTCTAACTAATCCTATTTCATTAAACTATTTAATTTAAATAGAAACCTTGATCGTGATCGAGGGAAGTACATAGATAGAGAGAGATAGAATTTACATCAAGAAGAAAACTAGAAAAGACGAGGTACGCAGACCCCATTTAATAAAACCCATTCATTCAAAACATCCAACTAAAATAAATCCAATCATATTGGTCAATTGTCCATAATCAATCCCATTTATTATCATACATATCATCATATGTATCAATAAATTAAATCATTCCATATATATATGAGTATCATTTAATGGGCAATTTTATGTTGCATGAAATCCAATTTTAAGATTAAAATAAACTCTTTTATTTTAATTTTAAAATTATTAAAATTAATATATATATATATATATATAACAATTATATATATATATATATATATATATATAAAAAGTCTAACTCTTTAAAAAGTTGCCGGACCTGCTTATTTCATTCTTTGGTCAACGTGATGCAACAAAAAAAAAAGAGACCAAGCAGGTGCAAATTATTATATACTCTCGGTCATGTGATGCAACATAAAAAAAAAATAAAAAATTAGCAGGTTATCAATAGCAGGTACGGTTTTGTCCAGAATTTTTTTTTTCTTTTTGACCGAGGATTGTAGACTTTTACGCAAAAGCAGGTCCGGTTTTGCTCCTTTTTTTTTTTTTTGGCAATCATGACAAGAGGTGCTGTGCTGATTTCGTCCTTTTTTTTTTTAATAATAATTTTATACAACAAATTATGCCCAATAAATTATTCAAAATACATACCCATACATATATGGAATCAAAATAATTAATAATTCGCATAAAGTTTGGCTCATGATACCACTGTTAGGTTTTCGTGAAAATCAGAGTAGCAATCAAATTGCAAAATATAAATAAGCGAGATAAAATCGATTTTAAAATTTTTCACAAACCAATTACCCGGATCATCCTTTATGCATATTATTAATTAATCGAAGAATAAGAAATTACGAAATCATACCCTTGTAGAAACGAGCTTCCTCGTGCACGAGTTCACCTCCTACTTCTCATGATCTCCTTGAATCTCCGGGTAGATTCCTTCCTTTGATTAATGTAAGCCACCCAAGTGTATGGCCTCTATAGGTGATCCACCAAGGAAGAGGAATTTTTCAAGAAGAAGGATTTGGCTCAAACCCTAGTTTTTCCTATCCGAATAAGAAAAGGGTGTCCTCTCAAAATCTAGGAATTACGATATCTCATATCCGATATAAGACTCCTCTTATAAAGATATTATATAACCCTATTTTAATTAAAATAAGGTATTATTTATTTAATTAAACTCTTTTAATTAAATGGGCCCTAATCCTATTAGGGATAATTAGTTAAACTCCTTTAACTAATTTTCTTTCCTAATCCAATTAGGAATAAATGAGAGTACTAATATTAAATTAATTCCTAAACCTTTTAGAAATTAAAATAATAATAATTATAATAATATTAATAAGACTCCTCTTATTAATTTATATTTAATATTTCTAAAATATTAAATAATAAATATTAAGCTATTTAATTTATTCTATCACCATAGATTAAATTAAATATACTTAACATATTATTACAATTATGCCATTAACTTCTTAAATAATTATTCTTCATTTTATGGTGTGACCCTTTAGGTTCTCCATATTAAACCAGGTTGTGAATAAATCAATTAGAACAATTCTAATCTCATTTAAATAAATAAATTAACAAATAATTTATTTAAATAAATAATATTTATTCTACAATAGGATAAGCCTCCCTAGCGATCAACGACTTTCCGGATAATATAGATTTCAACATTAATCATAAAAGAACCTTTGAGTAAATAGTTACTGACAATTCAATCCTTCCACCATACAATGTCCCAATTAAATATAAGACATGGAATTCATTGTCAAGTCTTATTTTATTTAATTATATGTATTTCGATTCCTAAATGAACAACTCCCAATGAATGCAAATTAGAAACTACTTTCTAATTTCATTCCACCTCGCCAAGGATTCACGGGTTGTCATTTATCGAATCACATAGACATCTCTCCTTTTTACTAGAAGTGGTAGATTCTTTATTGATCATTCATTATCTTCGTACATAACTTATTACACCCAAGCATACCCTTTGATATATTGTAAGAGTCTTAAGGAATAAGTCAAAGTGTAATTCATTATATATAAGATACTATGATGATCTCAAGTCTAAGGATCATTTTTGTACTACTATCACTACAGAATTCCTATTCGCGGTGTAAGTAAAACTCCATTAGGTATTCCTTAGCGAGTCACGTTCAAATGAACTTATTCTCTAATAAGCACCTACATACTTGCTTTAGTGTCTCCACACAAATAATCATGAGATCAATCATCCTCATCCAATGAAAGCAAGCAACGATGTACCAATCTATCCGGATTCACTAATCCCCTATTTAGTAATCCAATGATTGGGAACTATTTTAGTTTTAAGCTTTCTAAGAATTTAGATCTCATTAGAATGATCATCATCATTATTCTAAAAGCGTTGCTTAAAACTATGGGTTTATCACATATTATTAAAACAGCACCATGTAGATAATAAATGCCTTTAATAAATAATTCTTTTATTAATAAATAAATAAGATTGATTACACAGTATATGCTTTATCATCATACATGATTGGCTTGTATGCATAATACTTTCACAATCTCGAGCGATATGTCCTTCCATTCCACAATTATAACATACCTTAAACTATTGTGGACAGTTTGGGCTGATATGTCCTTCTTTTTAACACTTATAGCATATGACCAGTGGTCGTTCTCCTCCCTTGGAACTAGTTGCTGCTGGCGCTGACGTCTTCGTATTGTCATTGTTTAATCTCCTCTTTTTAAAATCTCCTCCCGACTCGCTTCTTCTATTTTTATGGCCATGATTACCACCAGAGTGGTTGTCGCTCTTGTCCGTATTTTTCTTTCTCCGCTGGTTATCGTTGTTCTGATGACTGCTGTCACCGGTATGATCCTGGTTGTGGTCCCTCGGTTGAACATACTCATTATCTCGCTCTAATAATTGAGCCTTGTTGACAACATCTGAATAGAGAGAAAATTTATGAGAAATGAGATATTGACGTATGCCGGGTTTCAAACCTCTCAGAAACATCCGCATCATACGTTCCTCATTCTCCACCAAATGAGGTGCAAACCTGGACAACTCTGCAAACTTTGCCTCGTACTGGGACACCGTCATGTTATTCTACTCCAGTCTAATAAACTCCATTTGACGAATACTTTCAAGAAAGTACTTGTCATTGAACAGTTTCTAAAATGTTTCCAAAGACATGCTAAGTGCGGCTGGATGGGTACGCTTCACAGATTCCCACCAGTAATCTGCCTCATTACGGAACATAAAGGTGGCGAATGGAACCTTCTGTTCCTCCGTGCATCCCAAGACATCGAATATCTTAGTAATTTGTTTGACCCACGTCTCCGCCTTAATCGGATCTGGCTTTCCCTAAAATTCTGGTGGTCCCAACTCCTTGAACTACTTGGTTGTGACAAACCGTGAATTGTTATCATTTCCTCCTATATTTTGAACACGAGTCTCCCTCGTCTAATTTTGCATGAACTGCAAAAAGATTCTAAACATCCCATCGTTCATCATCTTCTCAGTGGTGTTGTTCACAGGAGGAACATTGCCAGCCTGTTGCACATTCTCCTCGTTGGTGAGTACATGCGTCTCCACGATTTCCTTTACTCCACTGTTAACATTCTCAGTTGTCATTTTTAAATACTGCCATAAAACAAGGGTTAATTAAACAAATTAACAAATCACATAATACCCCTATATTATGACCGACCAACAAATAAGCTTAGGTAGGACACACTAGCGAAGGATTTACTCGTCTCTCCCCTCCTAGTTCTATTCCCCGATCTCCGCCAAAGATCATATCCCTAAGCTCTAATACCAACTTTGACACCCCCAAAATAGGTATACAACACCCATTCTGAGTTGTCAAAATACATGGTACAGAAACAACTACAACTTTATTAATACAACATAAAAACTGTGTGTTTAAAATATAAATATTGTCATCTAGACAATATCCACACTCAAATAAGTTCTCATTACAATTATTGATAAACTATTTTATAAAATAGTGACGACTACTAAAACAACTTCTAGAACCATCATTCCACACCCGGACTAGTACTCGCTATATTCTCGCCTCCTGAGAAGAAAAATGGAACAAAAAGGAAAAGGGTGAGCTCAACTAGCCCAGTAAAGAACATTATGACTAAGATAATATAAAACAAATTATCGTTAGTCTTCAACAGGAAAAAATCTAATAGAATACAATAGACAAACAAGTTTCAGATCAATATTCGGAGTGGAAATAATAATTCATTAGAAGAGTTAAGTAGAGAATGAAATCTACTATCTTCTATATATGAATTTAAAAGTTTATCGTCGATATTTTATCCCTGCAACATCAATCAATATATATCTGGAATCAAATATTCATCTTTGCACTACAGGCCAAAAATATTCATCAGTTGGTCATGCTCATCAAAACACCTGTTCATCTTTGCACTACAGGCCAAATATATTCATCAAAAATCATTCATCTTTGCACTACAGGCCAAAGATATTCAGTAATAGCATCATTTAGGACTGAGGATGATGAAAAATATTTTAAAGGAAACAAATCCAGTGAAACAAAATAACAAATATTAAGGATTCGAATTTCGGTTTATCCATGTCCAAAAATACCTCATAAATAATCATAGTGGAGTAAAATTTAAGAATGATCAAAACATGGATACAATCAAAGCTAGTATCCATAATAGATATTTTGGAGGAAAACCAAAAATTTAATTTTTCTGTGAATAGTGTCGTATTCGTGAATAGTGCCGTATACGTGAATAGTAACCCCGACACTAAAAGACAAGAATTTCATAAGAAAAATCTTACAAATATTCCAGCATAATGATATTGAAAGAAATAATATCATTTTTTTAAAAAAATAATATCCCTTACCTCGAAAAGACAGTACTTCTAACTGGAATACTGGATATAGAGCTGAAGGGAACTTGCACCGTATAGCAAAACTCAAAGTCTTAAAATACTCACAAGAATACGCTAGATAATATATAGAGAGAAATATTTCAGTTTCTGGTGTGATTTTCAATTCTAACCTAAGCACCCTATTTATAGGAAAATGCTTAGAACACCAAAGAAGAAATTAATAAATTATTAATATAATTAATTTAAATTCCTACGCCCACTTTTTTGTTCAAACTTCAGCCACACAAGTAGCCCACCTTACAAACTTACAAAAAATGTTTTTCTTATTAAAAATAATTAAAACTTTTAAAAAATAATTATTTCAGAACTTCAGAACTTCAATAATTCATAATAAATATCTCTTTTATCAGAAAAATTTGAACCTCATGTCCTTTCCATAGAAAATTCCATTCTCTACAACATTGCAGAAGAAAGATTTTCCAAATTCCAAACAGAAATTGACCGAAATCCATAAACGAGCAATTTTACAAGCTATAATCAAATTTCAGTCAAGAAATGGGGTCCACAAACATGAAAAAACATGTTTTAATCATTTAATGCAACACAAATACTCTTCCTCCTCATATTCTCATATATCCCACATTCATTGAAAAATATCATTATTATTATATTATAATAATAAAATATTATTTTATCAAAAAAGGTAAAATATCGATTTTCAACAATTGTCACTTTAAAAATTTTCTCCATCAATATCCACATAAAATGAATATTTTCCTCATCATATAAATCAATAATTAATTATTCACAAATAATATTACGTAATCACAACATCGATAAACCGTGCAATTCCCAGGAAGAGGGGCTTTCCAATAAGGATTTCTCTCATCTTGGCCTTGCAATTAGGTGACCAAACCTCTCCTTAGACAGAACTTTCTAGACATTGCAATAATGTTATCTAATAATATTATTCAGATAATATGAATTATTTCTCCGATAATGGAAAATACTATGTAGTGACAATTATTGAAACAATAGTAATATAAAATATCAACGTAGCAATTATTGAATCAATAAAATAAAATATTGAACAGTAATTACTGTAACAATTATTGAGTAGTGCCTTCTTACGTAAGAATCAATAATTGGTGCAATACTGGTGTATCTTTGTGCAACAACGCCAGACATCGTGTTTTAACCACCGGGTATTCCAACAGTATTATCGGTAACAACTACGCCGTTATTTATAAAGAACTTATACTTGTCATTTTCTTCATCAATCGCTTTTCGTTATGGGGCCCACAAAAGACTGCGCCGTCGTACGAATATTCCCCGATAGGAAGAATATTCCCCGACAACAATGAATATTTTATAACCACTTACTTATTTGAAATATTTTTGCATTTTACCCATAACTAACCACATTAATCAAATCAACCCTTACTATTTCAAAATAATAAATAGAAGAAATTAAATTTCATTTATTAATAATTTGGGGTCTTACAGCTGTGACGACTCTAGAAAAGTGGGCTGAAGGATGAATCCTAGTCCGCGTGGGTGAGGTACACCACCCGTCCACTCCTTGAACCGTGCAATAATAGCATGAGTGATCGCGTGGCTTGGATGCTGCAACTGCTCATTATTCCATTGGACTCCTTGTTGGGTACAGAGCATGGCTACCACTGATGCATGCGAAATAGTCCCAGTTATGATCCCTCGCATATAATGCAACTTGTTTTGATGAAATAAAAGGCCTACATCAATGTACTTGCATTGTAATGAGCTGACGAAACTAGTTTGGCATAGATAAACAAGTTCCATGCTTGGGCATATCGATTCAATGCTAACGATGGAAACGATTTTGGTTCAGTTGTCCCAGCTTTATACTTCCATTTGGTGCCCGGAATACACAAATCAGTAATCATAACTGCTAGATCCGTTTCTAAATATTCACCTTATATCCAATTTTCAGCCTCGGTCGGTGGTGCGTCATATATGTTGAATACTGCTCTGATCACTGAAGGTCAAAAATTCACCTGCTCTTCTCGAACTAGCGTTATGCCTCTTGTTATCATCTCTTTAGTATTTGCATAAAATTCTCTAACAATCCCCATTAGGATAGGCATAGGAGATGCAGTCAAGCCAACCCAATCTCTTTCGCGTATCATATACCAAAGTTGGCCATCCTGCTTCTCAGGTAGAAGTCCTCGTTCCTTTCACAAACAATTTGGCCACACTCGGATAATAGTCTTGTTGGGCTTCCATACTGATAAATTTACTCTCGTCCAAGACATCCACTTCTTAGTTATCGAAGGAAGATTCTGATGAAGAAGTGATGGAGATTGCTGCTCTTTTTGGGCCCATGTGTGGATGAGAGAGAGAATGCAGAGGGATTGTTGATGAGCGTACCCCCAAACTTACTGCTACACAACCAAAACAGAACCCTAGATTTATGTCAGGAAAGGGATTTGTGGGTAGGAACTTGTATGGGAGTTTATGAGTATTATGAATATGGGAGAATAGAGGAATACGCTTCTATTATATCAGCTGAGAGACCCAAGTAGACCACGACTTGGATTTTATACTTTAAAAAAATATCCACGTCTTTATCGCATGTGCCGCTGCGTCCTTGAATGGGTTACAGCGCAGCGAGCATGAGTGGTCAGAATCTGGTGCGAGAGATGTGGGGGCACGCGGTAGCATTGTGCAGGTGTGTAATCATTACACTACATGTGACGACCTCGCTTCTACATTCTACGATTTTACTCCCAAACTGATTACATGAGATTTCACTTTAAGATTCTTGCAGCACACCATTTACCCGTATCAATGTGAGAATTATAGAATAAGCATAAATGAACAAGTGGATTTTATACACTACGAAAAAAATGTCCCATGCATACTCTAGTACCTACTTACTTATGCTCACATAGCCCTCTATTACGAATGAAATAAAGATGAACTAGCTAAATACTACTGACTAAATAAAAAGAAAATAGAGATAGAGATAATGGGTTGTCTCCCATCAAGCGCTAAGTTATAGTCAGTTAGCTTGACTATCTCAGATGCTCATGTTGAAGAAAGAATTGAGGCGACTTTCTGTCTGTCTACCTTACCACCAAAGTAATGCTTTAAGCGATGTCCATTCACCTTAAAAGGCTTGTCTGGCAACGTATCGAATACTTCAATTGCACCATGCAGAAAAATAGTTTTCACTATAAATGGTCCTGACCACCTCGATTTCAGCTTCCCAGGAAAAAGCTTAAGTCTGGAGTTATAAAGCAAAACCCGTTGTCCTGGTTCAAATGCTCTCTCAATGATTTTTCGGTCATGCCATTTCTTCACTTTCTCCTTGTACAGCTTCGAATGCTCGTATGCTTGCAATATGAATTCATCCAACTCATTGAGTTGATGTAGGCGTTTCTCCCCGACAGCTTTCAAATCAAAATTTAGCTTTTGAATTGCCCAATATGCTTTATGCTCGAGTTCCATAGGAAGGTGGCAGGATTTTCCATACACGAGTTGAAAAGGTTACATACCCAACGGTGTCTTATATGCCGTACTATAAGCCCATACTGCATCATCCAACTTCAATGACCAGTCCTTCCTCGTGGGATTAACAACTTTCCCCAGGATTCTCTAAACTTCTCGATTCGACACTTCAGCTTGGCCATTCGTTTGTGGGTGATATGTTGTAGCAATGCAATGATTCACCCCATATTTAGCCAACAAAGTTGTAAACTGCCTGTTACAAAAGTGACTGCCTTCGTCACTGATGATAGCCCTTAGAGTCCCAAACCTCGTGAAGATACTTCTGTGTAAAAATATGAGGACGACCTTGGCATCATTTGTCGAAATAGCTACCACTTCTACCCATTTCGAGACATAATCTACAGCGAGCAGAATGTAGAGATTTTCGTAGGAAGAAACGAAAGGCCCCATGAAATCAATTCCCCATACATCAAAAATTTCTACTTCCAAGATTGTATTCAATGGAATTTCATTCCTTTTAGAGATGTTCCCCACTCGCTGACATCTATCACACCGCTGAACAAAACTGTATGCATCCTTAAAAATTGTCGGCCAGTAGAATCCTGCTTGTAGTATTCTAGTCGTTGTTCTTTCACCCCCATAGTGACCGCCATACATAGTAGAGTGACAATCCTGCAGAATCCCCTCGGTCTCGCTATATGGAATACACCTTCTTATAACTTGATCAAAGCATTGTTTAAACAAATAAGGCTCATCCCATATATACCATTTGACATCATACAGAAATTTCTTCTTTTGATAACCCACCAAATCAGAAGGCAGCATCTTATTCACCAAATAGTTTGCATAGTCGGAAAACCATGGCACTTCCCCTTTCACCACAAACAACTGTTCATCTAGAAAGGATTCATTGATTAAAACCTTGTCATTTGTCTCCCTTTCTGGATTCTCAAGTCGAGATAAGTGGTCCGCCACTTGGTTTTCAGTGCCTTTCCTGTCCTTGATTTCCAAATCAAATTCCTGCAGTAATAAAATCTATCTGATCAACCGAGGCTTTGCATCCTTCTTCACCACTAAATGTCGAATTGTGGCATGATTCGTATACACTATCACTATTGTACCGATCAAATATGCTCGAAGTTTATCAAAGGCGTACACCACTGCCAATAACTCTTTCTCCGTGGTGGTGTAGTTCAACTGTGCATCTGTAAGGGTCTTGCTGGCATAATAAATAACATGAAACATCTTCTCTTTCCTCTGCCCAAAGCAGCCCCTACGGCGTAATCACTGGCATCACACATCAGCTCAAATGGCAAATCCCAATCTGGTGCAGTAATAATTGGTGCAGATGTTAATTTCCCTTTTAGGTGCTCAAATGTCGACACGCAAGCCTCATCAAAGTTAAAATGTGAATCCTTCTCCAATAAAGTGCATAGTGGTTTAGTTAACTTGGAGAAGTCTTTGATGAATCTGCGGTAGAAACCTGTATGTCCCAGAAATCTGCGAACTCCTTTTACCGAAGTAGGTGGTGGCAATTTCTCTATAGTTTCTAGCTTTGCCCTATCTACCTCGAGTCCCTTCTTCAACACTTTGTGTCCCAGTATGATTCCTTTTTGTACCATAAAATAGCATTTTTCCCAGTTCAGTACTAGATTTGTTTAAACACACCGCTTCAAAACCATCACCAAATTTTCAAGGCATAGATCAGACGAGTCCCCGAAGACTGAGAAGTCATCCATAAATACTTCCACATTCTGCTCCACCATATTTGAAAATATAGCCATCATGCATCTCTGAAACGTGGCTGGAGCATTGCACAGCCCAAAAGACATCCTTCTGAAGGCAAATGTGTCGTAAGGACATGTGAAAGTTGTCTTTTCCTGGTCTTCTAGAGCTATCATTATTTGATTATAGCCAGAATATCCGTCCAGTAGGCAATAGTACTCATGACCTGCTAATCTGTCCAACATCTGATCAATGAATGGGAGTGGAAAATGATCTTTCCTTGTAGCTTTGTTGAGCCTGCAGTAGTCTATGCATACTCTGCACCCTGTCACTATTCGTGCTGGAATCAACTCATTATTTTCATTAGTCACTACGGTCATGCCACCCTTTTTCGGCACACACTGCACTGGGCTCACCCATGAGCTATCTGAGATCGGATAGATTATGCCTACATCCAGCCATTTTAGTACCTCTTTCTTAACAACTTCTTTCATTATCAGATTAAGTTTCCTTTGTTTCTCAACCGACGGCTTGCTTTCATCTTCCATCAGGATTTTATGCATACAAAACGAAGGGCTGATCCCTTTGATATCCGCTATGGTCCAGCCAATCACTGATTTTAACTCTCGAAGCACCCGTAGCAGTTTTTCTTCCTAAAAAGATGTTAATGCAGAGGAAATAATCACAGGTAGCTTTGAATCTTTATTTAAAAATGCATACCCGAGATGTTCTAGAAGTGGTTTTAATTCAAGTTCTGGAGGTGTCTCAAGAGATGGCTTTAATTTTACTAATGATTCTCCCGCTTTTGTCAATGGTTCAACATGTGTTCTAAATTTTCTGACTTGTGTAGTGATATCCAGATATTTCACAAGTTCATCAAGTTCCTCATTCTCCAAATCTAAATTTTTAGCAATTATTCTCCTTAAAGGTTCATCATCCACTCGACTCTGTACTTCATCATTTACGACCTGATCCACCAAATCAACTAGAAAACATTCCTCTTCATCTATTGTTCATAGCTTTAAAGACATTAAATGTGACCTCTTGATCATGAACACGTATAGTGAGTTCCCCCTTCTGCACATCGATCAGAGTCTTGCTTGTGGCTAAAAATGGTCTCCCCAGTATAATTGGTATACTTTTATCTTCTTCGTAATCCAAAATGATGAAGTCAGCCAAAAATATAAATTTATCCATATTCACTAATACATCTTAAACAATTCCTCGTGGATAGGTAATAGATCTGTCAGCTAACTGCAAAGAAATGATTGTTGGCTTTGGATCCAGTAGTCCCAATTAATTGAACAATGATAAGGGCATCAAATTTATGCTCGCCCCAAGATTATACAAACAATTTTCAAAATTCATCTTCCTGATTATGCAGGGGATTGTGAAACTACCCGGATCCTTCAACTTCGGAGGTAACTTCTTGCTGAAGTATTACACTGCATTCTTCTGTCAAGGCTACTATCTCAAATTCGTCTAATCTCCTTTTCCTTGATAGTATACCTTTCATAAACTTTTCATAGCTTGGCATTTGTTCCAATGCCTCGGCTAACGGTATGTTGATCTGCAGCTTTTTGAATACCTCCAAGAATTTGTTGAACTGTTTATCTTCCCTTTTCTTATTTAATCTCTGCGGATACGGAACTTGAGTGTGAATTGGTGGTACTGAACTCTTAAACGTCTCCTCTGGACCTGCTTTATCTTTCTTTTCCTGCTGAACCTCAGACATTTCCAGATTTTCTTTCTCCGTAGCTGGTTCCTTCCGCTTTTCGCAATGCTGCTAACCTCCTTCAGGTAAAGAAGATGGTATGCGACGCTGACTAAAGATTCGACAAATCTTTCCCAGATCTCAATGTGATCACTTGACACTGTTCCTTCCCATCTCTTCTTGGACTTGTCTCTGTGTTACTTGGCAGTGCACCCTGGGGCCTATTTGTAAGCATGTTCGTCATCTGCCCCATTTGAGTTTCCAGATTCTTAATATCCACTGCTTGGCTTTTGATCATAACCTTTGTATTTGCCATGTATTTCATCATCATCTCCTCCATTTCTGATTTCTTTTCTTGCTGAGGTGCAGCTAGAGTGTGATGTTGTTGTTGAGAAAATCCCGGCGGAAAAGGTGGTCTAGGATTAAACTATGGATGCGCTGGTTATGTCTGAAACTGATTATTTGATTGAAATTGATTCTGCTGATTCCCTTTGTTTATTTGACCAACTAAAGTTTGGATGATTTTGGTTGTTCGGGTGGTATGTGTTCTAAAACTGACCTTGGTCTTTTCTGTAGTTGTTCATATATTGCACTGACTCTGAGCTGATAGCACATTGATCCGTCGAGTGTGTCCCCGCACAAATCTCACATACGAAGGCAACTGTCTTTGTTTTACCTTATGCCAAAGTATTTATCGTATTTGCTATGGTTGCCATCTGTGCTGACAACTGAGTAATAGCATCAACCTCCAACACACCTGAAACTTTGGGTTGTGGCATCCGAGATGTAGGATTTTAAAAATTGTTCGATGTCTTTGTCTCGATAAGGTTATAGGCTTCTTTATATCTTTTTGCCCAAAATGCCCCTCCTGCAGCTGCATCTACAGTCGGTCTCGATTGCCATCCCAATCCATTATAGAACGTGTTAATCACCATCCAATCTAGCATACCGTGATGTGGACTCTTTCTCAGCATTTCTTTATATCTCTCCCATGCTTCATACAAGGATTCACCCTGTTGTTGCTCAAACTGAGAGATAGTTGTCCTCATCTTTGCAGTCTTAGCCATTGGGAAGAACTTAGCTAAAAACTTATGTATTAAGTCCTCCCATGTAGTTATAGATCCTGCTGGCAAAGAATGAAGCCAACTTCTTGCTTTGTCCCTCAATGAGAATGGGAATAGCCTAAGTCTGATAGCATCCTCCGTCACACCGTTGTATCTGAATGTATCACAGATTTTAATGAAACTCAACCGGTGTTCATTCGGATCATCTGTAGCGGCGCCCCCAAATTGCACCGAATTCTGTACCATCTGAATAGTGCCCGTTTTTATCTCGAATGTATTGGCTGCTTTCGCTGGTCTGACGATGCTAGACTGTAGTCCATTTATATTGGGCATGGAATACTCCTCCAGAGCTATGCTCCTCCCTTTGCTCTTCTCCTTATGCCTCGGCTGCCATATTAGCTGTCCTATTTTCTATCTGTGCTTGTAAATTTCTATGAACACTCGATTTCCAACTAAAATGAGATAAGACTAGAATTGTCTAAGTCATACAATATAGCTTAAAACTAATGATAATAATATTAAATTAAACGCCTTTCCCCGACAACGACGCCAAAAACTTGTTGCCTCTTTTTTAGTCTTAACAAAAGAGCTCTAACTCATGCAAGCATACATGTGTCAACAAGAAATACAGAGAAAGTAAAGTATCGATCCCATAGAGAAAGTTGTTTAATTCAAATCACTATGCATTAACTAAATCACTATATTTATATGCTCAAACTAATGAATAAGATTGGTTTGTTCTCGAATCGCGAATAACAACTAAAACAATAATAACAACGGAATAAATCAAATCTGGAAATAATGGGATCCTAACTTCATTTAATATTTCATTTAATCACCACTATCATGCATGACTTGTTCACATATCACAGGAAAGTAGCTAAGAGCACTAAAAGAGTTTTAGCCATTTTTCAATGCACTAAGACCTACTTACACAGCATCCACAGATGATAGACTCTATGTAATCATCAATATAACCAAAATCACTATATGTCTATGTGAAATTGCAACTATATTGAATTTAAGTACAAGCCCTTATTCTAACTCATACGGTGAAACAAAGATATATGTCTATCAGTTCACGTAAATACACAAGCCATATAAAAAAATTTCATATAACGTATACTATCATGATTATAATCCATACTTGAATGTTCATTGTCAATTCCATACAAGTACTGAAATGAATAGTGATCAAGCATTCATAAATACAAAACAATCATGATAGACATCCCATATGATATGTAAAACAATCCAGCATTCAAGCATGCAATCAAACTACATATTAAAATCCGTTAGAATCCCATAAATGGAGTTTAGTTCATGACTGAACCAAAAGCCATTATGGGATCAAATCTAAACATGATTAATAAACAAACAATTGAAATATGAAAGATAGAACTATCAAACCCAATTGCTGAATATAATCCTCTATTAATATTCAAATCCTCATAACAATCCAGCAAATACTATTAATAATCTACTCTGATAGAAAATCCGAAGAAGAAGTAGAAAAGTAGAGTTTTGACCTCCTTCTACGTTGGAATCTCTCCCAGAGAATAAACCCTAGTTACTATGATGAAAACACGACAAAAGATATCAAAGATACGTCTGACACCAGTCAAATATCGTTTTTAATCACTTACAACCATTTCAATTAAAAAATAAAATAAAACAAATCAGCAGCTTCAGACCTCGTACGCGACCGCGAGCTCTTCCAGCCTAATACACGCGCGGGTGCGAGACTTGCAGTAAGTCGTGATGTCTAGCCAGGCTCTCGCGCAGGCGCGTGTCCCCTAAGCTTGTCATGCTCGTGGCCATGCAACTTGCAGTAGGTAACATTGTGCCGGGTGGGTACTAGCGGCGGCGCAGCTCTCAAGCTCATCTGCGGCCATGGCCGCCGCGGCTTGCAGTCGATGAATTCTGGTTCTGCTCCTGAGTTTGGTTCTGCATTGTTGCTGCTGCTAATGAAGTGCCCTACGTCCATCCATGCTCCACTCAATCCTCAGCCATGTATATCCCAGCTTTTGCCTCGCCTCATGCGTCCATTAGCCTCGTGCTCTATAATACTACCAAATTAGGCCGATTCCTGCACTTATTCACCAAAAGGAGTTTTAAGTGTATGCAATGCAAACTAACATGAAATGCAGCTAAAATGTACTTGAGATGGGCATAGTTCGCATAAATTGGTACTCTATAAGTAGGTATAAAACCCACTTATCACATGTAGAATACTCTAGCGAACAACCCGGATGGCTAACAGAGAAAGAAACTATCTCACGATGATCCCAACATGCGTACACCCAGGATCGGTCCTCTACTGATAGATGGCGAGAAGCTAAACGCTGACCTAGTGCCCCCTCAAAAAGATGAAAGTCCTGAAACTGGTCAAACTGCGACATCACGGCCAGCGGGTGGTAGGTGGTCATACCCCTCAAACCAGCCAGAGGGAGATAGTCCATGCCTGGAGCATGAGTAATAAAGCTGTAAGGTGAGCTAAGCCCTGTACACTGCAGGATGTCAAACGAATCACTGATCGTCATCAAAATATCTACCAAGACATAGCGTCTGTACACTCCAATGACTTAAAGGAGTAAGACATAGCTATATCATGGGTAAAGCAGTACCCGTGTCGACGGAAGGTCCTAATCAGTCTCAAGTGTGACATAAACCACACGTACAACATGATCGAACTGCCTGTAAATACCCTTACAGGGTAAGTGCTGCAAAACGTGGCCGACCTCAACGTCTTCACCACGATCATCGGAATGATGGTATGACTCTCCCTAAGAGCTCTCACTGCCATGATAACACTGATATCCATCTCATCCATATACCGTGGCATATACACATAGGCCACTACGCATATTAAGAATGTATCCACTCTAGCCAAATGCCACTTGTCCTCTTGTATGGTGAAATCCCCAGAATGCCGAGCATAGCTGTCCTTTGAGCCAAATCTGTCAGTCAGAAAACGTTGGGATATCACGTGGCCGGATGTGATCTCATCCTGCACAACCCTAGGCCTCAAGCCAGTGAGGGTCAAGAACTGTTGACTCATGTCCCCAATAGCTATGTGCACGCAAGGTCTGTCGACTGGCAGCATCGTCAAACGTGCATACTCCTCCAGAGTCGGAGTCAACTCCTGGGTCCCAAATTAGAAAACATGCCTCGCTGATACCCAATGATCCAGAATGCCCTCCAAAAATCTTGCGGGAACCTAAAATATCAAGAGGGTCATAGTATGCTTCAACAGCTGATCTACAGTCACCCCATCTGATGGTGACATACTATCATACCATGATCTAAGACGTGATGCCACTAATAATGGTGGGTTATGATCTATGCGGCTTACTGTCGAAGAAGACATCTGTTTGGGCCGTATCATAAGACCATCCAGGGGTCAATGCTAAATATCTCTGGACATATATACATATGCATAACATGATACATGCATTATAGATAATAGATGGAAATATGATATAGGGAATGAAAAATTGTACATATATTCCTAAGTATATCATCATCTACATACATCATCTCTGTACAACTAAAAATACAGGGAAATGGGGCACAAACGCCCTACCACTAACAAAGGCCTATCAAAAGATATAACGAGAATGGGGCACATCCACCCAATATCTAACAGAGGACTATAAAAAGAGATAACGAGAATACACATCAGAAGAAGACAATGGTGTCAATATCTACATCATCAATTATGTCCACCTGATGTAACTCCTCCTGAGTTACTGGATCTCTATCAACGGGGATATCAGGCTTATACAAAGGAGGATCTACGTCGGCAAAGCCAAATGGGTCATCTGAGGGGCCAGCGCCTGAGCTGGAAGGATCAAATAAATCTGCCTCTGTCGGATCTTTGCCCAAATGTTAGATAAAGAAATGTGCTCGGTCTAGTCGCTGGGTCAAACTGTCAATCTGTGTCAAATGAGTTAGATCTCGAACATAGGCTAGCCAATCCGTCATCATCACGGATACTGAAACCATATCCCCCATCAACTGAGTGGCGCTGCTCTGGGATCCAATAGTACGAGAGGACCACCAATGCTGGAATATCTCCTGAGTGCATAGACCCTCTGACTGTGCAAAACCGTCAACACCCAATAATAGGATATCAATGACGGGTGACTGCAATACAGGCCAATAACGCCTGGTAGGAGGCAAGATTGGCATACGGATCTCTCTTGTGGTGTTTCTAATAGCATGCTCTCCTAAATAGAGCTCCCATCCTCCATCTGTGAAGAGAGGAACCCTACTGGTGGATATCACGTGCTCGACGCCAGTCGGGTACCCATCCTCAAATCCAATGGCCAAGTGCTCCCCAGAATAGGGAATCCATGTGATGACGTCAGCTGTCAACAACTCCAGTTGTAGGCGGCAATGAGAAAAAACCCTCAGCTACAGGGACCTCCGCTAGTATGGAATGATGACATCGCCGTCCTCATGGATAGGTATCTAAACCTAACACACTCACAGGACGCAAACATGGAAGCCTCTCATAAGCCCAAAATTTCCAACACAAAGGCAAACATCTGCTATTAGTAAACACTCTTAACCTATACATAGGAAACTACAAGAGAAATACTCACCAGGAAAAATGGGCAAAATCCTAAACAAACCTCGGTCAAGCCCTGCAAACGCATACGCATGCCCCTGAGGAAATAGGTGAAGGTATAGGAACCCCAATCATACTCTCCTATACGGTCCACATGTTACGTGGCACTGATCAAAGAGAACGACACCGTAGAAGAGTTATCTACTATGAAGCAGCCTCTAATGATCATCAGGAATAATTTCCAAAGAATGTGATCCCTGACACTGACATCAGCTGGCATGGGCTCGCTCAACAGCCCATTCATAGAATCCACGCTCAAAGGACCCGTACGGACAGTCCTGCCCTTGAGCGCCTCCGCCGAAACTCCTAACAAGGATCTGATGGTAGTAGGGGTGATATCTGCCATGCAAGGCATTGGTGCCTCTCCAAACTCCATACCTTTGATAAACCGCCAATTCATCGGCGTCATCATCACCTCACAATCCAACAAATGGAGTAACTGAGTCTTGTGAAACCAGCGCTCAGACAATGCCCTGAGGTAACCCTAGGGATATCGACGGGGAAGGATGGAAAAGAATGCCCCAAATCCCTAGTCATGCACAATTGCTCTATAGTCAGGATGTATAGCTTGGTACATGGAGTGAATGTTGAACCAGTTCCCTCGAGGATGTGTAAAGCAGGGAACCTACATGAAATACAGATCGACATCAGAATCCTTTACTCCTCATCAATAGGAAAGAAGGAAGATTAAAGATCTAACGTTATACCTCGTAGGCGTTTAAGTACATCGAGGGATGTCGACTCAAATCACCCAGAAACTCTAGGTTTGCCACCTGAATACTCGGGAGATCCTTACGGTGAACATGTGCAGTAAGAGCGGGGTCCGCAACTGGAACATCCTCCTCTTCGTCCTCGACATCTGGCACATCAACCTGGACTGGACGTATCACCGCCTCTACAAACCGACAAGGCTGTCTAACAGAATGGGGTCGAGGCACTTCAGAAGCCCTCCTCTGTACACCAGAAGTGGTCCTGCGGGAACTACTCAGCTGATACAGATCCATAATATCTGGATAACAAGTCTCTAAATCACCTCAGAAAGGGTGTTGTAATTTCTAACCTGGAGATTTCTTTTCAAAATGCATTTTATGACTACATGCATGCATGCATTACTTTAACATACGTCTATAGTAGAGTTAAAAATCCATGACTATTCAATGCCTACATTTTGGGAAATTTTGCCATAGTCCCCTCTGTAAATAGAACTATCCGCATGCACATAGGCATGACTAGGTGGCCAATCAGTAACACACCTGCCCACAGCCATATACATACTATATGCATAAAAAATCAAAGTCATCAATCCATAAGGGTAGTTTAATTACCAGGATTACCTTGTATTTTTACCTTTTGCTCATTTGTCCTCAAATAGGATAAGAAATAGCAAAAAAATGTGCCAATTTGACTGTCTCAAAAGTCAAATTTTTTAACATCATTATGTTTATCATGGTTTAATACTAACATTTGCTATGTTGAATATTTTTTATCAAGTCATTTGAGCATACATATTCACTACTATGTGTTTAGATGCATTTGATGTGATAACTCATTTTCTAACGGATAAAAACTGGAAAAGAATACATGCATACATTACCAGGACAGTGTAGAACACTTGTACAGTGACAAAATTTGCAGAAAGACGTCTGAACTCAGCAGATTTGAAGAAGAGCTCTCAGATTTCCTTCGCGGCGCAACATCAAATGACTTGAGAAAGCAACCTACAACATTAATATCCATTCATGGCTGGTTGTAGGTCCACCTATGGCTACTGCATGTGTACTTGTGGCACCCTTACGAGGGTCCCACCCCTCCGGCTCGGTCCAGTTTGAGTTGCAAAGGAGTTCTCCCAAGCTGAAAAGGCCAAATCACGAATAAAAACGCTACGCGATTGAGCAGAATAGCTTACAATCCTTGTTTTCTCAGACTGAACCATTGGTTTGCACATAACTCATTGGTGTTCGCCCAAGAACATGATACACTATGCCGATGATCTCAGCTGTTACAAGTCACACTCGACAATACCGTATGTGTAGCGCCCCCAAATCCGGGTCCTAAATCACCACAGATCTGGTACACTAGTTCTAACTATTGCGGAAGATATAAACATAAATAATTTATAGATTAATCATTATACAATAATCCCAAGGTCGAGTAACCATAACTTATACACAATTCATTATCCTATCTGACATACAAAATTTTTATCATACATTATTGTTACCAATCTATCTCCATATGTAAACTAAAGTTGGAACTGTCTTTAACATTTCCTTGTATCCGACGCATTCGCCTTAATCCGCAATGTTTTATCATGATATAGCAAGGGTGAGCATGAATGTTGCCCAACAAGTTTAAATTTTATTTAAGGATATATCATGATTAAAAGAGTCTGAATAATAAGCTGGCTATAATTCAACAATGTTGTTGTGAATTAGCACGAACAAAATTTTGACTGAACAAGTATTAAACATGAACAAATATATCTGAACTGAATGGTAATGAAGGTGATCAGCCTTTCATACCTGACTTATACATATAATATATACAGAGTACAATTCTACATGGCAATCAACAATGATTAACCATAAGCATATCTGAATGAAACAACTCTTAGTAGAGTTAAGAAAAACTTGTCTGTACCGTTGATTACCATTACGAAATATAACTTAGCTTTATCTGAAGACATAATATAGATAATACCGATCTCCAAACATTAGAATAATATCATCACAGTATAAAATAACCTAAACACATTACCACATAATCCTATCAGTCTATACAACACATAAGACCTAGTATCAAGTCAAACTATTGCAGTCTGATTTGAGTTCGATACTATTCTAACATCCCGATTGCCTAATTGGATAAAAATCGAGTTTAAGTTCAATTAAACTCTGCCTAAACACTTAACGATTATCTTAGGTAATTTATAAATCAGTTAACATAATTTTCATAAGCTCATAATAATTTTCAAGTAATTATTATCATTTATCATGATTTTTAATATCATATTTATATGATTTAAATACCGCTTAATTCTATTATCATTAATATTAATTTAATATTAAATATTAATGAAATCCTTAACATAATATTATAATATATTTATAATATCTCAAAGTATTTTGATACTTTATTATTACCATTAAATGATTTTTAAGTAATTAAAACCATTATTAATTATCCGCCATTAATATTAAAATATTAATATTTTTCGTGACAAAATATCAAAAGTTATATTTCACAACTTCAAATATTTTTATAACACTTAAATTATTTTTATATGATTTTTATATCATAAATTTATTTCCCCATAATTTATTTAATATATTTATTAAATAAATTAATTACCATTAATAATATATTATTAATGAATTCATCACAAAAATATTAAAATTCATTAAAAATAACTTAAAATATTTTCTTATACCATAATATAAATTTTAAATGATTTTTCAAGTATTAAAATCATTTTTAAGTAATTTATTTAATATTAAAATTAAATAAATTAAATACCATTTATATTCAAAAAATAGTAAATATATATGAAATATACTTAAAATAATTAAAAACTAATTTTTAGGCTTTAAAATAATTTTTAATAATTTATTATGTATTTTTAATAATTAAAAACCATTTAATACTAATTATTTAATAAAAATACTAATTTTATAATTAATCTGTCGTTAAGGTCCTATAATGATTTAAGCTGTCGCTTATAGGTGTTCTTTGGGTCGTTTTGAGGAAAACCAGAACATCATGTCAGAGTTCAAGGTACACACTTTGACCAGTGCTAGATTCATGATCTTTAAGTTTTATGGGCTGCTTAAGTGTTCATGCCATAGTATAAATGTAATTCTACAATTAGTGACTGATTCCATGACCAAACAACAACAGATCTGTAAGATAAAGACCATACAAAATCATGTCGAGACATTGTTCTTCATTTATGGGTTTTCCAGAAATGAAGAACAGTCCAAGTGACTACCTTTCAATCCTTGTAACTTGCAGACTATGTATTGTTTGTGTTATCTAAAGGTTCGATCTTGAAGACCACATGACAGGGTACAATTATATAGCATCATAACATAATAACATCATAACACCAGAAAGATTAAGGCTAGTCAAAGTCTGACAAAAAAATGGATTATGAACAATCTGGGGTTTCTAGATCATTCTTCCGGTTGATCGGTCAACGTAGTTTGACCACTATTATTTTCGATTCTGATCATGATCTTGTGGGTATAAGGGCTTTGATGTGTAGGTCGCATGTCATACTATCACGATCTAACACTAACATGGTAAGTAACTGTGAAGCCCCAAAATTAGGTATACATCACCCATCTTGGGTAGTCAGATACATGGTACATAATTTAAATACAACTTACTAATATAACTGTCGTGTACAATACGACATAAACTGTGAGTTTGAATACAAATATTGTTTACTAGAGATCATACAAACTCAAAAGGAGTCCTCATTACAATTATTATCACACTATTTCACAGAATAGTGAGGACTACTAATGCTATCCTCTCGGACCATTACTCCGTTCTCCCCGACTCGTCCCGGCTATATTCTCATTTTCAAGAGAACAAAGTGAAAGAAAGAGTGAGCTCAACTAGCTCAAGAAGAAATATTATGACTAAGATAATGCGAGAATAAATTATCATTAGCCTACAACGTGTTAAAGCGATAAAATATAATGAACATCAAGTTTAAGCTGCAATGAACCAAAGAATCCATTAAAAGAGTCAAGTAGAAAATAAAATCTACTATCTTTTATGGTTTAAAAGGTTTTTCATCTTTGTTATAGCCGAGACTCAAACTTTAATAAATATTCCACATCATCGAATCACCCCTCGCACTACTTCTGCCAAGGATATTCTTTAGTATCACGACCACAATTATTCATGCACTACGGGCCAAGAATATTTGTGTATTCATTAATGGTCATGATCATGCCAACAATCGTCCATCAATGCACTACAGGCCATCGAGGATTTTTACCACATCATTTGTAACATTACGGCCATGATTATAACGAATAGTCTCTCGGTCATAATCATACCAAGTCCATCTATGCACCACAAATGTGCCATGATGACTTTCAACATAATATAAACATGAGGATGATGACAATGATATAAGAATTCAATAAAACAAGTTCAAGAATTAATTTATCTAGGAACCAATAACATCCAAATCATCAACATGATCTTTGCTTTGTAGAGTAAAATTCAAGAATATCGAGAAGAATATTTCCATGAAAGGATCTTTGGATGAAGCGCAAATATCAAGGATATTCCACTAATTTCATGGAGTATAGAAGTCAAAGTTTTAACCAACTGGGTATAATAAAGAATGGAATAACAAAAGAAATCACCATGCATGCGATAGATCGCACGACAAAGGAGTTATTCCAGCGTAATAATAAATAACGGAACCGGTCCCACAGAAAGCGCAGACGAGGATATTCCAATGAATAATAAAGAATGGAACCGGTCCGACGTAAAAACACATGCAGACAGGATGTTCCAATGTAATAATAATAAAGATGAACAGTCCTGTGTAAAACACACCCATGTGATGTTCCAATAGAATAATAATAAAAGGCGGAACCAGTCCGTGTAAAACACATGCATGACGAGGATGTTCCCAATGAATAATAGAAGAATGTCACCAAGTATAGGGTAAACCACGTATACAAAGTTATTCCAATGAATAATAAGCAATTGAATAACAACAGTTCTCTTCATGAATAAGAAAGAATAACACCCCTTACTTTTAGTAGGAGATTGAATCTTTGCAATAGTGTATTAACAAAATACTCTTCTTCTTTTCTCTTATTCTCTCTATACTTTCTCTCTATAGCTTGAATGAATTCGTGAAAATAATGAAGCACTAGGCCTCTATTTATAGAAGATTTCTAGCTTAGCACCGCCATGTGAAAAGGCAAGTGGCTTGACGATTGGTGATGTGAAAAAAGTGTTTTGGCGCTGTAATATGAAATGACAAGTGGTTCGGCGCCTGTAATGTGAAACGACAAGTGGTTCGGACGCTTTGTAATGTGAAACGACAAGTGGTTCGGACGTCTGGTAAAGGTAATTCTTCACGACGAAGGTAATTACTATTCACAAAGGTAATTACTATCGACGAAGGTAATTACTATCGACGAAGAGACTCTTAGATGATGACATATGGGCCACCCATAAAATAATCAAACTTACCACAAACGCCTCATAATGAGACTCTTTATATACATCAAGGATTGAATAAATATTACCACAAATCATTTTATTTTTAATCAACACATATTTAATCTATCAACAATTATTAATCATTTATAACTTGTCGTCTCAATTATTGATTTAATATTATAACATATTATCTGATGATACTATGACAATAATTGAATCAATAATATAAGAGATATGATGCAGCAATTTATCGTAGCAATAATTGAGCATAGTTGAGTGACTTTTCACGTAAGCATCAATAATCAATATCGTGTGCTACTATACAACTACGCCAGACATCGCATTTACTTTTACTACCTAGGTAGTAGTTCAGCGCTTTTAACGGTAACACCTCCGCCGTTATTTTTATAGAAAGATAATTTTGTCGTTTTCTAACTACGACAATACTTCCGTTAATGGGGTCCACTTAATGATTGAGCCGTCGCATTTAATATTCCCCGACAAAAAGAATATCCCCCCACCAAACGAATATTTTATAACAACTTGTTTACTTTTGCAAAATTTATAAATATTACCCATAATTATAAAATTATATCAAATTTATTCCATAATATTCAAAAATAATATTTATAGAAAATTCATCTTTATTTATAAAAGTTGGGGTCTTACAACCTCCCCTTCTTATGAAATTTCGCCCTCGAAATTAGGTTACGTACCTGGTATGTCGAAGAGGTAAGGATACCTTGATTTTATTTCAGATTCTAACTCCCAAGTCATTTCCTCAACATCGTGGTTCCTCCATAAAACTTTGACTTGAGGTATAACCTTGGAGCGTAGAATATGTTCCTTCTTATCCAAGATTTGAATAGGAACCTTTTCATACGTCAAATCTTTCGCTATTTCGTTCGGTTCTAACTCAATAATGTGGTTCGGGTCTTTCACATTTTTACGTAACATAGATATGTGAAAAACGTTATGAACACGAGACATACTTGGCGATAAAGCGAGTCTATAGGCCACAGTTCCTACTCGATCGAGGATTAAAAATGGACCGATGAATCGAGGATTGAGTTTTCCTCTCTTTCCAAATCTTGTAACTCCTTTCCATGGAGCAACTCTTAACAACACATGATCTCCTATATCGAATTCCACGTCCTTTCGATGAAGATCAACATAACTCTTTTGTCGATTTTATGAGGTTTTTATACGTTGTCGGATTGTTTGAATCTTTTCCGTAGTCATACGTATCAACTCCCGGCCCCAACAACGCGTTGCTTCACCCACCTCATCCCAAAGACATCGAGAACGACACTTTCTTCCATACAACGCTTCGAATGGAGCCATGCTAATACTTGCTTGATAACTGTTGTTGTAGGAAAACTCCACCAATGGTAAGAACTTGTCCCAACTTCCCTTGAAATCAAGGACACAGAGTCTTAATAGATCTTCAAGAGTTTGAATAGTCCTCTCCGATCGTCCGTCCGTCCCGAGGATGATATATACCGAAGCTAAATCGTAAGTCTGTGCCCATAGCTTTTTGCAAACTAACCCAAAATCGTGAAGTGAATCTTGGGTCTCGATCGGAGACTATGGATACCTAAGATACCATGCGATCTTACAATCTCGTTTATGTACATACTGAGCAAGACGTTCAAGTGTATAAGTTTCTCGTATCGGAAGAAATGAGCGACTTGGTCAATCTATCAACAATGACCCAAATCGCATTTATGCCTTGAGAAACCTTAGGAAGGCCAGAATTGAAATCCATGGTAATGTGCTCCCACTTCCATTCTGGAATTTCAAGTTGTTGCAATGGACCTTTTGGTACTTGATGCTCCGCTTTAACTCGTTGACAAGTTAGACACCTTGAGATAAACAGCGCTATCTCTCTCTTCATATTGCTCCACCAAAATGAATGACAAATATCATGATACATTTTGGTGCTCCCAGGATGGATTGCAAAGGGTGTGTTGTGCGCCTCCATCGTGATATTATACTTTAAATCAGGGTCGTTAGGAACACAAAGTCTGGAGTTGACTCGAAGTATTCCTTCTTCATCGATTCTTACTTCCGGCATAGCACCTTCCTGCACTTTCTTCCACATACGCATCAGCTCCAGTTCTGTAGCTTGAGCAGCTTTAACTTTATCGATTAAAGTCGGTTCTACTCGTATACTCGCTATCATCACATGCATCCCTGGAGTCTTTAACTCTATCTCCATCCTTTGCAAGTCACACAAAATGGGCCTTTGCATTGACAATATCGCACTCGTACTTGCATATGATCTTCTACTCAATGCGTCGGCTACCACGTTCACTTTTCCAGGATGGTATTGGATGGTATGATCATAATCTTTCAACAGTTCAAGCCAACGTCGTTGTCGCATGTTGAGTTCCTTTTGAGTGAAGAAATATTTGAGGCTTTTATGATCCGTAAAGATCTCCACTTTCTCCCCATACAAGTAATGCCTCCAAATTTTAAGTGCAAAGACAACAGCTGCCAACTCTAGATCATGAGTAGGATAATTCCTCTCATATTCTTTGAGTTGTCGCGAGGCATAGGCTATAACTTTTCCATGTTGCATGAGAACACATCCCAACCCTTTGCGAAGCATCTTTGTAGATGACAAATCCTCCGAGCAGATGGTATTGTCGTAACAGTCTTGAAATAAGTCTCCTCTTGAGTTCTTGAAAACTCTTCTCATATTCTTCGCTCCAACCGAACTTTGTATCTTTCCGAGTCAGCTGAGTCAATGGAGTAGCGATTCGATAAAATCCTTCCACGAATCTCCGATAATAACTAGCTAAACCGAGAAAGCTACGTACTTCGGTCACTGATTTAGGGTGTTCACAGCTTTGAATAGCTTCAATCTTTGTTGGGTCAACAGATATTCCATGACTTGATACCACGTGCCCAAGGAATGCTACTTCTTCAAGCCAGAACTCGCATTTCTTCAACTTGGCATAAAGCTTATATTCACTAAGCTTTTGGAGTGTCAGCCTCAAGTGTTGCTCATGATCTTCACGGCTTTTGGAATAAATAAGGATGTCATCAATAAACACGACCACAAAGTGATCCAAATATTCCTTGAATACTCGGTTCATCATATCCATGAAGGCAGCAGGAGCATTAGTCAATCCAAAGGACATGACTAGGAATTCATAATGCCCATACCGAGTTCTGAAAGCCGTCTTTGGAATGTCAGCGGTTCTAATCTTCAATTGGTGATATCCGGAACGAAGATCAATCTTTGAAAAGAATTTGGCTCCTCATGTTGGTCAAACAGGTCATCAATACGTGGCAATGGATACCTATTTTTGATGGTGACATGATTCAACTCCCGATAATCAATACAAAGTCGCATACTCCCATCTTTCTTCTTCACGAATAGAACAGGAGCACCCCAAGGAGAAGTACTAGGACGAATAAAGCCAATGTTTAACAATTCCTGCAGTTGGGTCTTTAACTCCTGAAGTTCAATAGGAGCCATTCGATATGGGGCTTTGGAAATAGGTGTTTGTCTTAGGGTTCAAGGTCGATACAAAATTCAATTTCACGCCCGGGGTAGGCCAGAAGTTCTTTGAGAATACGTCAAGAAATTTATTAACAATAGAAATATCGTTCAAAACTGACGTATTTTTGTTTAAATCTGTGACATGAGCTAAGAAAGCTTGACATCCGTTTTTCAATAAACGAATAGCTTTATGGCTTGAGATGACCGTGATTGATTTTAATGGTTTGGTAGCTTGAATTCGCATAATTGGTTGGTTAGGAATATGAAAGCTAACAATCTTACGAAAACAATCAATTTTTGCATGATAAGTAGTTAACCAATCAATCCCTAGAATCACGTCAAATGCAAGTATTTTTAATGAAATAAGATCGACAGGTAATGTGAGGGTACCGATTTGAACCAAACATGACTTATAAATAGTGGATGTAATGAAGGTTTCTCCCAACGGAGTTTCCACAGATAAGTCAAAGTCTAATTTCTCCGGAGTCAAATTTAATCGATGAGCGCAAGTAGGAGAAATAAAAGAATGGGTAGAACCGGTATCAAATAAAGTATAGACTTCATTAGAGTTTATGATAAGCTTACCCGTGATGACCTCACTCGGGTTCCTTGCTCTCTGGGAGGTCACAACAAACGCTCTCCCTTGCACTACCGGTTTTGACTTTTCTGGGACGGCCTTTGGTGCCTCCATCCTAGCTGAATTTGTCTTCGGTAAACGACAAAATTGAGCTAAGTGACCTTCTCTTCCACAATTATAACATGCTTTGGACGGCATGGCGCAGTTTGGACTGATGTGTCCCTCTCCTCCGCATTTGAAGCATATGATAGGTGGTCTTTCTCCTTCCTTAACAACGGGTGCTGGTGCTGACGTCTTTCCATCATTGTTAAATCTCCTTTTCTTGAAATGTCCATTCTTATTGTTTTGGCCTTGATTACCACCGAAGTGGTTACCATATCTGGCCAGTCGATTCCCTCCACGCTTGTTATCACCGCTTCGATGACTACTCTCGCTAGTATTATAATTTTGCCGACTGCTCTCTTTTAGTTGCGTTGACTCATTATCGCGCTCCACTAATTGAGCCCTATTTACAACATCTGAATACAAACACAGTTTATGCAAAATAAGATGTTGACGTATCTCCGGCTTCAAACCTCTTAAAAACATTCGCGCCATTCTCTCTTCATTATCCACCAAGTGGGACGCAATCCGTGATAACTTCGCAAATTTTGCCTCGTATTGCGACACGGTCATATTGTTTTGTTCCAACTTGATAAACTCCACCTCCTTCATGTGGCGAATACTTTCAGGAAAGTATTTATCGTTGAATGACTCTGGAACTTCTCCCAAGATATCTTGAGACAAAATGAGTTGAGTACGCTTTTACCGATTCCCACCAAGAATCGCCTCTCCGCGCATGACATAAAGGCGGCAAAGGAACCTTTTGCTCCTCGGAGCATCCCCTAGACATCAAATATCTTGGTAATCTGCTTTATCCATGCTTCCGCCGAAGTGGTTTTGGCTCTCCCTTAAACTCCGGTGGTCCCGGCTCCTTGAACTGTTTAGCGGTAAACCGCCAAGAGTTTTTCGTGTTTCCACCTACGCTTTTGGACAGAGTCGCTCTCGTCATTGTTGCATGAATTGCATAAAGCCTCCGAACATTTGATCATTCATCATTTGGTCGTTGTTGTTGTTTTGCATGAGGATTGTCGCCTCCTCGATGCACATTATCCTGATTATTGATATGTGGTGAATCAACGATCGCCTATGCTCCATTGCTATTCTAAACATTCTCAGATGTCATTTTCAGATACTGCCACAAAACAAAAGGTTAATTGACATGTAACATATTATCCCTATATTCTGACCGACCAATAAAATAGCACATAAACTTAGGTAGGTCATACTAGCGAAGGTAATCCCCGTCTCTCCCCTCCTAGTACTATTCTCACATCTTAGCCAGGGATCATATCCCTAAGCTTTGATACCAACTATGACGCCCCCAAAATTAGGTATACATCACCCATCTTGGGTAGTCAGATACATGGTACAGAATTTAAATACAACTTACTAATATAATTATCGTGTACAATACGACATAAACTATGAGTTTGAATACAAATATTGTTTACTAGAGATCATACAAACTCAAAAGGAGTCCTCATTACAATTATTATCACACTATTTCACAGAATAGTGATGACTACTAATGCTATCCTCTGGACCATTACTCCGTTCCCCGACTTATCCCAGCTATATTCTCATTTCCTGAAGAGAACAGTGAAAGAAAGGGTGAGCTCAACTAGCTCAGTAAGAAATATTATGACTAAGAAAATGCAGAATAAATTATCATTAGCTACAACATTGTTAAACTGATAAAATATAATGAACATCAAGTCTAACTACAGCGGAACCAACAATCCATTAAAAGAGTCAAGTAGAAAATAAAATCTACTATCTTTTATAATTTAAAAGGTTTTTCATCACTGTTATAGCTGAGACTTAGCTTTAATAAATATTCCACATCATCGAATCACCCCTTGCACTACTTCTACCAAGGATATTCTTTAGTATCACGACCACAATTATTCATGCACTACGGGCCAAGAATATTTGTGTATTCATTAATGGTCATTATCATGCCAACAATCGCCCATCAATGCACTACGGCCATCGAGGATTTTTAGCACATCATTTGTAACATTATGGTAATGATTACACCGAATAGTCTCTAGTCATAATCATACCAAGTCCATCTATGCAAGAGACAGCCACATGATGACTTTCAACATAATATAAACATGAGGATGATGACAATGATATAAGAATTCAATAAAACAAGTTCAAGAATTAATTTATCTAGGAACCAATAACATCCAAATCATCAACATGATCATCGCTTTGTAGAGTAAAATTCAAGAATCTTCGAGAAGAATATTTCCATGAAAGGATCTTTGGATGAAGCGCAAATATCAAGGATATTCCACTAATTTCATGGAGTATAGAAGTCAAAGTTTTAACCAACTGGGTATAATAAAGAATGGAATAACAAAAGAAATCACCATGCATGCGATAGGACTTGCAGGCGGAGTTATTCCAATGAATAATAAATAACGGAACAGTCGGCGTAAAACGCAGAGACAGGATATTCCAATGTAATAATAAAGAATGGAACCAGTCCGACGTAAAACACATGCATACGGGATGTTCCTACTGAATAATAATAAAGATTTTAACCAGGTCCGGTGTAAAACACACTGACAGGATGTTCCAATAGAATAATAATAAAGACGAAACCAGTCCGGTGTAAAACACATGAGCGAGGATGTTCCAACAGAATAATAGAAGAATGTCACCAAGTATAGGGTAAACCACGTATACAGGTTATTCCAACAGAATAATAAGCAATTGAATAACAACAGTTCTCTTCATGAATAAGAAAGAATAACACCCCTTACTTTTAGTAGGAGATTGAATACTGCAATAGTGTATTAACAAAATACTCTTCTTCTTTCTCTCTTATTCTCTCTATACTTTCTCTCTCTATAGCTTGAATGAATTCGTGAAAAATAATGAAGCACTAGGCCTCTATTTATAGAAGATTTCTAGCTTAGCACCTGCCATGTGAAAAGGCAAGTGGCTTGACGACTGGTGATGTGAAAAAAAAAGTGTTTTGACGCCTGTAATATGAAATGACAAGTGGTTCGACGCCTGTAATGTGAAACGACAAGTGGTTCGACGCCTGTAATGTGAAACGACAAGTGGTTCGACGTCTGGTAAAGGTAATTACTGTTGACGAAGGTAATTACTATTCACAAAGGTAATTACTATTGACGAAGGTAATTACTATTGACGAAGAGACTCTTAGATGATGACATATGGGCCACCCATAAAATAATCAAACTTACCACAAACGTCTCATAACAGACTCTTTATATACATCAAGGATTGAATAAATATTACCACAAATCATTTTATTTTTAATCAACACATATTTAATCTATCAACAATTATTAATCATTTATAACTTGTCGTCTCAATTATTGATTTAATATTATAACATATTATCTGAGATGATACTATGACAATAATTGAATCAATAATATAAGAGATATGATGCAAAGAAATATCTTTGTAGCAATAATTGAGCATAAATGAGTGACTTCTCACGTAAGCATCAATAATCAATATCGTGCTACTATACAACTACGCAGTACATCGTACTTTTACTACGGGTAGTTCAACGCTTTTAACGGTAACACCTCCGCCGTTATTTTTATAGAAAGATAATTTTGTCGTTTTCTAACTACTTACAATACTTCGTTCATAGGGTCCACTAATGATTGAGCCGTCGCATTTAATATTCCCCGACAAAAAGAATATTCCCCGACCAAACGAATATTTTATAACAACTTGCTTACTTTGCAAAATTTATAAATATTACCCATAATTATAAAATTATATCAAATTTATTCCATAATATTCAAAAATAATATTTATAGAAAATTCATCTTTATTTATAAAAGTTGGGGTCTTACAACCTCCCCTTCTTATGAAATTTCACCCTCGAAATTAGGTTACGTACCTGGTATGTCGAAGAGGTAAGGATACCTTGATTTTATTTCAGATTCTAACTCCCAAGTCATTTCCTCAACATCGTGGTTCCTCCATAAAACTTTGACTTGAGGTATAACCTTGGAGCGTAGAATATGTTCCTTCTTATCCAAGATTTGAACAGGAACCTTTTCATACGTCAAATCTTTCGCTATTTCGTTCGGTTCTAACTCAATAATGTGGTTCGGGTCTTTCACATTTTTACGTAACATAGATATGTGAAAAACGTTATGAACACGAGACATACTTGGCGATAAAGCGAGTCTATAGGCCACAGTTCCTACTCGATCGAGGATTAAAAATGGACCGATGAATCGAGGATTGAGTTTTCCTCTCTTTCCAAATCTTGTAACTCCTTTCCATGGAGCAACTCTTAACAACACATGATCTCCTATATCGAATTCCACGTCCTTTCGATGAAGATCAACATAACTCTTTTGTCGATTTTATGAGGTTTTTATACGTTGTCGGATTGTTTGAATCTTTTCCGTAGTCATACGTACCAACTCCGGTCCCAACAACGTTGCTTCACCCACCTCATCCCAAAGATACCGAGAACGACACTTTCTTCCATACAACGCTCGAATGGAGCCATGCTAATACTTGCTTGATAGCTGTTGTTGTAGGAAAACTCCACCAATGGTAAGAACTTGTCCCAACTTCCTTGAAATCAAGGACACGAGTCTTAATAGATCTTCAAGAGTTTGAATAGTCCTCTCCACCGTCCGTCCGTCGAGGATGATATACCAAGCTAAATCGTAAGTCCTGTGCCCATAGCTTTTTGCAAACTAACCCAAAATCGTGAAGTGAATCTTGGGTCTCGATCAGAGACTATGGATACTTAAGATACCATGCGATCTTACAATCTCGTTTATGTACATACGAGCAAGACGTTCAAGTGTATAAGTTTCTCGTATCGGTAAGAAATGAGCGGACTTGGTCAATCTATCAACAATGACCCAAATCGCATTTATGCCTTGAGAAACCTTAGGAAGACCGCAGAACGAAATCCATGGTAATGTGCTCCCACTTCCATTCGGAATTTCAAGTTGTTGCAATGGACCTTTTGGTACTTGATGCTCCGCTTTTAACTCGTTGACAAGTTAGACACCTTGAGATAAACAAATGCTTATCTTTCTCTTCATATTGCTCCACCAAAATGAATGACAAATATCATGATACATTTTGGTGCTCCTGGGATGGATTGCAAAAGGGTGTGTTATGCGCCTCCATCGTGATATTATACTTTAAATCGTGGTCGTTAGGAACACAAAGTCCGGAGTTGACTCAAGTATTCCTTCTTCATCGATTCTTACTTCCCAAGATAGCACCTTCTTGCACTTTCTTCCACATACGCATCGGCTCCAGTGTCCGTAGCTTGAAAAACTTTAACTTTATCGATTAAAGTCGGTTCTACTCGTATACTCGCTATCATCACATGCATCCACGAGTCTTTAACTCTATCTCCATCCTTTGCAAGTCACACAAAATGGGCCTTTCAGATTGACAATATCGCTTTTCGCACTTGCATATGATCTTCTACTCAACGCGCTTCGGCTACCACGTTCACTTTTCCGGGATGGTATTGGATGGTATGATCATAATCTTTCAGCAGATTCAAGCCAACGTCGTTGTCGCATGTTGAGTTCTTTTGAGTGAAGAAATATTTGAGGCTTTTATGATCCAGTAAAGATCTCCGCTTTCTCCCCATACAAGTAATGCCTCCAAATTTTAAGTGTGAAGACAACATTTGCTAACTCTAGATCATGAGTAGGATAATTCCTCTCATATTCTTTGAGTTGTCGCGAGGCATAAAGCTATAACTTTTCCATGTTGCATGAGAACACATCCCAACCCTTTGCTCAAGCATCATTGTAGATGACAAATCCTCCGAGCGGATGGTATTGTCGAGCAGTCTTTGAAATAAGTCTCCTCTTGAGTTCTTGAAAACTCTTCTCATATTCTTCGCTCCAATCGAACTTTGTATCTTCCGAGTCATTTGAGTCGATGGAGTAGCGATTCGATAAAATCCTTCCACGAATCTCCGATAATAACTAGCTAAACCGAGAAAGCTACGATTTCTTGATCCTTCGATTTAGGGTGTTCACAGCTTTGAATAGCTTCAATCTTTGTTGGGTCAACAGATATTCCATGACTTGATACCACGTGCCCAAGGAATGCTACTTCTTCAAGCCAGAACTCGCATTTCTTCAACTTGGCATAAAGCTTATATTCACTAAGCTTTTGGAGTGTCAGCCTCAAGTGTTGCTCATGATCTTCACGGCTTTTGGAATAAATAAGGATGTCATCAATAAACACGACCACAAAGTGATCCAAATATTCCTTGAATACTCGGTTCATCATATCCATGAAGGCAGCAAGAGCATTAGTCAATCCAAAGGACATGACTAGGAATTCATAATGCCCATACCGAGTTCTGAAAGCCGTCTTTGGAATGTCAGCGGTTCTAATCTTCAATTGGTGATATCCGGAACGAAGATCAATCTTTGAAAAGAATTTGGCTCCTTACAATTGGTCAAACAGGTCATCAATACGTGGCAATGGATACCTATTTTTGATGGTGACATGATTCAACTCCCGATAATCAATACAAAGTCGCATACTCCCATCTTTCTTCTTCACGAATAGAACAGGAGCACCCCAAGGAGAAGTACTAGGACGAATAAAGCCAATGTTTAACAATTCTGCAGTTGGGTCTTTAACTCCACGAAGTTCAATAGAGCCATTCGATATGGGGCTTTGGAAATAGGTGTTGTCTCGGGTTCAAGGTCGATACAAAATTCAATTTCACGCCTCGGGGTAGGCCAGAAGTTCTTTGAGAATACGTCAAGAAATTTATTAACAATAGAAATATCGTTCAAAAACGGACGTATTTTTGTTTAAATCTGTGACATGAGCTAAGAAAGCTTGACATCCGTTTTTCAATAAACGAATAGCTTTATGGGTTGAGATGACCGTGATTGATTTTAATGGTTTGGTAGCTTGAATTCGCATAATTGGTTGGTTAGGAATATGAAAGCTAACAACCTTATTTAAAACAATCAATTTTGCATGATAAGTAGTTAACCAATCAATCCCTAGAATCACGTCAAATGCAAGTATTTTAATGAAATAAGATCGACCGGTGTAATGTGAGGGTACCGATTTGAACCAAACATGACTTATAAATAGTGGATGTAATGAAGGTTTCTCCCAACGGAGTTTCCACAGATAAGTCAAAGTCTAATTTCTCCGGAGTCAAATTTAATCGATGAGCGCAAGTAGGAGAAATAAAAGAATGGGTAGAACCGGTATCAAATAAAGTATAGACTTCATTAGAGTTTATGATAAGCTTACCCGTGATGACCACACTCGGGTTCCTTGCTCTCTGGGAGGTCACAACAAACGCTCTCCCTTGCACTACCGGTTTTGACTTTTCTGGAACGGCCTTTGGTGCCTCCATCCTAGTTGAATTTGTCTTTGGTAAACGACAAAATTGAGCTAAGTGACCTTCTCTTCCATAATTATAACATGCTTTGGGCGGCATGGCGCAGTTTGGACTGATGTGTCCCTCTCCTCCGCATTTGAAGCATATGATAGGTGGTCTTTCTCCTTCCTTAATAACTGGTCTTTGGTCTTTGACGTCTTTCCATCATTGTTAAATCTCTTTTCTTGAAATGTCCATTCTTATTGTTTTGGCCTTGATTACCACCAAGTGGTTACCATATCTCGCCACCGATTCCCTCCACGCTTGTTATCACCGCCGATGACTACTCTCGCTAGTATTATAATTTTGCCGATCGCTCTCTTTTAGTTGCGTTGACTCATTATCGCGCCCACTAATTGAGCCCTATTTACAACATCCGAATACAAACACGGTTTATGCAAAATAAGATGTTGACGTATCTCCGCTTCAAACTCTCTAAAAACATTCGCGCCATTCTCTCTTCATTATCCACCAAGTGGAATTTAATCCGTGATAACTTCGCAAATTTTGCCTCGTATTGCGATTACGGTCATATTGTTTTGTTCCAACTTGATAAACTCCACCTCCTTCATGTGGCGAATACTTTCAGAAAGTATTTATCGTTGAAACAGCTCCCGGAACTTCTCCCAAGATATCTTGAAGACAAAGAGTTGAGTCGTTTTTACCGATTCCCACCAAAGAATCGCCTCTCGCGCAACATAAAGGCGTGCAAAGGAACCTTTTGCTCCTCTGAGCATCCCTAGACATCAAATATCTTGTAATCTGCTTTATCCATGCTTCCGCTTGAAGTGGTTTTGGCTCTCCCTTAAACTCCGGTGGTCCCAGCTCCTTGAACTGCTTAGCAGTAATCACCAAGAGTTTTTCGTGTTTCCACCCCACGTTTTGGACAGAGTCGCTCTCGTCTGCTTCATTGCATGAATTGCATAAAGCCTCACGAACATTTGATCATTCATCATTTGGTCGGTGTTGTTGTTTGCATGAGGATTGTCGCCTTCCTCGATGCACATTATCCACGATTATTGATATGTGGTGAATCAACGATCGCTTTATGCTCCATTGCTATTCTAAACATTCTCGGATGTCATTTTTAGACATCGCCACAAAACAAAAGGTTAATTGACATGTAACATATTATCCCTATATTACTAATGACCAATAAAATAGCACATAAACTAAGGTAGGTCATACTAGCGAAAGGTAATCCCCGCTCTCCCCTCCTAGTACTATTCTCACATCTTAGCTGTGGATCATATCCTAAGCTTTGATACCAACTATGACGCCCCCAAAATTAGGTATACATCACCCATCTTGGGTAGTCGATACATGGTATGTAATTTAAATACAACTTACTAATATAATTATAGGGTACAATACGACATAAACTATGAGTTTGAATACAAATATTGTTTACTAGAGATCATACAAACTCAAAAGGAGTCCTCATTACAATTATTATCACACTATTTCACAGAATAGTGATGACTACTAATGCTATCCTCTGGACCATTACTCCGTTCCCCGACTTATCCCAGCTATATTCTCATTTCAAGAGAAAGTGAAAGAAAAGGGTGAGCTCAACTAGCTCAAGAAGAAATATTATGACTAAGAAAATGCGTAATAAATTATCATTAGCCTTTCAATGTTGTTAAACTGATAAAATATAATGAACATCAAGTCTAACTACAGCGGAACCAACAATCCATTAAAAGAGTCAAGTAGAAAATAAAATCTACTATCTTTTATAATTTAAAAGGTTTTTCATCACTGTTATAGCTGAGACTTAGCTTTAATAAATATTCCACATCATCGAATCACCCCTGCACTACGGCCAAGGATATTCTTTAGTATCACGACCACAATTATTCATGCACTACGGGCCAAGAATATTTGTGTATTCATTAATGGTCATTATCATGCCAACAACTGTCCATCAATGCACTACGGGCCACTGAGGATTTTTAGCACATCATTTGTAACATTATGGTAATGATTACACCGAATAGTCTCTAGTCATAATCATACCAAGTCCATCTATGCAGTACAGGCCACAGATGACTTTCAACATAATATAAACATGAGGATGATGACAATGATATAAGAATTCAATAGAACAAGTTCAAGAATTAATTTATCTAGGAGCCAATAACATCCAAACAGTCAACGTGATACTGATTTGTAGAGTAAAATTCAAGAATACTGAGAATAATATTTCCATGAAAGGATACTGGATGAAGCGCAAATATCAAGGATATTCCACTAATTTCATGGAGTATAGAAGTCAAAGTTTTAACCAACTGGGTATAATAAAGAATGGAATAACAAAAGAAATCACCATGCATGCGATAGATAAGCGACAGCAAAAGTTATTCCAATGTAATAATAAATAACGGAACCAGTGTCCGGCGTGAAACGCATGAGATAGGATATTCAAATGAATAATAAAGAATGGAACCAGTCAGGCGTAAAACACATGACGAGGATGTTCCAACATAATAATAATAAAAGGCGGAACCAGTCGGTGTAAAACACATGCGAGCAGGATGTTCCAATAGAATAATAATAAAAGACGGAAACCAGTGGGTGTAAAACACATGAGCAGGATGTTCTAATGTAATAATAGAAGAATGTCACCAAGTATAGGGTAAACCACATTATACAAAAGTTATTCCAATGTAATAATAAGCAATGGAATAACAACAGTTCTCTTCATTAATAAGAAATAATAACACCCCTTACTTTTAGTAGGAGATTGAATATCGCAGATGAGTGTAGTAACAAAATACTCTTCTTCTTTCTCTCTTATTCTCTATACTTTTCTCTCTCTATAGCTTGAATGAATTCGTGAAAATAATGAAGCACTAGGCCTCTATTTATAGAAGATTTCTAGCTTAGCACCTGCCATGTGAAAAGGCAAGTGGCTTGACGACTGGTGATGTGAAAAAAAAAGTGGTTTGACGCTTGTAATGTGAAACGACAAGTGGTTCGACGCTTTGTAATGTGAAACGACAAGTGGTTCGGACGCTTTGTAATGTGAAACGATAAGTGGTTCGACGTCTGGTAAAGGTAATTACAATTGACGAAGGTAATTCTATTCACAAAGGTAATTACTATTGACGAAGGTAATTACTTATTGACGAAGAGACTCTTAGATGATGACATATGGGCCCCCATAAAATAATCAAACTTACCACAAACGCCTCATAATGAGACTCTTTATATACATCAAGGATTGAATAAATATTACCACAAATCATTTTATTTTTAATCAACACATATTTAATCTTTCAACAATTATTAATCATTTATAACTTGTCGTCTCAATTATTGATTTAATACTATAACATATTATCTGTGATGATACCGTGACAATAATTGAATCAATAATATAAGAGATATGATGCAAAGAATTATCATGTAGCAATAATTGAGCATAGTCGAGTGACTTCTCACGTAAGCATCAATAATCAATATCGTGCTACTATACAACTACGCCAGACATTATTTGTACTTTTACTCTTAGGGTAGTTCAGCAGTTTTAACGGTAACACTCTCCGCCGTTATTTTTATAGAAAGATAATTTTGTCGTTTTCTAACTACGACAATACTCTCGTTAATAGGGTCCACTAATGATCGAGCAGTCATACTAATATTCCTCGACAAAAAGAATATTCCCCACCAAACTAATATTTTATAACAACTTGCTTACTTTGCAAAATTTATAAATATTACCCACAATTATAACATTATATCAAATTTATTCCATAATATTCAAAAATAATATTTATAGAAAATTCATCTTTATTTATAAAAGTTGGGGTCTTACAAAGAATATTAATAAAGAAGAAGATCGTGGCCTAGAAAATCATTGTCGATTTACGGGAATCGGAAATTTTTCTCGGGTTGCTGTTGCCTTTTTTTTCAGCTTCTAAATAAAAGAGTCAGAACTCATGCAAGCATACATGTGTCAACAAGTAATACAGAGTAAGTAAAGTATCGATCCCACAGAGAAAGTTGTCGAATTTAAACTACTATGCATCAATTAAATCACTATATTTATATGCTCAAACTAATGACTATAACTGGTTAATTACTCTAATTGCCTATAACAGCTAAAACAAGAATAATAATGGAATAAATCAAATCTGAAAATAATGAGATCCTAACTTCATTTAATATTTCATCTAATTACCACTATCATGCAAGAATTGTTCACATATCATAGGAAAGTAGCCAAGAGCGCTAATAGAGTCATAGCCATTTTTCAATGTACTATGACCTACTTACACAGCATCCACAGGTGATAGACTCTATGTAATAATCAATATAACCAAAATCACTATATGTCTATGTGAAATTGCAATCATACTGAATTTAAGCACAAGCCCTTATTTTAACTCATACGGTGAAACAATATATGTAAGACCCCAACTTTTATAAATAAAGATGAATTTTCTATAAATATCATTTTTGAATATTATGGAGTAAATTTGATATAATATTATAGTTGTGGGTAATATTTATAAATTTTGCAAAGTACACAAGTTGTTATATAATATTCGATTTGTGAGACCCCGAATTTTATGAAATAAAAGTATTCAATTTTTCTATTTTGGTAAATAGTTAAATTGATAAAAGTTTAAAGTTAAGGGTAATATGTGATTTTTTTTTTACAGAGTAAGCAAGTTGATATAAAATATTCGTTTTGTCGGGGAATATTCGATTAGTCGGGGAATATTCTTTTTGGTTGGGGAATATTCGTACGACGGTACAATCATTGGTGTACCCCACAACAAAATTATTGTCGGATTGAGAAAACGATAAAAATACTTTATAAAAATAACGGCGGAAGTTTTACCGTTAACTGTTGAAACACCATGTGTTAAAAAGTACAGTAATACGCGTGGTTGCATAGTAGTACACGGTATTGATTATTGAAGCTTATGAGAGAAGTCACTCAGTATTGTTCAATCGGGTATTCGAGACACTTTTCGTGTCAGAGTACTATTCACGATTTACTATTTATGAGTTACTATTCACAGAGTACTATTCACCCGTAAAATATATTTCTTTTCGGTCCAAATTATTTTTGGGTACAATATTAGTCCATGAGGAGATGTGCTAATTTTTCAGATCGTTGGTTGAAGATATAATAGTAAATCAATATGGACCGCTGGTGGATAGTTATAATAGTAAATCAATATGGATTGCTGGTTTAAAGTTTTAATAGTAAATCAGTATGGACCGTTACTTTAAGTTTTAATAGTAAACCAATATGGATCGTCCGTTTAAAATTAAATCAATCTGGACCGTTCATGAATTAGTTACTATGCAGTCCATTCTTCTATAAATAGAAGCTCATTCTTTCATTATTTCTTACGAATTCACTGAAACTCTAGAGAGAGAAATTATAGAGAAACTATAGAATAGTATTCTGCTACTTCCCTACTCTTATATTTAGTTTCTTTTACGGTAAGGGGTATTATTTCTTTTGTATTCATGAAGAGAACTTCTTTTATTCCATTATTTATAATTCTATTGGAATAACCTGTATACGCGGGCTACCCTATACTTGGTGAAATTCTTTTGTTATTTCATTTTTTATTATTACATTGAATATCCCACATGCAATGCTTTTCTGTGGGACCTAGTTCCGATCTTTATTATTCGTTGAAATATCATCAGTACGCTTTTACGCTTGAGACTGGTTCCATTCTTTATTATTCGTTAGAATATCTTGTCTCATGCGTTTTACTGGGACCGGTTCCGTTATTTATTATTCTATCGAATAACTGCACGTGCGCCTATCGCATGCCCGGTGATTTCTTTTTTTATTTCATTCTTTATTATACTCAATTGGTTAAAACTTTGACTTCTATACTCCATGAAATTAGTGGAATATCCTTGATATTTGTGCTTCATCTAGTATCTTTTCATGGAAATATTCTTCTGAGCATTCTTGAATTTTACTCCACAAAGTAGTATCATGTTGACAATTTGGACATTATTGAGTTCAGGCTAAATTAACTTATAAATCTTTAAACCTTATTCTTGAACTTGTTTTATTGAATTATTATGTCATTGTCATGATGAGTTATGTTGGTTATTATGTGAAAACATGAAAGTTTCTTAGAAATCACAAAGGGTTGAAAATAAGATTTTGGTAAAAATGGAGAATGAAATTCAATTGACCATATCTCCTATTATAATTCAAATTTTTGAGTGTGGTCAGGTTCTAAAGTTAGATCGATGAGTTTTCTAACTTATCCAAGTGGAATCACTAGAAAAGGTGTTGTAGATTTTCGTGTGGACTAATTTTAGAAAAGCACGAAAAAGTGAAAAATGGGAAAAAGCTACTGCCCAGATTTTTAAAAGGGCATTTTTGGCCACTTAATTTGTGAGAAAAATTCCGGCCTTTTGGGACATGAAAATATATGGTATAAAGTACCTACTATCCAAAAATGAGCTCATTCCGACTTAAAATGAGAAAGTTATGACCATTTCAATATTTAGGTTTTTCCGACGGAAAGCGTTATAACCGGAGTTCTATAACTCCGATGACCATGAAATTTAAACTGGAGGCTCGCGTTAACATGTGTAAGATCCTGCCAAGATTTGGGAATTTCTGGAGTTAACCTTGAGGTAGCTAATTTCTTAAGGAATTAATTAGAAATTAATTTTTGAAAAATAGTTAATGAATTTTAAAATTTTGAGAAAAATATATGTTCAATATGGGACTATATTCTGCTTAATCCCAGAGAAGAATAAATTTTGGGACTGATTTGGTATTTTTCATGAAAATAATTTAGTTACGAACATATGAATTAAATATGTTATGTGAAGTTAAAAAATTGGTAAATATGATTTTATGGCTTGAAAATCCTATATAACGTATATGCAGATTTTTGATGAGTAATTTGATTATTGGTGATGAAATCTTATGAGTATGGCATTTTGAATGATTAAATGCATTATTTGGAAAAGTATAAACAATTAAATTAAATTGTTTATAAGTTTAAGAAGTGATTAAAATATTGTTATAATATTAACAATATTAGATTATGATTTTATTAAGTGATTGATAATGTTTGGATAAATTAAAAGTCTTTAATATTTATCCTTGATTTAGTTTGACTAATGCTTATAATATTGTCATCATCCTCATGCTTATATTATGTTGAAAGTCATGTGGCTTTTGTAGTGCATAGATGGACTTGGTATGATTATGACCAGAATTATTGGTATAATCATAACCGTAATGTTACAAATGATGTGGAAAAAGTCCTCATTGGCCCGTAGTGCATTGATGGACAGATTTTGGTATAATTATGGCTATGGATTCTCTTTGGCCGTAGTGCAAAGATGAATTGTTTTATGGCATGATTAGGACCGTTGATGAAAACAAGATTATCTTTGGCCGTAGTGCATGGATAATTCATGGTCGTGATACTAAAGAATATCCTTGGCTTGTAGTGCATAGATGATTCGATGATGTGAATTAATTATTGAGCTGAGTCTTAGCAATGAAATATTAATTCATGGATGTGATAATAATGAATATCGTTGGTAGTAGAAAAGAAAGATGATTTAATGATTACGAGCAGGAATTGTGATTTGGTATAACCATGATTTTTGATGTTTCAGGTGAAGACAGGTGATGAAAATTATCTTCGTCATGTGTGCGAAGAGGAATTTAGAATCACAATTGTGATTATGAGTTATTCACATGATCGTGGACGGGAATTGTTGATTTATGTTACACGGATAAAATATTATTCCATAGAGAAGATAATAGACCTTATGGTCTATTTGACTCTTCTAATGGTTTGCTCGTTCCGCAGCAACTATGGTTGAAAAGTTTTATTATCTGTCATATGTTCTAAATCTCTGATTTATTATTGACGAAAGCTATTGATAATTTAATTATCTTTAGTCATGATATTCTTTACTGGGCTAGTTGTGCGCTTCATAATTCCTTTCAGGTAATAAGAGTGTGCCGGGTCGAGTGCGGATAACAGGGGAATAAAACGGTAGTTTCTAGCTGTGGAGGTTCTCCCTAAACAGTATAGAAAAGTGTGTTGTATTCTATACATCATTTAGTAGTTATATTTGGTTAATCAAATAGGGTGAAGCGAACCCAACTTTTGAAGGGTGTTTTGCCACTATCATACAAGATGTCTAATGACATACAACCTCGTGTTCTCATAAGACATGGTTGTGCACATCCACTTGCTGAATATATCTACGAGCACTACCTGTATGATCTTGGAGTTTATTTGAAACATAATTTTCACATGGAGACAACGGAGATATTTATATGTCAAGAGAAGACTCACAATTGGAAAGAAGATGATAGTAATCTTCTTATTTTTCTTTGGGGACTTTTGGGTCAACCAAGGATAATTTTGTGGACATTTGATATCTATCATAATCTAGACGCATGGCCTCCCATATACGAAGGTTTTCATGAGCACTTCCCAAAGATTTTAATTTTTAAAACAGTTTTTAACTATACTTTTATGTAAAGTATCATTGTAAGGTTGTAGTCGAGGTACCATGAGAGTTACATACATTTGTATTAAAACTCATAGTTAACTGTGGTCGTATTCTATACGACAGTTCAATAGTTGTATAAATGAAGTTGTATTTGAATTTTGTACCATGTATCTGGAGACTCAGAATGGGTGATGTATACCTAATTTTGGGGGCGTCACACGATTGGTCGGGGAATATTCATTTTAACAGGGAATATCGTACAATGACACAATCATTGGTGGACCCCACAACAGAATTATTGTCGGATTGAGAAAATGACAAAAATACTTTATAAAAATAACGGCGGAAGTTTTACCGTTAACTGTTGAAACACCTGGTGTTAAAAGTACAGTAATAAGCGTAGTTAAATAGTAGCACACAATACTGATTATTGATGCTTACGTGAGAAGTCACTTTGTTTTGTTCAATTATTGCTACAGTAATTGCTGCATAGTATCTCACGTTATTTGATTCAATTATTGTCAATATTTTATATATTATTAAATCAATAATTGAGACAACAAAGTTATTAATATTATTATTTGCAATATTAACGGTGTCTAGAAGTTCTGTCAAGGAGAGGTTTGGTCATCTAATTGCGCGCTAATACGGAGAAATCCTTATTGGAAACCCTCTCTTTCTTGGGAACGACCTGGTCGATTAATATTGTGAATTATAATAAAGGTGATAAATGTTGTTAAAATTATTAAGGTGATCTTTATGAAGTTTTGCTTATTTTATGGACCCCCCATTTACCCATTTTTCAAAATAATCGGTAAAAAGTTATTTGGTATATATATATATATATATAATTAATATTATGTGGGGCCCACTTTTGAAATCAAGGAGGAAGGTAATGATAAGTTGTCATGTGGGTTTGTTTGTTTAATTATATATATATATATATATATATATATATATAAGTATGTATATATAGGTATATATATATATATATATATATATATATATATATATATATATATATATATATATATTTAGAAGTCACGTGAATCTTGTGGATTCACGGGGAGGCAAGTCATTTAATTTTATATATATATATATATATATATATATATATATATATTTAAAGTTTTGTTTTATTAGAATATTTTATTAAATCAATATGGACCGTTCATGAATTAGTTACTATTCAGTCCATTCTTCTATAAATAGAAGCTCATTCCTTTATTATTTCTTACGAATTCACTAAAACTCTAGAGAGAGAAAGAAAAAAAGTGTTCTGCTACTTCACTACTTCTATATCCAGTACTCTTCTTTCTAAGGTAGGGGATATTATTTGTTGTACTCGTAAGGGGTATTATTTCTTTCTTATTCATGAAGAGAACTTCTGTTATTCCATTCTTTATTGTTCTGTTGGAATAACATGTATACGCGGGCTACCCTATACTTGGTGAAATTCTTCTGTTATTCCATTCTTTATTATTCTGTTGGAACATCTTGTCTGTGCGTTTACGCATGACCTGGTTTCGTTATTTATTATTCTGTTGGAACATCATACCTGTGTGTTTATGCATGACTTGTTTCCGTTGTTTATTATTCTATTAGAATATCCTGTCTGTGCATTTACGCATGACCTGGTTCCATTATTTATTATTCTGTTGGAATAACATGTCTGTGCGGTCTATCGCATGCCTGGTGATTTCTTTTGTTATTCCATTCTTTATTATACTCAATTTGTTAAAGTTTTAAATTCTATACTCCATGAAATTAGTGGAATATCCTTGATATTTACGCTTCATCCAGTATCTTTTCATGGAAATATTATTCTGAGCATTCTATAATTTTACTCCACAAAGAAGTATCATGTTGACAATTTGGACGTTAATAGTTCCTGGATAAATTAATTCTTGAACTTGTTTTTATTGAATTCTTATATCATTGTCATCATCCTCATGTTTATATTATGTTGAAAGTCATCTATGGCCTGTAGTGCATAGATGAACTTGGTATGATTATGACCAGGGATTATTCGGTGTAATCATGACCGTAATGTTACAAATGATTTAGAAAAAGTCCTCATTTGCCCGTAGTTCATTGATGGACAGTTGTTGGCATGATCATAACCATTGATGAATTTACGAATATCCTTGGCCCGTAGTGTATGGATAATTTGTTATCGTGATACTGATGAATATCCTTGGTCGTAGTGCATGGATGATGTGGATTATTTATTAAGCTGAGTCTCAGCGATAAAAGTAATGAAAAACCTTTTAAATCATAGAAGATAGTAGATTTTATTCTCTACTTGACTCTTGTAATGAATTGCTTGTTTCGCTGCAGTTAAACTTGATGTTTGTTATATTTTATCAGTTTAACACCGTTGAAGGCTAATGATAATTTATTCTGCATTATCTTGGTCATAATATTTATTACTGGGCTAGTTGAGCTCACCCCTTTTGCTTTCATTGTTCTCTTTAGGAAATGAGAACGTAGCAGGGACTAGTCGGGGAATGGAGTGATGGTCCAGATGATAGCATTAGTAGTCCTCACTATTCTATGAAATAGTGTGATAATAAATGTAATGAGGACCCCATTGAGTTTGTATATTGTCTAGAAGACAATATTTATATTAAAGCTCACAGCTCATGTTGTATAATTAAGTTTTTATTTGTATTGTGTGCCATGTATTTGGCGACTCAGAATAGGTGATGTATACCTATTTTAGGGGTGTCACAGTTGGTATCAAAGCTTAGGGATATGATCCCTGGCTGAGATGTGAGATAAGAACTAGGAGGGGAGAGACGGGGAATTCTTTCGCTAGTATGACCTACTTAAGTTTATTTGATATTTAATTGGTCGATCAGGGTATAGGGATAATATGTGATATGTTATTTATCCCTTGTTTTGTGGCAGTATTTGAAAATGACATCCGAGAATGTTGAGAATATCAATGGAGCACAGGAGACCGTTGAGTCTCCATAGATCAATAATCATGATACTGTGCACCAGAAAGGCGACATTCCTCAGGCAAACAATAACACTAACCAAATGATGAGCGATGGAATGTTCAGACGCTTTATGCAATTTATGCAACATCAGGAAAGAGCGGCTCCTGTCCAAAATGAAGGTGGAAACATTGGCAACTCTCGGACGGTCACCGCTAAACAGTTCAAGGAGCTAGGATCACCGGAGTTTATTGGAGAACCAAAACCACTTAAGGCGGAGACATGGATAAAGTAGATCACCATGATATTTGATGTCTTGGGATGCTCCGAGGAGCAAAAGGTTCTCTTTGCCACCTTTATGTTGCGAGGAGAGGTAGATTACTGGTGGGAATCGGTAAAGCATACTCAACCTGCCGCACTGAAGATGTCTTTGAAGAACTTCCAAGAACTATTCAATGACAAGTACTTTCCCGAAAGTATTCGTCATATTAAAAAGGTAGAGTTCATCAAGTTAGAGAAAAAATTAATGATCGTGTCGCAGTACAAAGCTAAGTTTGCCGAGTTGTCCCGGTTTGCGTCTCACTTGGTTGACAATGAGGAGAGAATGACGCGGATGTTTCTAAGAGGTTTGAAACTCGAGATATGTAAGACACCAAATTATTAATAAATGAAATTTAATTTCTTCTATTTATTATTTTGAAATAGTAAGGGTTGATTTGATTAATGTGGTTAGTTATGGGTAAAATGCACAAATATTTCAAATAAGCAAGTGGTTATAAAATATTCATTGTTATCGGGGAATATTCGTTTGGTCGTGGAATATTCTTCCTGTCGCGGAATATTCGTACGACGGCGCAGTCTTTTGTGGGCCCCATAACGGAAAGTGATTGGATGAAAAAAATGACAAGTATAAGTTGTTTATAAATAACAACGTAGTTATACTGAATTATATCTTGTTGGAATACCCGGTGGTTAAAACACAATACGCTGGCGTTGTTGCACAAGAGTTAGCACTCAGATTGCACCAATTATTGATTCTTACGTAAGAAGGCACTACTCAATAATTGTTACAGTAATTAATGTTCAATATTTTATTTTATTGATTCAATAATTGCTACGTTGATATTTTATATTACTGTTGTTCCAATAATTGTCACTACACAGTATTTTCCATTATCGGAGAAATAATTCATATTATCTGAATAATATTATTAGATAACATTATTAGAAATGTCTAGAAAGCTTTGTCTAAGGAGAGGTTTGGTCACCTAATTGCGCGCCAATAAGGAGAAATCCTTATTGGAAAGCCCCCTCTTTCCTGGGAACTGCCTGGTTGTCAGTATTGTGATTCTGTAATATTATTTGTGAATAATTAATTATTGATTTATATGATGAGGAAAATATTCATTTTATGTGGATATAAATGGAGAAAATTTTTAAAGTGACAATTGTTGAAAATCGATATTTTATCTTTTTTGATAAAATAATATTTTATTATAATAATATAATAATGATGATATTTTTACAATGAATGTGAGATATATGAGTATATGAGAAGGAAGAGTATTTTTGTTGCATTAAATGATTAAAACATGTTTTTCATGTTTGTGGACCCCATTTCTTGACTGAAATTTGATTATAGCCTTTAAAATCGCCCGTTTGTGTTTTTCGATCAATTTCTGTTTGGAATTTGGAAAACTTTTCTTCTGTAAAGTTGTAGAGAATGGAATTTCCTACACAAAGGACATGAGGTTCGAATTTTTCTGATAAAAGGGCTATTTATTATGAATTATTGAAGTTCTGAAGTTTCGAAATAATTATATTTTAAAAGTTTTAATTATTTTTAATAAGAAAAACGTTTTTTGTAAGTTTTATAAGGCGGGCTACTTGTGTGGCTGAATTTTGAACAAAAAAGTGGGCGTAGGAATTCAAATTAATTATATTAATAATTTATTAAATTTTCTACTTTGATGTTCTAAATATTTTCCTATAAATAGGGTGCTTAGGTTAGAGTTGAAAATCACACCAGAAATTGAAATCTTTCTCTCTATATTATCGAGCATATTCTTGTGAGTATTTTAAGACTTTGAGTGTTGCTATACGGTGCAAGTTCCCTTCAACTCTATATCCAGTATTCCAGTCAGAAGTACTGTCTTTTCGAGGTAAGGGATATTATTTTTTTTAAAAAATGATATTATTTCTTTCAATATCATTATGCCAGAATATTGGTAAGATTTTTCTTGTGAAATTCTTGTCTTTTAGTGTTGGGTTTACTACTCAAGTATACGGCACTATTCACGAATACGACACTATTCACGGAAAAATTAAATTTTTGTTTTTCCTCCAAAATATCTATTATGGATACTAGCTTTGATTGTATCCATGTTTTGATCATTCTTAAATTTTACTCTACTATGATTATTTATTAGGTATTTTTGGACATGGATAAACCAAAATACGAATCCTTAATATTTGTTATTTTGTTTCACTGGATTCGTTTCCTTTAAAATATTTTTCATCATCCTCAGTCCTAAATGATGATATTACTGAATATCTTTGGCCTGTAGTGCAAAGATGAATGGTTTCTGATGAATATCTTTGGCCCGTAGTACAAAGATGAACATGTGTTTAGATGAACATGACCAATTGATGAATATCTTTGGCCTGTAGTGCAAAGATGAATATTTGATTCTAGATATATATTGATTGATGTTACAGGGATAAAATATCGACGATAAACTTTTAAATTCATATATAGAAGATAGTAGATTTCATTCTCTACTTAACTCTTCTAATGAATTATTATTTCCGCTGCGACTATTGATCTGAAACTTGTTGTCTATTGTATTCTATTAGATTTTTCCCTGTTGAAGACTAACGATAATTTGTTCTATATTATCTTAGTCATAATGTTCTTTACTTGGCTAGTTGAGCTCACCCTTTTCTTTTTTGTTCCATTTTTCTTCTCAAGACGTGAGAATGTAGCGAGTACTAGTCGGGGTGTGGAATGATGGTTCTAGAAGTTGTTTTAGTAGTCCTCACTATTTTGTAAAATAGTGTATCAATAATTGTAATGAGGACTTATTTGAGTGTGGATATTGTCAAGATGACAATATTTGTATTTTAAACTCACAGTTTTTATGTTGTATTAATAAAGTTATAGTTGTTTCTGTACCATGTATTTTGACAACTCAGAATGGGTGTTGTATTCCTATTTTGGGGGTGTCACAGTTGGTATCAGAGCTTAGGGATATGATCTCTGGCGGAGATCGGGGAATAGAACTAGGAGGGGAGAGACGAGTAAATCCTTCGCTAGTGTGTCCTACCTAAGCTTATTTGTTGGTCGGTCATAATATAGGGGTATTATGTGATTTGTTAATTTGTTTAATTAACCCTTGTTTTATGGCAGTATTTAAGAATGGCAACTGAGAATGTTAACAGTGGAGTAAATGAAAGCGTGTGGAGAGCCTTCAGACTCACCAACGCGAGAACGTCTGTGGTGGCAATGTTCCTCCTGTGAACAACACCATTGAGTAGATGATGAACGATGGGATGTTTAGAAGCTTTTTGCAGTTCATGCAAAATCAGACGAGGGAGACTCGTGTTCAAAATATAGGAGAAAATGATAGCAATTCACGGTTTGTCACAGCCAAGCAGTTCAAGGAGTTGGGACCGCCAGAATTCTGGGGAAAGCCGGATCCGATTAAGGCAGAGACGTGGGTCAAACAAATTACCAAGATATTCGATGTCTTGGGATGCGCAGAGGAACAAAAGGTTCCATTCGCCACCTTTATGTTCTGTAATGAGGCAGATTACTGGTGGGAATATGTGAAGCGTACCCATCCAGCCGCACTTAGCATGTCTTGGGAAATGTTTTAGAAACTGTTCAATGACAAGTACTTTCCTGAAAGTATTCGTCATATGAAGGAGGTAGAGTTTATTAGACTAGAGCAGAATAACATGACGGTGTCCCAATATGAGGCGAAGTTTACAGAGTTGTCCAGGTTTGCACCTCATTTGGTGGAGAATGAGGAACGTATGACGCGGATGTTTCTGAGAGGTTTGAAACCCGACATACGTCAATATCTCATTTCTCATAAAATTTCTCTCTATTCAGATGTTTTCAACAAGGCTCAATTATTAGAGCGAGATAACGAGTACGTTCACCCGAGGGACCACAACCAGGATCATACCGGTGACAGCAGTCATCAGAACAACAATAACTAGTGGAGAAAGAAAAATACGGACAAGAGCGACAACCACTCAGGTGGTAATTATGGCCATGATAATAGAAGAAGCGAGTCGGGAGGAGATTTTAAAGAGAGGAGATTCAACAATGACAATACAAAGACGTCAGCGCCAACAACAACTAGTTCCAAGGGAGGAGAACGACCACCGGTCATATGCTATAAGTGCAGAAAAGAAGGACATATCAGCCCAAACTATCTACAACAATTTAAGGTATGTTATAATTGTGGAAAGGAAGGACATATCGCTCAAGATTGCACTGTAGCAAAACCATGTCCAACGGGGATGGTGACTCAAAAGGCTGTCCCAGAAAAGTCAAAGTCAACGGTTCCTGGAAGAGCGTTTGTCGTGATTGGTGAAAATGCGAGGAACACAAACGAGGTGATCACGGGTAAGCTAATCATAAATTCATGTGAAGTTTATACCTTACTAGATACCGGTGCTACCCATTCATTTATCTCTCCTGCTTGTGCTCAACGTTTAAACTTAACACCTGATAAATTGGACTTTGACTTATCTATTGAAACTCCGTTAGGAGAAACTTTCATCACATCCACTATTTATAAATCTTATTTGATCCAAGTTGGCACCATCACCTTACCTGTTGACCTTATCTCTTTAAAGATACTTGCATTTGACGTGATTTTAGGGATTGATTGCTTAACTACTCATCATGCCAAAATTGATTATTTTCGTAAGGTTGTTAGTTTTCATATTCCTAACCAACCTGTTGTGCGAATTCAAGCAACTAAGCCATTAAAATCAATCACTGTTATATCAAGTTATAAAGCTATTCGTTTATTAAAAAATGGATGTCATGCTTTCTTAGCCCATGTTATGGATTTGAATAAAGACACGTCATATTTGAATAATATTCCTGTTGTTATTGACTTTCCTGACGTATTTCCTGAAGAACTTCCATGTGACACCCCCAAATTCGGGTACTTAAATTTCCATATGATTTGGTGTTCACTGTACAAATATCATCTATCTATCTACCCATAATAAATTCAACCCATGCAATAGATAGAAATAAATCCTCCCCTTATGGGGTTACAACATTTGAATAATAAATACAATCCCGGGTCAAACTAACCTTAAACATCTGTACGGAAATATAAACAAATAATAAGTCTTAAACAACATCCAGTCATAACAATAACATTCTTAAAAATTAAATAACAAGTCTTCATCACTTATTAGCTTTGCCCTTGCCTTTGCTAGTAGAAGGCTCGTCGTACCTTTCGTTCTTAACTGCAATGTTATTATTACGCAAGAGTGAGCATGATTGCCCACAAATATAAAAATGAAATAACAATATATAATAACATGCGAGTGAATCAAAGACTTCTGAAATAAAAGCTCAACTTTTTAATCAATAATGAATAACAAGAATTCAAAAGATTTTTGAGGGTCATAAGACCTTGAACTATGTCCTAGGTTATCAAGGGATATACTTGAAACCTTTAACAGTCATAAGACTATGGACACTTCTACTCGTACTTAGGGGGATCAGCCTTTAGTACCATACTGTGCACAATATTTTAACGCTAACACATAAGAAATCCCTATACAGGGTTGTTCATCTCAGTTTGACATCAGAGTCCGCACCAAAGGAAGTTTGGTTTGGATAATTCAATAAAGGTTCTGAAATTTAGAACGTTCATCAACTATGGACTAGTCGAATCAGTTAAGGGTTCGCTAGTCTAATAAGGTTCAACAATAAATAATAATTAAATTGAATAAGAATCTTAAGAGGTATACAATAGAACAAGTATTGTATAACAGAATCATACTTTGAAATGATAGATAATCTTTAATATAACAAACTGAACTTGATTTATAAACTTGAATAATGATAACAAGTAGGGTTAGGAAACTTGTCTCGTGCGTAGGCTAAACGATTACTACTTCCGTTCACCACAAATCCTACACACATACCATATGTATTCACGACATTCATTAGTTACATTTTCACTTAATTATTTAATATAAACTCCACTTTATTTAACAAATCATTACCCTTCTAATTTAATTACTTAATTAAATTAGAATATTTTCATTCTCTTACTATTATTACACTCGAATAAATTATTTCATAATAATTTCCATCGAATATTTATTTTATTCCATAAATATCTCAATTAAAATATTTACTTTATTTTATAAATATTTTAATAATAATTTTCATCGAATATTTATTTTATTCCATAATTATCTCAATTAAAATATTTAATTTATTTTATAAATATTTTAATAATAATTTTCATCAAATATTTATTTTATTCCATAATATCTCAATTAAAATATTTAATTTATTTTATAAATATTTTAACAATAATTTTCATCAAATATTTATTTTATTCCATGATATCTCAATTAAAATATTTTATTTATTTTATAAATATTTTAATAATAATTTTCATCGAATATTTATTTTATTTTTTTATTATTTTTTTATTATTATTATTTTATTTTTTTGCCGGTAGGTAGTGGGTAATTTAGTTTGGTAATAATACTACGAAGCGGTTACCTGAGACTTCGATTCATAGTTTCTGCAAATTCAGTGAACATAACAAGGCCAAATTAGGCCAAAAATCAATCACAAGTAAAATTATACGTTCTGTGAAGAACACATAATATGGCCTTAACTTCCAATTAGTTTATTTTTACACGAAATTAGACATGCCCAAACACTGTAATACATATATGATCACTACTTAACCCTTCTAGCATGATTTTAACATGTTAAAACACATAATTTTGCATAATCAAAACATATAATTTACTGTTCTTGATTTTCTTGAGATTTTTCAATACAAAACATGAAAATCAACATTAAAGGTTCATTATAACACCAATTCTGTTTATTTGGAGTTTGATTCTTTCATTTTATCATGCATAATCATATTTGAGTGTGAATTTTACAAAATAATTTATGTTTGGCATATTAAAATCACGTATAAGGGCTATATGGCCATATTCCATACTCTGTAAATTTTGAGGCCATAACATACGTTGTAATTATGAAATTGATGATATGGGAATCTATATTATATATAATCAAATACAATATGATACATCTTAACACATACATGCACATAATCCTTACTCTTTCCAACTTACAGAGACTTTATAGTAAACTTGAAAGCCATTTTTATAAAAACTTAAACAACGTAAATGTAAAATTTGGGAAGGAGGAGATTACCCAAAGCGTATAATGTAAATTCGTTGGAGATGAATTCCTTCTCAACTCTTCTTCAATCACAATTCACTTAACAATTCTCTGAATTCTCTCTGGCTCTCAATTTACTCTAAAATGAAGAATACGTAGAATAATGTCAACTGAGCCTTTATGCGCAGAGTTGAGGTCGATTACTCATACGTGGTTTAATGTTTGACTCCTCTTAAGGCCTCATTTGGCTAGGCTTATATCAAGTTAATTTAATAAAACCTTTATAATATAGTTTGAAAACATGTCACACCCTTTATAAGATAAATCAAATATCTAGTTTAATTTATTTTAAATAAAATAAAATAATTTCTCATTAATTCACATAGTCGCATAATTGAATTTCTCATTCATTAATAATGTCAAATTATTAAATCTCTAATTAATTATTAAATTAATTAAAATAACATCAGAGCTTATTAAATATTTCTTTTAATTCAATAAGCTCACATAAATACATACTTGAATAATAAATATTCTCCACATTAATTTAATAAATATAACACATATAATTAAATTAATCTACCACAACTTCATCAATTAATTATTTAATCTAATAATTAAATCATCGAAAATATTTATTTAATTCAATAAATATTAAAATTAAATTACAAAAATCTCGTTCGTCACATTCCCGGTCTACCCCCAGAACGTGAAGTTGAATTCTTTATTGATCTTGAACCTGGTACAAAGCCCATTTCTAAAACCCCATATCGAATGCCTCCTATTGAACTTCAGGAGTTAAAGGTTCAACTACAGGAGTTGTTGGACATCGGTTTCATTCGTCCTAGTACATCTCCTTGGGGTGCTCTGCTTTTATTTGTAAAAAGAAAGACGGGGATGCGACTATCATGTATTGACTAATCGGAATTGAACCATGTCACCATCAAGAATAGGTATCCGCTACCTCGCATTGATGACCTGTTTGACCAGTTACAAGGAGCACGATTCTTTTCAAAAATTGATCTTCATTCTGGATATCATCAGCTGAAGATTAGAACTAAGGATATTCCAAAGACTACCTTTAGAACTCGGTACGGGCATTATAAATTCTTAGTCATGTCTTTTGGATTGACTAATGCTCCTGCGGCTTTCATGGATATGATGAACAGAGTATTCAAGGAATATTTGGATCAGTTCATTGTTGTTTTTATTGATGACATCCTCATATATTCCAAAAGTCGTGAAGATCATGAGCACCATTTGAAGCTGGTACTCCAAAGGCTTCGTGAAAACAAGTTATATGCCAAGTTGAAGAAATGTGAGTTCTGGCTTGAGGAAGTATCATTCCTTGGGCACGTGGTATCAAAACATGGAGTATCTGTTGACCCGGCGAAGATTGAAGCAATACAAAGTTGGGAACAACCGAAGTCGGTGACCGAAGTACGTAGCTTTCTGGCCTTAGCTAGTTATTATCGGAGATTCGTGGAAGGATTTTCTCGAATCGCTACTCCATTAACTCAGCTGACTCGGAAAGATATCAAATTCGTATGGAACGAGGAATGAGAGAAGAGTTTCCAAGAGCTTAAGAGGAGACTCATTTCGGCACCTGTTTTGACCATACCATCTGGTTCGGATGGATTTGTTATCTACAGCGATGCTTCAGGCAAAGGGCTAGGATGTGTTCTCATGCAACGTGGAAACGTTATAGCCTATGCCTCACGACAACTTAAAGAATATGAGAGGAATTATCCTACTCATGATCTAGAGTTGGCAGCAGTCATTTTCACGCTAAAGATTTGGAGGCACTATCTATATGGGGAGAAAGTGGAGATATATTCAGACCATAAAAGCCTCAAATATTTCTTCACTCAAAAAGAACTCAACATGCGGCAACGACGTTGGCTCGAGCTGTTGAAAGACTACGACCATACCATTCAATACCATCCTGGAAAAGCGAACGTGGTAGCCGACGTATTGAGTAGAAGATCATACGCGGGAACGAGTGCGATGTTGTCAACACAAAGGCCCATTTGGTGTGATTTACAAAAGATGAAGATAGAATTCAAGACTCCGGGGACCCATGCAATGATGTCAAGTATACATATAGAACCAACTTTAATCGAAAAAGTTAAAGTTGCTCAAGCCACAGACCCAGAGCTGATGCGTATGAAGAAGAAAGTGCAAGAAGGTGCTATTCCAGAAGCAAGAATCGATGAAGAAGGAATACTTCGAGTCCACTCCGAACTTTGTGTTCCTAATGATTCTGATTTGAAGTACAAGATCATGATTGAGGCACACAATACACCATTTGCAATCCATCCTGGAAGTACCAAAATGTATCGTGATCTTCGACATACATTTTGGTGGAACAATATGAAGAGAGAGATTGCAAAGTTTATCTCGAGGTGTTTAACTTGTCAACGTGTAAAGGCAGAGCATCAAGTGCCTAAGGGCCCATCGCAACCACTTGAGATTTCAAAATGGAAGTGGGAACACATTACCATGGATTTTGTTACGGGTCTTCCCACGGTTTCTCAAGGCATAAATGCTATTTGGGTTATTGTTGATAGATTAACCAAGTCTGCTCATTTCTTGCTGATACGGGAGACTTATTCCCTTGAACGTCTTGCTCGTATACACGTAGATGAGATTGTGAGATTGTATGGCATGCCAGTATCCATAGTTTTGGATCGTGACCCAAGATTCACTTCAAGATTTTGGGTTAGCTTGCAAAAAGTTATGGGCACGGATTTATGATTAAGTTTGGCATACCATCCTCAAACGGACAGACAATCAAAGAAGACTATTCAAACTCTTGAAGATCTATTAAGACTCTGTGTCCTAGACTTCAAATGGAGTTGGGATAAGTATTTACCATTGGTGGAATTCTCCTACAACAACAGTTATCAGGCAAGTATAGGTGTGGCTCCATTTGAAGCATTATATAGACGAATGTGTCGCTCTCCAATATGTTGGGATGAGGTGGGTGAAGCAACGTTGTTGGGACCCGAGTTGGTACGTATGACTACGAAAAAGATTCAAATGATTTGGCAACGTATACAAACGGCACAGGATCGACAAAAGAGTTATGCGGATCTTCATCAAAAGGATGTGGAATTTAGTATTGGGGATCATGTATTGTTGCGTGTCGCTCCATGGAAAGGAGTTACAAGATTTGGGAAAAGAGGAAAACTCAATCCACGATTTATTGGTCCATTTCAGATTCTTGACCGAGTAGGAAATGTGGCCTATAGACTCGCGTTACCTCCAAGTATGTCTCGTGTTCATAATATTTTTCATATATCTGTGCTTCGTAAATATGTGAAAGACCCGAACCACGTCATTGAGTTTGAACCGGACGAGATAGCTGAAGACTTAACATACGAGGAGGTACCTGTCAAGATATTGGATAAAAAGGAGCATGTCCTACGCACAAAGGTCATACCACAAGTTAAAGTTTTGTGGAGGAACCATGCTATTGAGGAAATGACCTGGGAGTTGGAAACGGAAATGAAAGTGAGGTATCCTCATCTTTTCGAAACACCAGGTACGTACGTCAATTTCGAGGATGAAATTTCATAAGGAGGGGAGGTTGTAAGACCCCAAATTATTAATAAACGAAATTTAATTTCTTCTATTTATTATTTTGAAATATTAAGGGTTGATTTGATTAATGTGGTTAGCTATGTGTAAAATGCACAAATATTTCAAATAACCAAGTGGTTATAAAATATTCATTGTTGTCGGGAAATATTCGTTTGGTCGTGGAATATTCTTCCTGTCGGGGAATATTCGTACGACGGCGCAGTCTTTTGTGGGCCCCATAACGGAAAGAGATTGGATGAAGAAAATGACAAGTATAAGTTGTTTATAAATAACGGCAGTAGTTATTCTCAATTATCTTGTTGGAATACCCGGTGGTTAAAACACACGAATACGCTGGCGTTGTTGCATAACAATAGACACCAGATTGCACCAATTATTGATTCTTACGTAGAAGAAGGCACTACTCAATAATTGTTACAAATAATTATCGCTCAATATTTTATTTTATTGATTCAATAATTGCTACGTTGATATTTTATATTATCGTTGTTTCAATAATTGTCACTACACAAGATTTTCCATTATCTGAGAGCAATAATTCATATTATCCGAATAATATTATTAGATAACATTATTGGCAATGTCTAGAAAGTTCTGTCTAAGGAGAGGTTTGGTCAGCTAATTGTGCGCCAGTAAGGAGAAATCCTTATTGGAAAGCCCCCTCTTTCCTAGAAGGCGCTCGGTCACGAGTGATTGTGTTTCGTAATATTATTTGTGAATAATTAATTATTGATTTATATGATGAGGAAAATATTCATTTTATGTGGATATAGATGGAGAAAAATTTTAAAGTGACAATTGTTGAAAATCACTATTTTATCTTTTCTGATAAAATAATATTTTATTATTATAATATATTAATGATGATATTTTTATAATGAATGTGGGATATATGAGTATATGAGGAGGAAGAGTATTTTTGTTGCATTAAATGATTAAAGCATGTTTTTCATGTTTGTGGACCCCATTTCTTGACTGAAATTTGATTATAGCTTGTAAAATCGTCCGTTTGTGGATTTCGATCAATTTCTGTTTGGAATTTGGAAAACTTTTCTTCTATAAAGTTGTAGAGAATGGAATTTCCTGTGGAAAGGACATGAGGTTTGAATTTTTCTGATAAAAGGGCAATTTATTATGAATTATTGAAGTTCTGAAGTTCCGAAATAATTATATTTTAAAAGTTTTAATTATTTTTAATAAGAAAAACGTTTTTTGTATGTTTTGTAAGGTGGGCTACTTGTGTGGCTGAATTTTGAACAAAAAAGTGGGCGTAGGAATTCAAATTAATTATATTAATAATTTATTAAATTTTCTACTTTGGTGTTCTAAGTATTTTCCTATAAATAGGGTGCTTAGGTTAGAATTGAAAATCACACCAGAAACTGAAATCTTTCTCTCTATATTATCGAGCATATTCTTGTGAGTATTTTAGGACTTTGAGTGTTGTTATATATTGCAAGTTCCTTCACTCTATATCCAAAGATTCCAAATGTAAGTAATGCTTTTCGAGGTAAGGGATATTATTTTTTTTTAAAAATGATATTATTTCTTTCAATATCATTATCTTAGGAATATTGGTAAAATTTTTCTTGTGAAATTCTTGTCTTTTAGTGTATGGGATTATTATTCACGATACTAAGCACTATTCACTTAATACTGGCACTATTCACAGAAAAATTAAATTTTTGTTTTTCCTCCAAAATATCTATTATGGATAATAGCTTTGATTGTATCCATGTTTTGATCATTCTTGAATTTTACTCCACTATGATTATTTATGAGGTATTTTTAGACATGGATAAACTGAAATACGAATCTTTAATATTTGTTATTTTGTTTCACTAGATTCGTTTCCTTTAAAATAATTTTCATCATCCTCAGTCCTAAATGATGATATTACTGAATATCTTTGGCCTGTAGTGCAAAGATGAATGATTTTTGATGAATATCTTTGGCCCGTAGTGCAAAGATGAACATGTGTTTAGATGAACATGACCAACTGATGAATATCTTTGGCCTGTAGTGCAAAGATGAATATTTGATTCCAGATATATATTGATTGATGTTACAGGGATAAAATATCGACGATAAACTATTAAATTCATATATAGAAGATAGTAGATTTCATTCTCTACTTAACTCTTCTAATGAATTATTATTTCCACAATAATATTGATCTCGAAACTTGTTGTCTATTGTATTCTATTAGATTTTTCCCTGTTGAAGACTAACGATAATTTGTTTTATATTATCTTAGTCATAATGTTCTTTACTGGCAAGTTGAGCTCACCCTTTTCCTTTTTGTTCCATTTTTCTTCTCAGGAGGCGAGAATGTAGCGAGTACTAGTCGGGGTGTGGAATGATGGTTCTAGAAGTTGTTTTAGTAGTCCTCACTATTTTGTAAAATAGTGTGTCAATAATTGTAATGAGGACTTATTTGAGTGTGGATATTGTCTAGATGACAATATTTGTATTTTAAACTCACAATTTTTATGTTGTATTAATAAAGTTGTAGTTGTTTATGTACCATGTATTTTGACAACTTAGAATGGGTGTTGTATACCTATTTGGGGGGTTTCACAAGATACGTCAATATCTAATTTCTCATAAACTGTGTTTGTATTCAGATGTTGTAAATAGGGCTCAGTTATTGGAGCGCGATAATGAGTCAACGCAACCAAGAGAAAGCAGCCGGCAAAATGATAATACTAGTGAGAGCGGTCATCGAAGCGGTGACAACAAGTGTGGAGGGAATCAACAGGCCAGAAATGGTAACCACTTCGGTGGTAATCAGGGCCAAAACAATAAGAATGGACATTTCAAGAAGAGGAGATTCAACAATGATGGAAAGACGTCAGCACCAGCACCCGTTGTTAAGGAAGGAGAATGACCACCTATCATATGCTTCAAATGCGGAGGGGAGGGACACATCAGTCCAAACTACGTGATGTCGTCCAAAGCATGTTATAATTGTGGAAGAGAAGGTCACCTAGCCTGATTTTGTGCCTTCACCGAAGATAAGTTCAGCTTTGATGGAGGCACCAAAGGCCGTCCCAGAAAAGTCAAAGCCGATAATGCAAGGGAGAGCGTTTGTAGTGACCTCCTAGAAAGCAAGGAACCCTAACAAGGTCATCACGGGTAAGCTTATCATAAACTCTAGAGAAACCTTATTTGATACCGGTTCTACCCATTCTTTTATTTCTCCTACTTGCGCTCAACAATTAAATTTGACTCCAGAGAAATTAGACTTTGACTTATCTGTGGAGACTCCGTTGGGAAAAACCTTCATTACATCCATTATTTATAAGTCTTGTTTGGTTTAAATCGGTACCCTCACATTACCTGTAGATCTTATTTCATTAAGAATACTTGCATTTGATGTGATTCTAAGGATTGATTGGTTAACTACGCCTCATGCAAAAATTGATTATTTTCGTAAGGTTGTTAGCTTTCATATTCCTGACCAACCTATTATGCGAATTCAAGCAACCAAACCATTAAAATCAATCATTGTCATCTCAAGCCATAAAGCTATTCATTTATTAAAAAACTGATGTCAAGCTTTCTTAGCTCATGTCACGGATATAAACAAAAATATGTCAGTTTTGAATGATATTTCTGTTGTTAATAAATTTCCTGACGTATTCCCTGAAGAACTTCTTGGCCTACCCCCAGAGCGTGAAATTGAATTTTGTATCAACCTTGAACCTGGTACAAAACCCATTTCCAAAGCCCCAAATCGAATAGCTCCTATTGAACTTCAGGAGTAAGAAACCCAACTGTAGGAATTGTTAGACATTGGCTTTATTCGTCCTAGTACTTCTCCTTGGGGTGCTCCTGTTCTATTCGTGAAGAAGAAAGATGGGAGTATGCGACTTTGTATTGATTATCGGGAGTTGAATCATGTCACCATCAAAAATAGGTACCCATTGCCACGTATTGATGACCTGTTTGAACAGTTGCAAAAAGCCAAATTCTTTTCAAAGATTGATCTTCGTTCTGGATATCACCAATTAAAGATTAGGACCGATGACATTCCAAAGACGGTTTCAGAACTCGGTACGGGCATTATGAATTCCTAGTCATGTCCTTTGGATTGACTAATGCTCCTGCTGCCTTCATGGATATGATGAACTGAGTATTCATGGAATATTTGGATCACTTTGTGGTCGTCTTTATTGATGACATTCGTATTTATTCCAAAAGCCATGAAGATCATGAGAAACACTTGAGGCTGATACTCCAAAAGCTTCGTGAATAGAAGCTTTATGCCAAGTTGAAGAAATGCGAGTTCTGGCTTGAGGAAGTAGCATTCCTTGGGCACGTAGTATCAAGTCATGGAATATCCGTTGACCCGGAAAAAATTGAAGCAATTCAAAGTTGGGAGCAACCTAAATCAGTGACCGAAGTACGTAGCTTTCTCGGTTTAGCTGGTTATTATCGGAGGCTCGTAGAAGGATTTTCTCGAATCGCTACTCCATTAACTCAGCTGACTCGGAAAGATACAAAGTTCGGTTGGAGCGAAGAATGTGAGAAGAGTTTTCAAGAACTCAAGAGGAGACTCATTTCAGCACCTGTGCTGACAATACCATCTGGCTCGGAGGGATTTGTCATCTACAGTGATGCTTCGGGCAAAGGGTTGGGATGTGTTCTCATGCAACATGGGAAAGTCATAGCTTATGTCTCAAGATAACTCAAAGAATATGAGAGGAATTATCCTACTCATGATCTAGAGTTGGCAGATGTTGTCTTCGCACTTAAAATTTGGAGGCATTACTTGTATGGGGAGAAAGTGGATATCTTTACGGATCATTAAAGTCTCAAATATTTCTTCACTCAAAATGAACTCAACATGCGACAATGACGTTGGCTTGAACTATTGAAAGATTATGATCATACCATCCAATACCATCATGGAAAAGCGAACGTGGTAGATGACGCATTGAGTAGAAGATCATATGCGGGTATAAGTGCGATATTGTCAGCGCAAAGACCCATTTTGTGTGACTTACAAAGGATGGAGATAGAGTTAAATACTCCAGGGACCCATGTGATGATGCCAAATATACGAGTAGAACCGACTTTAATTGATAAAGTTAAAGCTGCTCAAGCTACAGACCTGGAGCTGATGCGTATGAGGAAGAAAGTGCAAGAAGGTCCTATGTTGGAAGCAAGAATTGATGAAAAAGGAATACTTCGAGTCAACTCCAGACTTTATGTTCCTAACGACCCTGATTTAAAGTATAAAATCATGATGGAGGCGCACCAAAATGTATCATGATCTTCGACATACATTTTGGTGGGGCAATATGAAGAGAGAGAGAGCGTTGTTTATCTCAAGGTGTCTAACGTGTCAACGAGTCAAGGAGGAGCATCAAGTACCAAAAGGTCCATTGCAACCACTTGAAATTCCAGAATAGAAGTGGGAGCACATTACCATGGATTTCGTTACCGGTCTTCCCAAGGTTTCTCAAGGCATAGATGTGATTTGGGTCATTATTGATAGAATGACCAAGTCTGCTCATGTCTTACCGATACGAGAAACTTATACACTTGAACGTCTTGCTCGTATGTACATAATTCAGGTTGTAAGATTGCATGGTATGCCAGTATCCATAGTTTCTGATCGAGACCCAAGATTCACTTCAAGATTTTGGGTTAGTTTGCAAAAAGCTATGGGCACAAATTTACGATTTAGCTTGGCATATTATCCTCAGACAGACGTGCAGTCAGAGAGAACGATTCAAACTCTTGAAGATCTATTAAGACTCTGTGTCCTTGACTTCAAGGGAAGTTGGGATAAGTTCTTACCATTGGTGGAGTTTTTCTACAACAACAGTTATCAAGCAAGTATTAGCATGGCTCCATTCGAGGCATTGTATGGAAGAAAGTGTCGTTCTCTAGTATGCTAGGATGAGGTGGGTGAAGCAAAGTTGTTGGGACCGAAGTTGGTACGTATGACTACGAAAATGATTCAAATGATCCGACAACGTATAAAAACCTCACAAGATCGACAAAATAGTTATACTGATCTTCATCGAAAGGACGTGGAATTCGATATAGGAGATCATGTGTTGTTACGTGTTGCTCCATGGAAAGGAGTTACGAGATTTGGAAAGAGAGGAAAGTTCAATCCTCGATTCATCGGCCCATTTTTAATCCTCAATTGAGTAGGAACTGTGGTCTATAGACTCGCTTTACCGCCAAGTATGTCTCATGTTCATAACATTTTTCACATATCTATGTTACGTAAATATGTGGAAGACCCAAATCACATTATTGAGTTAGAACCGGACGAAATAGCGGAAGATTTGAAGTATGAAGAGGTTCCTGTTCAAATCTTGGATAAGAAGGAACATATTCTACGCTCCAAAGGTTATACCTCAAGTCAAAGTTTTGTGGAGAAACCACGATGTTGAGGAAATGACTTGGGAGTTAGAATATGAAATAAAATCAAGGTATCCTTACCTCTTCGGCATATCAGGTACGTACCCTAATTTTGAGGGCGAAATTTCATAAGAAGGGGAGGTTGTAAGACCCCAACTTTTATAAATAAAGATGAATTTTCTATACATATCATTTTTGAATATTATGGAGTAAATTTGATATAATGTTTTAGTTGTGGGTAATATTTATAAATTTTGCAAAGTACACAAGTTGTTATATAATATTCTATTGGTCGGGGAATATTCATTTTAACAGAAAATATTCGTACAACGACACAATCATTGGTGGACCCCACACAACGGAATTATTGTCGGATTGAGAAAACGACAAAAATATTTTTATGAAAATAACTACCAAGTTTTACCGTTAAGCTGTTGAAACACCGGTGTTAAAAATACGATGAATACGCTGTGGTTGCATATTAGCAATACCTGTATTGATTATTGATGCTTACGTGAGAAGTCACTTACGGAACGCCAAAGAATTTCGAATTTTTAATGAATTAAATTTTTATTTGATTATGCGGATTAAATGAATTTAATTGAGTTATTATGTGAGTAAGATGTTCGAAGGTCGTTCTAAGACCTAGAATGTGTAGATGTGGTTAGTATTCTGGCTTTGTGCTAGAATTAATTGTTGTGAATTATTAAGACGAGAATGAAGGTTTTCTGAGATTGTTTGCGTAAAAACATTATTCATCCGATGACGTTCGGAGATAGGGTTTGAGATTCTGAGAAATACGTAATGTTAGAATATGACGATATTATGGAATATCCAATAATGTTTCTGTTATGGCAAACGAAGTTTTTGCCTGCGGACTTAAAACCTAAGGGTTTGTGAAAGAGGTTTCCGAAAGGGAAATGTAATGCGTATAGTCGTTTCGATTATTATACGTAAGGAATATGAGTATTATACTAGTATGTATACGAGTATGGTATGAAGAATAGTACGACGTATAATACAATTACTATATGAGTAATATACAAAGAGAATACGTGAGTAATACGCGTAGAATATGAGTTGTATTATTAGAGTATGAGTTAAGGATTTTATCCAATCCAATTGGACTTGAATTAATAAACAAGCCCAATGAATTAAGTATACAAGCCCAAGTCAAGGCCCAATATTAGATTGGTTAAAGCCCAATGTTTTTATGTCAAGCCCAATCCAAAAAGTAAACCGCGGGTCGAACCGGTGGGTCAACGGATGGGTAAAACCTATGGGGAAACCCATGGGGATGACCCATGGGCATGGTGGGCCGGCCACTTATTGTGCAAGCCAAGTTTATCACTTGGTCACCAAGTACTGTACTTGGTGACAAAGTAGTAATTAAGTAAGGAGATGGAAAATTGGACATTTTTGCCCTCATTTGGTTTTCTATAAATAGAAAGCTAAGAGTTGGATTTTTGTTGTTTTACAAAGTTTGTCCAACATATTTGAGAGAGAGAAAAGAGCTAGAATCCTATAATCCTTTTACTTCCAAGCAAACCAAAAGACGTTTATCAAGAACGTTAACTACTTCAAAGGTAAATTCCTATAAACCGTAATCTTCATCCTTTTCAATTTCTTTCTCATAGAAGAATCGTAGATGAGTGGAGAATGTTTGTAGAGAAGATATAAGAATGCCTTTTAATGACCAAATCATTGATAGGTCATGCCCAAATAGAAATTGGAAGTGTTTACGTGAGTTAAAACCATAGAAAGTCTTGAAAGTTAACTTAGTTATAATTGAACGTTTTGAAAACCGTTGTAGCTAAGATATGTGCATCTTGATTGGTTAGGATGTAGATATGAAGTCCATGGAGTATTCCATGTGATTTGGCTTAGAGAACATTAGTAACGAAGTTATGACGGATTTTACGAAAATAGACGTTAAACGTCGAAAACGCATAAAGTCCGGATTAAAGGTTAAAAGTTTCCATGTGACTTGAAAACATCGGTTTCCAATGTCAACACATGAGATAAGGTAATTAAGAGCCGTTGGCGAAGGAATTGTCGCATTCTAACTTATAACGAAGAAAACGAGTATTGAACGAGCAAAAACGTTAAACGAACGCTTAAAAACGAACTTAAAGGTGAATTCTGAGTTAACGTATTCGAAAATATGAAATTCTTATATGAACACGTAAAGGATGTAATTCCTGAGTTGTAGGAATTTGAATGGGTCAATTAGGATGTAAAATTAAAAAATTAGGAAGCTGGGAGTTTCGTTAAGAAACCAAATCTTTTTTGGCTAACTGGTGCATTGACAGACTTTGGCCGCAAATAAAAAAACCAAGATAAAGTGGTGGTGAGCCATTATGACTGAGACTCTGCGAAAGTACCCTTCTAACTCATATGCAAATACCACTAATATATAAAGGATGTCATGCTTAACAATGACGAAGGGGAAAAAAGTTGACCAAGTTAGGTTTAGTTCCCTTTTGAATGTAGACCTAAAGTAAGATGTTAAAGGTACTTAAAGTACATAATGAGACTTACTTTAAAAACACTTATAAGATGTTAATATAAGAAGAATGGGTAAGGTTTAATGGAAATTAAACGAAGAACGCAAATACGTAATGAGTGAAACGTGAACGACGTTCAACGTTGGTAATTAACCATTAATGATCGAATGTCGGCTAAGGATGTAAGAACGTTAATAAAACGTAACGAAGTATAGAAAGTCGAATCGACTTTAATAACGGAGTTAAAACAAGTAAGACATAGAAGAGAAAGAAGTTGGTTAGAACCGTAAAGTGAGTTTGTTTGATAACTAATTACAGTGTGCTATGTGAATGTATCATGTAGATCCTGTAAGACTGTGAATAGTTGGAATATATATTTGAAGACGCTTGAAGGCAAGTCCTTCTTAACTCTTGTGTGACCTTCGTGTTAGCCAAGTTTTTACGTAATGCATGATATACAATGCATGAATGGTAAATAGAAAAGAGTCGAGCCTATTTTATCCGGGCTAGACAGGTATTGAAGGATAGATTGAATTGGTTACAAGTCTGTTGATATAGAACTGTTAACATTATCCTATGCCAAGTATTTGGTACGGATGAGAAGGTAAGTTGTCTATGAACAAACAAAAGTATTTTCATCGATTATTTGATGGGCACACAAGGTTGCCAAATGTTAAACGTAAATATGTTTAACGTAAGAGTGTTGATCAACATAGAGTACAATAAGCTGATCACCTAGAAGTGCTCGTAAGTAAAGACGGATGGATGGCCTTAGTGCCTGATATCCTTTTCAAGTATGAAAACGAAAAGAGTATGTTCATGGTCTATTGACCGGTTCATCATTCTTAAGCTATTATATATACTCTGGAATTATCGTAGTAGAAGTATTAGTCAAATTATTCAGGATGCTTAGTAAATAATTGTTCTGATATTGATATAAAGCATGTACTTACTGATGTGATATTCATATGTTTCGTTGTTAAGACTTGCTGAGCTAGTTATGCTCATTCTTGCTTGAACCATATGTTTGCAGCTAAAGCCGAGCGAACTAAGAGTTCTATGAGAGATAAAGGCAAGGCTAAGATGGAAAATTAATCATCCTGTAATAGACTAGTATATTTATATGTAATATACTTATGAAGAACAACGAATGTATTCGGTTATGAACTTGGGAAAGGATTTATTACAGATGTAATACAAAGATACTAATTACACTCATTTTGTTATTATTTCAATGGAATGATTGTATGAAATTAGTATCGTGGAGCACCATCTGTCAGGTTGGAAGATACCCGGATTTGAGGGCATCACAAGTTGGTATCAGAGCATTAGGTTATAAAACTTAAGGGGGGAAAGAACCTTAGGCTAATAACCTCGTAGGAAAGGAAGAGTCCGAAGAAATCTAACTCGAGTCAAATGAGTTAATAAGGTATTGAGGAAACTCAGTACCAAAAGATTTAAAACATGGAAAGTAACCCTAAATGGATTAAATGTGATTTGTGCTTATATTATTGTGTATTATGTACAAATCAATTTGTTATGTGTTATTGTAGATGTCAGTTGATAGATTGATGTATAGGGATATACATGTGATCAACGAGGAGTTCGTGAACCAAGTTGAGACAATACCTGTGCTTATAGCAGACATACCTGTAGTGATTCTTGAAGAGTCAGAGCCAGAGGAATATTACTCGGAGGAGGATTATTCGGAGGAGACCATGGGGATAACATCATATTTGAATATGATGATTGATGTGGAGGATGACATGGAGGTAACATCGATTAATACGGTGATGCCTGCCCTAAAGTTTACACCTACAGAGACTATGAGAGAAATGTACCTCTCAGTGCTTGACCGTAACGTGCAACTGCACAATATGGTGCAGCACCAGAATGAAGAGATCAGTGATCTCTATGGGGCGAAAGAGTCTGCAGAGTCAGACTATGAGATAGAGCATAATGAGAAAGTGCTCATGATCGACAAGGCCTGGGGACTATAAGAACGAGGTCATAGAACTTGCAAGAAACCTGTTAAAAAGACCGAAGATAGCACTTAATGTCATATATAAATGACAAGCAAGACGAGGATTTCAAGCTTAAGATAGCTTGTTATTCTATTGAAGTCGGGACATACTCGACATACTATAAGTCGGGATATTGTGTCGATTTTGGCAAACCGAAGTATATGAGAATGTCATAAGCAATATTAGGAGTAGTATAGTGAATACATTTGTGTAGTGACGTAAAACCCTCTTTTGTATAATTAAAGGGTAGTCTTTTTGTAAATCCCAATTTTTGTAGAAGTTAATCGCGGGATGTATATGTAATAGCTTTTGGGCTATGTAAAGCAACTTGTAAATAGTTTTGAACTATGAAGAAGCATTTTAATATAAGAAATTTTTTATTTTGAATTGCTTTGTTAAGTATGAGTTATTGTCCAATTGTTTGACGACTAATAACGAAGTAAGTAAATGAGTAATAACGGAACTTTATTTATTTAATCAGAAATGCTGCCAAGAAGAAGACAACGTAACCAAGAGGCGGAATAACATAATGATAATGAGGGGGGCCCTAATAACCCAATGTAGGAGTTCGTTAATTTATTAACGGCTGCATTTAACCAAGCCGGGGGTAGAGCACCCGCAGGACCTAGAGTAGCCCGAACGATTACTCTTAAGGAATTTAAAAGTGTAGGTCCACCCGAATTTAAGGGAACAACGGACCCAATGGAGGCCCATACATGGGTCAAGGAAATAGAGAAGGTGTTTGTTATTACAAACGTAGCTGAGGTGCAAAAGACCTCTTTTGCGACCTATATGATGAAGGGGGAAGCCAACTACTGGTGGGAGGCTCACCAGGGTGGGGCTGGAGCGGAAGCTGTTACATGGGAATAGTTTAAGAAAGTATTCTTCGAGAACTATTTCCCTACTAGCATGCAAGGGAGAATTGAGATTAAGTTCTTAGAACTTAAACAGGGGGGACATGAATGTTCCCCAATACGCGGCCAAATTCAATGAATTGGCAAGGTTCGCTCCACACCAAGTGGACACGGATGAGAGGAAGGCTCGTAGGTTTGAGCAGGGCCTAAAACCCTGGCTCTATAGTATGATATCGGTTTTTCAGAGTGCTTCCTATGGGACCATTCTGGAAAAGGTGATAATAGCGGAGGTTGGTAGCGAGGCGTTGACCCAATACCACAAAGATAGGAAGAATAAGTGTAAGAGAGATGGAGGAAATAAGGCTGAGGTTTCCAGTGGAAGTGGGAATATGCCTAAGAGAAAGAATTTTAACCCTGGGAATACTGGGGCAAAACAAGGGGATCCTAAACGGAGGATGGAGGCATGTAAGACATGCGGTAAGACTCATCTGGGAATCTGCCTGAAAGGGAAGACTGGTTATTATAACTGTGGGCAGGAGGGTCATATATCTCCCAACTGTCCTAATCCTAAGAAAAGCTAAGGATGTTTTGTTTATGGGTCGGTAGACCACATGGCAAGAAATTGCTTGAAGAAAGGGGCGGAGGGTAATAAGGTTTCTTATAGTGGTACTTTAGTCATTACAGGACCAACACCATCAGTGGGTAGACCCTCAGCCCGAACGTTTAATATTACAGTCCAAGATGCGGTTGCATCAACGGATGTAGTAGCAGGTATCATTCCAGTCAACGAAATAAATGCTTACGTGTTATTTGACTCAGGTGCTACTTGTTCTTTTATAGCATGTGGATTTGCTCAACTATTGGGATTAAATCCTAAAAAGTTAGAAATACCTTTAGACGTTAAGGTAGCAAATGAGGAGATAGTTCCCATTGAACATATTCATAGGAATTATTTTGTAGATATCAAGGGTAATAGATTATCGGTAGATCTTTTACCGATAAGGTTAAAGGAATTCGATGTGATTCTCGGTATGGATTGGTTAATTAACAATAAAGCAAAAATAGATTGTCATAAAAAGAGTGTGAACCTAAGGCTTTCTAAGGAACCTGAGGTGGTGTTTTATGGAAATAAATCACCGGGATGTTCTTGTTGTCTAACCATGACACAAGCTAGGAAGATGTTGAAGAAGGGGTGTAAGGGTTATCTGTGTCACGTGGTGGATACCCAGAGAATGGGAACATCATTGGAACAGATATCGGTGGTTCAAGAATTTGCGGATGTATTCCCGGAGGAGTTACCTGGTATTCCTCCAGATAGGGATGTAGAATTTGTAATTGATTTGTTGCCGGGAACGACACCAGTTTCAAAGGCACCATATAGAATGGCGCCAGTTGAGATGAAGGATTTAATAGTTCAGTTGCAGGAACTATTAGATAGGAAGTACATTCAACCAAATGTGTCACCGTGGGGAGCACCGGTGTTGTTTGTAAAGAAAAAGGACGGATCAACTATCGGGAGTTGAACAAGTTAACGATTAAGAATAAATACCAGTTGCCCAGGATTGATGATCTATTTGATCAGTTGAAAGGGGCAGAGTATTTTCTAAAATAGATTTGCGCATAGGGTATCATCAACTGAAGGTGAGGAAGGAAGATATACCTAAGATGGCGTTCAGAACACGTTATGGGCATTACGAGTTTTTGGTTATGTCGTTTGAATTTATGAATGCGTCAGTCGCATTCATAGATATGATGAACAGAGTGTTCAAACAGTATTTGGACCAGTTCATCGTAGTGTTCATTGATGATATTTTAGTCTATTCTAAGATGCCAGAAGATCATGCTGAACATCTAAAAATAGTGTTGGAAACCCTACGGAGGGAGAAGTTGTATGCAAAATTCACTAAGTGTGAATTTTGGCTCGAAAAAGTGTAGTTTCTAGGACATGTTATAGACAAAGATGGCATATCCGTAGATCCAGCGAAGGTAGAAGCGGTGAATGAATGGGAGCAACCGAAAACGCCAACCGAGGTTAGGAGTTTTCTGGGGTTAGCAGGATACTATAGAAGGTTCATTCAGGACTTTTCTAAATTAGCTACTCCGTTGACAAATCTGACAAGGAAGTCGGTGAAGTATGAGTGGACAGAAAAGTGTGAGCATAGTTTTTGGGAACTAAAAAGGAGGTTGAGTGAGGCACCGGTATTATCCTTACCAGATTAGACGGAGAATTTTGTAGTTTATAGCAATGCTTCACATAGAGGACTAGGTTGCGTGCTTATGCAGTATGGCAAGGTCATTGTGTATGCATCACGTCAGTTAAAGGATTATGAGAAGGTCTATCCTACTCAAGACCTAGAACTGGCAGTTGTGGTGTTTACTTTAAAAATATAGAGACATTACTTATACGGGGAGAAGTGTGAGATATACACGGACCATAAAAGTCTAAAATATATCTTCACACAGAAGGAGTTGAACATGAGACAAAGAAGGTGGTTAGAGTTAATAAAAGATTATGATTGTGATATCTTATATCATCCGGGGAAGGCGAATGTAGTAGCAGACGCGTTGAGTCGGAAGGGTAGAGAGAAACTGTCAATGTTAACGACTCAGAATGAGTTAATCACAGAGATGGCGAGGATGGAGTTAGAAGTTAAGTTACCAAGGGAAACGAGGGAGATGTTATTTGCAATAGAAACTGGACCAACGATAATGGAACGGGTTAAAGAAGTACAGTTGAGTACTGAGGAATGCGAGCGGATGAAGAAGATAATGAAGGATGACGTGAAGACGAAGTATAACCTTGATAAAAAGGTTTGCTTCGTTTTGAGGGAAGAATTTGGGTTCCAAATAATTTTGAGTTGAAGGAAGAGATTATGTGTGAGGCTCACAGTTCAAGGTACTCGATACATCCTGGTAGTACTAAGATGTATCAAGATCTTCGTCAGAACTTTTGGTGGCCGAACATGAAGAGGGAGATTGCAGAATATGTTAGTAAGTGCTTAATTTGTCAGAAAGTTAAGGCTGTACACCAAAGACCGAGTGGACTGATACAACCACTGGAGATTCCGAAGTGGAAATGGGAGCATATCACCATGGACTTTGTGGTGGGACTTCCAACGACAAGAAAGGGATACGATGCTATTTGGGTAATAGTGGATCGGTTAACTAAATCTGCTCATTTTCTATAAATAGGAGTTAGGTATAATTTAGAGCAGTTAGCTAAGCTTTATGTCAAAGAAATCATTTCTAGACATGGAGTACCTGTTTCGATTGTGTTCGATCGTGATCCACGATTCACGTCGAACTTTTGGAGGAGTTTACAAGAGCAAATTGGAACACAGTTAAGATTAAGTACGGCGTATTATCCACAGACGGATGGGCAAAGTGAACAGACAATTCAAACGCTAGAAGATATGTTAAGATCTTGCGTTATGGATTTCAAAGGGAGTTGGGACAAACATCTACCGTTGGTAGAATTCTCTTACAACAATAATTTTCACGCTAGTATAGGCAAGCCGCCTTACGAAGCGTTGTATGGACGGAAATGTAGAACACCACTTTGTTAGGATGAAGTAGGTGAACGTCGAATGTTGGGATATGAGATGGTACAACAAACGGTAGACATGGTAAAGCTGATAAGAGCTCGATTAGTAGCGGCTCAAGATAGACAACGGAAGTATGCAGATCCTCATCGAGAGAAGAGGGAGTTTGAAGTAGGGTCTTATGTCTTTCTAAAAGTATCGCCTTGGAAAGGGAAGATACGTTTTGGAAAGAAAGGGAAGTTAAGTTCGAGGTTTGTATGACCTTTTGAGATTTTAAGAAGGATAGGGGAGGTAGCTTATGAAGTAGCCTTACTTCCAGAAATAAAAAAAATACACAATGTGTTTCACGTGTCTGTGTTGCGTCCTTATAAACCGGACTATAAGCATGTAATAGAGTTTGAGTCTATTCAAGTAGAAAAAGACTTAACGTATGAAGAACTTCTGATTCGGATTATTGATAGGAATGAACAAGTCTTGAGAAATAAAGTAATACCTTTCAGAAAGGTAATTTGGAGTAACCACGATCTTTGAAGAAGAAGCAACGGGGGAGCTCGAAAGTAAAATGAAGAAAAAGTTTCCTCATTTGTTTATGTAAGAGTAGCGAGATTCTGGGGACATAATCCTTATAAGGAGGGAAGAATGTAACGCCCAAGAATTTCGAATTTTCAATGAATTAAATTTTTATTTGATTATGTGGATTAAATAAAATTAATTGAGTTATTATGTGAGTAAGATGTTCAAAGGTTGTTCTAAGACCTAGAATGTGTAGATGTGGTTAGTATTCTGGCTTTGTGCTAGAATTAATTGCTGTGAATTATTAAGATGAGAACAAAGGTTTTCTGAGATTGTTTGCGTAAAAACACTATTCATCCGATGACGTTCGGAGCTAGGGTTTGAGATTCTAAGAAACACGTAATGTTAGAATATGACGATATTATGGAATATCTAATAATATTTCCGTTATAGCAAACGAAGTTTTCGCCTGCGGACTTAACACCTAAGGGTTTGTGAAAGAGGTTTTCGAAAGGGAAATGTAATGCGTATAGTCGTTTCGATTATTATACGTAAGGAATATGAGTATTATACTAGTATGTATACGAGTATGGTATGAAGAATATAACGACGTATAATACGATTACTTAATGAGTATTATACAAAGAGAATACGTGAGTAATACGTGTAGAATACGAGTTGTATTATTAGAGTATGAGTTTAGGATTTTATCCAATCCTATTGGACTTGAATTAATAAACAAGCCCAATGAATTAAGTATACAAGCCCAAGTCAAGGCCCAATATTAGATTGGTTAAAGCCCAATGTTTTTTTGTCAAGCCCAATCCAAAAAGTAAACCGCGGGTCGAACCGGTGGGTCAAGGGATGGGTAAAACCCATGGGGCAACCCATGGGGATGGTGGTCGGCCACTTGGTGTGCAAGCCAAGTGTATCACTTGGTCACCAAGTATTTTACTTGGTGACAAAGTGGTAATTAAGTAAGGAGGTGGAAAATTGGATATTTTTGCCCTCATTTGATTTTCTATAAATAGAAAGCTAAAAGTTTGATTTTTGTTGTTTTACAAAGTTTGTCCAACATATTTGAGAGAGAGAAAAGAGCTAGAATCCTATAATCCTTTTACTTCCAAGCAAACCAAAAGACGTTTATCAAGAACGTTAACTACTTCAAAGGTAAATTCCTATAAACCGTAATCTTCATCCTTTTCGATTTCTTTCTCATAGAAGACTCATAGATGAGTGGAGAATGTTTATAGAGAAGATATAAGATGTCCTTTTAATGACCAAATCATTGATAGGTCATGACCAAATAGAAATCGTAAGTGTTTACGTGAGTTAAAACCATAGAAAGTCTTGAAAGTTAACTTAGTTATAATTGAACGTTTTGAAAACCGTTGTAGCTAAGATATGTACATCTTGATTGGTTAGGATGTAGATATAAAGTCCATAGAGTATTCCATGTGATTTGGCTTAGAGAATATTAGTAACGAAGTTATGGCGGATTTTGCGGAAATAGACGTTAAACATCGAAAACGCATAAAGTCCGGATTAAAGGTTAAAAGTTGTCGTGTGACTTAAAAACGTCGGTTTCCAATGTCAACACATGAGATAAGGTAATTAAGAGTCGTTGGCGAAGGAATCGTCGCATTCCGACTTATAACGAAGAAAACGAGTATTGAACGAGCGAAAACGTTAAACGAATGATTAAAAATGAACTTTAAGGTGAATTCCGAGTTAATGGATTCAAAAATATGAAATTCTTATATGAACACGTAAATGATGTAATTCCTGACTTGTAGGAATTCGAATTGGTCAATTCGGATGTAAAACGAACAAATTAGGAAGCCGGGAGTTTCGTTAAGAAACCAAATCTGTTTTGGCTGGCGGTGCCTGAGACTCATTGTGCATACAAAACTAGTACAAAGTGGGCGCATACGGTTGAGACTTGGAGCAGTACCACCTTTAACTCATATGGCAGCCACTAATATATGAAAGGATGAAAGCATGCACAATACCGACAATGGAAAAAAGTTGACCAAGTTAGGTTTAGTTCCCTTTTGAATGTAGACCTAAAGTAAGATGTTAAAGGTACTTAAAGTACAGAATGAGACTTACTTTAAAAACACTTATAAGATGTTAATGTAAGAAGAATGGGTAAGGTTTAATGGAAATTAAACGAAGAACGCAAATACGTAATGAGTGAACCGTGAACGACGTTCAACATTAGTAATTAACCATTAATGATCGAATGTCGGCTAAGGACGTAAGAACGTTAATAAAACGTAGTGAAGTATAGAAAGTCGAATCGACTTTAATAACGGAGTTAAAACAAGTAAGACATAGAAGAGAAAAAAGTTGGTTAGAACCGTAAAGTGAGTTTGTTTGATAACTAATTACAGTGTGCTATATGAACGTATCATATAAATCCTGTAAAACTGTGAATAGTTGGAATATATATTTGAAGACGCTTGAAGGGAAGTCTTTCTTAACTCTTGCCTGACCTTCGTGTTAGCCAAGTTTTTACGTAATGCATGATATACAATGCATGAATGGTAACCAGAAAAGTGTCAATGCCTATTTTATCCGGGCTAGACAAGTATTAAAGGATAGGTTGAATTGGTTACAAGTCTGTTGATATAGAACTGTTAACGCAATCCTATGCCAAGTATTTGGTATGGATGAGAAGGTAAGTTTGTCTATGAACAAACAAAAGTATTTTCATCGATTATTCGATGGGCACGCGAGGTTGCCAAATGTTAAACGTAAATACGTTTAACGTAAGAGTATTGATCAACATAGAGTACAATAGGCTGATCACCTAGAAGTGCCCGTAAGTAAAGACGGGTGGATGGTCTTAGTGCCGGATATCCTTTTCAAGTATGAAAATGAAAAGTGTATGTTCATGGTCTATTGACCAGTTCATCACTCCTAAGCTATTATATATACTCTGGAATTATCGTAGTAGAAGTATTAGTCAAATGATTCAGGATGCTTAGTAAATAATTGTTCTGATATTGATATAAAGCATGTACTTACTGATGTGATATTCATATGTTTCGTTGTTAAGACTTGCTGAGCTAGTTATGCTCATTCTTGCTTGAACCATATGTTTCATAGCTAAAAGTTTAAAACGAACTGAGAGTTCCATGAGAGATAAAGGAAAGGCTAAGATGGACAATTAATCGTCCTGTAATAGACTAATATATTTGTATGTAATATACTTATGAAGAACAACAAATGTATTCGGTTATGAACCTGGGAAAGGATTTATTACAGATGTAATACAAAGATAGTAATTACACTCATTTTGTTGTTATTTCAATGGAATGATTGTATGAAATGTAGTATCGTGGAGCACCATCTGTCGGGTTGGAAGATACCCGAATTTGGGGGTGTCACAACTTAGTTTTGTTCAATTATTGCTACAATAATTGCTGAATAGTATCTCACGTTATTTGATTCAATTATTGTCAATATTTTATATATTATTAAATCAATAATTGAGACGACAAGGTTATTAATATTATTATTTGCAATATTAACGATGTACAGAAGTTACATCGAGGAGAGGTTTGGTCACCTAATTGCACACCAATAGGAGAAATCCTTATTGAAAGCTCCTCTTTCACAGGAGCGACACTGTGTCGATTAATATTGTGAATTATAATAAAGGTGATAAATGTTGTTAAAATTATTAAGGTGATTTTTATGAAGTTTTGTTTATCTTATGGACCCCCATTTACCCAATTTTCAAAATAATCGGTAGAAAGTTATTCGGTGTATATATATATATATATATATATATATATATATATATATATAATATTAGGTGGGACCAACTATGGGGCCCACTGTGGGGCCCACTTTGAAATTGAAGGAGGAAGGTGGCTGATAAGTTGTCATGGGTGGCTTGTTTGTTTAATTATTATATATATATATAGGTAATATATGTAATATATATATATATATATATATATATTTAGAAGTCACGTGAATCCTATGGATTTACAAGGAGGCAAGTCACAATTCTTATATATATATATATATATATATTATATTTATTTAAAGTTTTGTTTTATTAGAATATTTTATTAAATCAATATGGACCGTCCGTTTAAAAGTAAATCAATCTGGACCGTTCATGAATTAGTTACTATGCTGTCCATTCTTCTATAAATAGAAGCTCATTCCTTCATTATTTCTTACTTAATTCTTTGAAACTCTAGAGAGAGAAACTATAGAGAGAAAGAAGAAAAGTGTTCTGCTACTTCACTATTTCTATATCCAGTACTCTTCTTTCTAAGGTAGGGGATATTATTTGTTGTACTCATAAGGGTATTATTTCTTTCTTATTCATGAAGAGAACTTACATTATTCCATTCTTTATTATTACATTAGAATAACTTCAGATCTGTGGCTACCCTATACTTGGTGAAATTCTTCTATTATTTCATTCTTTATTATTTTGTTGGAACATCACATAAATGCGTTTATGCAAGCTTTGGTTCCGTTGTTTATTATTCGTAGGAATATATCGTTTTTGCGTTTAAGCATGGACCGGTTCCGTTATTTATTATTACGTTAGAATAACTCATGCATCTACGATGCGGTCTATCGCATGCCCGGTGATTTCTTTTGTTATTCCATTCTTTATTATACTCAATTGGTTAAAGTTTTGACTTCTATACTCTATGAAATTAGTGGAATATCCTTGATATTTGCGCTTCATCCAGTATCTTTTCATGGAAATATTCTTCTGAGCATTCTAGAATTTTACTCCACAAAGAAGTATCAAGTTGACAATTTGGACGTTAATAGTTCATGGATAAATTAAATCTTGAACTTGTTTTATTGAATTCTTATATCATTGTCATCATCCTCATGTTTATATTATATTGAAAGTCATTTGTGGCCTGTAGTGCATAGATGGACTTGGTATGATTATGACCGAGGATTATTCGATTGTAATCATGGTAGTAATGTTACAAATGATGTGAAAAAAGTCGTCATTATCTGTGTAGTGAATTGATGGACAGTTGTTGGCATGATCATGACCATTGATGAATACATGAATATCCTTGGCCCGTAGTGCATGGATAATTTGTGGTCGTGATACTAATGAATATCCTTGGCCATAGTGCAGGGATGATATGGATTATTTATTGTCGAGTCTGAAATGATAAAAGTAATGAAAAACCTTTTAAATCATAGAAGATAGTAGATTTTATTCTCTACTTGGCTCTTCTAATGAATTGCTTGTGTAAGACCCCAACTTATTATAAATAAAATCGAATTTCCTCTAATTATTATTGTGAATAATAAGGTATTAATTTGATATAATTCTCTGGTTATGGGTGAAATGTGCAAATTTTGCAAAATATGCAAGTGGTTATAAAATAATCATTGTTGTCGGGGAATATTCGTTTAGTCGTGGAATATTCTTATTGTCGGGGAATATTAAATGCGGTAAGTGATCATTTGTGGGCCCATATAACAGAATAATTGTCGAATGAAGAAAATGACAAGTTTGAGTTTTTATAAATAACAGGCGTAGTTATTCACAATTAACTTTGTTGGAATACCGGTGGTTAAAAATCTGATGTCTGGCGTGGATGCGTGTATTGATGAATTATTGATCCTTACGTAAGAAGGCACTACTCGATAATTGTTATGTGATGATTCTTATTCAATATTTTATTTTATTGATTCAATAATTGTTTGCGTTGATGTTTTATATTATTGTTGTTTCAATAATTGTCTGCGCAATGATTTCCCATTATCGGATCAATAATTCATATTATTTGAATAATATTATTAGATAACATTATTGGCAATGTCTAGAAAGTTACTGTCGAGGAGAGGTTTGGTCACCTAATTGAGCCCCGATAAGGAGAAATTCTTATTGGAAAGCCCCCTCTTTCTCGAGAGCTACACTGGTTGTCATAAATGTGATTCTCGTAATATTATTTGTGAATAATTAATTATTGATTCATATGATAAGGAAATATTTATTTATGTGGATATAAATGTTGGATATATTTATTGTGGTTAAAAATGAAGGAGTTAATGTTGAGGTGTTTTATCAAGTATTTACATTTGAATGGAGGTATTAAAAATTAAACCGGTGTTTTTAGATATATTGTGTGAGTTATAATTTTTAATCCGACCGTTGGATCGTTGTGATTTTTGGATATGTTATACATATATAAGTTGAGTATATGTCCACAAATTTTGAACTGTTAAAAGTGAACGTATGATTTGTTATGAATTTGAACAGGTGACTGGTTCAGAAATTGTTGAATTTTTAGAATTTATCATTTTGGTGGAAAATTCTAGAATTGGTGGGCCCCACTTTTGGTTGGTGTAGAAATGTGCTGAATTTTATTTAAAACGTGGTGGTGTGGGAATAGTAGTAGATAAAGCCATCAGGTTGCAGGTTAAGTCTGCTTCGGTGTGCTAACATTTTCCTATAAATAGAGGGCTAAGTTAGAATTGAAAATCACACAAGAAACAAGTTTTCTCTCTTTCTCTCTCTAGATTATTGAGTGTATTTTGTGAGTATTTAGATACTTTGTGAGTTTCTATTCATCAGTGCAAGTTTCCTTCAGCCTTATACTAATATTCCGATCGTAAATCTTGATATTTTGAAGCAAGGGTGTTATATTCTTCTTAAAATGATATTTTCTTCAATATCATTATACCGAAATGTTGGTATGAACTTTTTATCAAATTTGTAACTTTTTGTGTCGAGGTTACTATTCACGATATCGATTAATTATTCACGATATCGACACTATTCATGAATACGGCACTATTCACCGAAAAATGAAATTTTCTTCTTTTTGTCCAAGATGTCTATTATGGTTACTATCTTTGATTGTATCCATGTTTTGATCTTTATTCTTGAATTTTTCTTCGAAATTGGTTATTATGGAGTATTATTGATCTTGGATAAAGTGTAATACGAATCTCTAATATTTGTTATTTTGTTTCACTGGATTCGTTTTCTTTAAAATATTTTTCATCATCCTCAGTCCTAAATGATGATATTACTAAATATCTTTGGCATGTAGTGCAAAGATAAATGATTAACTGATGAATATCTTTGGCAGTAGTGCAAAAGATGAGCAGGTGTTGAGATGAACATGACCAACTAGTGATCTAAATGAATATCTTTGGCTTGTAGTGCAAAGATGAATATTGATTAAAGATGTATATTGATTGTTGTTACAGGGATAAAATATTGATGATGGACTTTTAAATCATAGAAGATAGTAGAACTCATTCTCTACTTGACTCTTCTAATGGATTGTTGTTTTCGCTATAGTTGTTGATCTAAAACTTGTTGTCTATTATATTTTATCAGATTTTTTCCTGTTGAAGACTAACTATAATTTGTTGTATATTATCTTAGTCATAATATTCTTTACTGGGCTAGTTGAGCTCACCCTTTTCCTTTTTGTTCCATTTTTCTCGGGAGGTGAGAACATAGCGAGGAACTAGTCGAGAGTAATGGAGTGATGGTTCTAGAAAGATGTTTTAGCAGTCCTCACTATTTCTGTAAAATAGTGTTTGAATAATTGTAATGAGGATTCCTTTTGAGTTTGTATACTCTCTAGTATATAATATTTGTATTCAAACTTACAGTATAGGCGTTGTCGTATTCTGCACGACAATTATGTTACTGAAGTTGTATTTGTTTTTGTACCATGTATTTGGCGACTCAGAATGGGTGATGTATACCTATTTTGGGAGCGTCACAGCTTATTCCACTGCAGTTAAACTTGATGTTTGTTATATTTTATCAGTTTAACGCTGTTGAAGGCTAATGATAATTTATTATGCATTATCTTAGTCATAATATTTCTTACTGGGCTAGTTGAGCTCGCCCCTTTTGCTTTCATTGTTCTTTTAAGGAAATGAGAACGTAGCAGGGACTAGTCGGGGAACGGAGTGACGGTCCAGATGATAAAATTAGTAGTCCTCACTATTCTATGAAATAGTGTGATAATAAATATAATGAGGACCCCATTGAGTTTGTATATTGTCTAGAAGACAATATTTGTATTAAAACTCACAGCTCATGTTGTATAATTAAGTTTTTATTTGTATTGTGTACCATGTATTTGGCGACTCAAAATAGGTTATGTATACCTATTTTGGGGGCGTTACAGTATATATCTATCTGATTCACAAAATACATAAGCCATACAAAACAGCCCCATATACGTATGATATCATGATTACAATCCATACTTGCATGTTCATTGTCAATTCCATACAAGTACTAAAAGCGAATGGTGATCAAGAATTCATACATGCAAAACAATCATGATAGAAATCCTATATGATATGTAAAACAGTTCAGCATTCAAGCACGCAACCAAGCTACATTTTAAAATCCGTTAGAATCCCATAATGGAGTTTAGTTCATAATTGAACCAAAAGCCATTATGGGATCAAATCTAGACATGGTTAATAAACAAACAATTGAAAGATGAAGGATAGAAATGATCAAACCCAATTGTTGATTATAGACCAAAGTTAACATTTAAATCCTCATATAAATCCAGCAACATAATAATAAAAATCCATAATGATAGAAAATCCCAAGAAGAATTGGAGAAGAAGGCGTTTAAGCTTCGTTCCACGTTGGAATCTCCCTCAAGGTGTAAACCCGAGTTCCTACTATGAAAATACATAAAAAGTAATCACCGATACGTCTAACACCAGTCAGATATCGTTTTAAAACAATTCCAACCCTTTTAATTAAAAATTAAAATAAAATAAATTAGCGACTTGGGCATCATGAATGCGGCCAAGCTCCTCCGATGTAATCCTCGTGGCAAGACAACTTGCAGTGTGTAATGTTGTCGGTAGAGGTGCTCGCGGCATGGCAGTAGCATCCGAAAGCTTGTCTGCATGACTTCTACAACTTTGAGTTTTGGTTACTTAACAAGAATCGATGCATTCATTATTCCTTCCTTTGTCCATCCACGCTTAGTCTTCTGCTCCACTTGATCCTCATGCCACGCATATCCTAGCTTGTGCCTCGCTTCATGCGTCCATTCGCCTTGTGCCCTCTAATTCCACCAAATTATGTCGTTTCCTGCACTTTTTCACCAAAATGAGTTTTAAGTAAATGTAATGCAAAACAACATTAATTGCAACTAAAAGCACACTAAAATGTACTTGAGATTGGCATAGTTCGTGTGAATTGGTATTCAATAAGTAGGTATAAAATGTACTTATTATTTCCCGGAAACAGAAATTGTGCTTGGTAAACGTACTTTGACCATTAATAACTTTTAATCTATACATGATCTAGGCTTGATTCAAGTTCCAGAGCATAGACAACATAGCATACTACAAATCTATAACATAAAACACACAAAACAACTAACAGGTAAAGATCTATGGGGTCTGACATTCGGTTGTCAGACCATATTTATCCAATTTTCCAGATTTTTGAAATCTTTAATTTCGAGCATCTAGATGTTATGGATCTGATATCTAACAACCCAGATCACTAAATGACACCCTCTAACACATATTTAACCAATTATTAACAACATCTAACATCAAATACATAGATTTTCAAGTTAGGGTTTTATACCTCCTTTTTGAGCTTGATCTTGATTCTGACCTTGATGTTTGTTATTGGCAAGCTAAAGGCTGACATTGGCTTAACTTATCACTCACTCTCACTCTACATTTTTGAATTTTTAGAGAGAGAAGGTCTTGGCTAGGTTGAAAAGTAAAGTAAGTGAATTTCTTTACTTGTATGCTTTCAATCCTTGGTGCAATGTATATAATCTAGTAAGTTGAAAGATTAAAGTTGCTTACTAGACCATGTGGCTAGCTAGAGTTGGTCACCAAGTCCTTACTAGGGCTAGATCTACACTCCACCTTATTAAAATAATTAAAATGGTAGTTTGGTCATTTGACTCATAAAGTGAATGGAAACTTGGTAACTTCTCACAACCATTAGGTTTTAACCCTTAGGGTTTGACCCTAAGGTTACACAAATTTATATTCTAGTATTTACTAATTAGGTTTTAAAATAGAAAATTATCATTAGGGTTCCCTAATTATAGTAAAGTTTACTAATCACATTCAAGTTTATTAATTAGGGTTAAGGTTTCCTAATTAACATTAAACTCTATAAATTAATAATTAGGTTTTTCCCTATTTGTACATTAGGGTTTCCAACACTAGAATTTAGGGCTTTCTAATTCATCAATTAGGGTTATCCCTAATTATACTTACAATTAATAACATAGAAACTCTATACTTATCTTCAAGCTTCCCGATTAGGGTTTTAATATTCTAAATTAGGGTTATGGACTTCTGGAATTGAAATTAGGGTTTCCATAGCCGGTAATAGGGTTTCTTATCAGTCGTTAGGGTTTTCTAAATGAACATCGAGGTTCTTAATATATTATTAGGGTTTGTGACTGATATAATTTATCTGGTCAACCCTTGACCCTTAACCAAATACTGTACATATATATGACCATATACACAAATACTCTTAACATTGTAAACCTTCACCAAAAGTTTTTAATTCACAAAATTCATTCCCAAAAATGTCAAATACATACACTTATTTTTTGTCTTGGTTTATTATTTAACCTCTAATTAATCTTTTAAGATTTTATTAAATTGTCTAAATTCTCGGGTTGTCACATTCACCCCTTCTTCTAAGAATTTCGTCCCCAAAATTCAACTCACACCTCATACCTTGCATACACAGCATCACATGCTACCCAATACATCACTCACAAGAGTAAAAAAAATTCAAATTGTGCTGAGGAGTCATATAGACTATTTGTCTGTCTTCTTCGCAAAGGTTTTATGGAATTTCATCCGTAAACTGTCATAACTTACGGACACAAAGAGTGATTAGCCCTATATGCCCTGTACTAGGCAAGTACTGCTGGTCGGAACAATTTGTTCTTCTTATCCACCTTAGGCGCAAAAAATATCTAACCTCAGTCTTATTGGATTTCGCACCAAAATAATTTTGTTCGGGAAATTTCTTTCAATGAACACTTCGAGTTTTCATAATATTAGTCTAGCTGAATCGATTAGCATAGACTCATATCAATAATTCAATTCAATCGAATTATTTAGGTGTAGCCAAACCCCGTTGACAAATTAAATTTTTTTTTGAATTTTTTTTAGAATGACGTTATGATGTCGTACTGCAGTAACAGTCCGTTTGAGGATGTCGCCATTGTATGACTTTGTCATAACAGATCATACAATAATGGAACAATAACTTTTAGATTGAATTCACACTATGTATTCCTGTATTTATAACTCTATCAACTTTTAATCATCTCTGCACCAGGTTATATGGTACATAAGTGATAAATAAAAATATATTTTGATATTTCAAATCATTTGCGTCTAGGCGAAATAAGTAGCATAGACTATACTTTAAACCGTTTCAAAAATGATTACGAGTCTCCATTTTTTTTATTTAAAAAAAAGCACATAGTGTGTATTTAGCTTGATGTCAAAATTTTGAAGTCGAGCATAGCTAGGAGTTTTGGAAAACTTATGTCTCTACTAATAATCATTTTCTTAAACAGTCTATTTATTCCTATTATCCTCAATACTCTATTCACACTTAGTTCAACCTAGTTCGTTAAACTTACCACACTTATGAGTTCAGGAACTTTCCACAATCATATGAGTTTAAGAACTTATCCTAGTAAGACTTTTGGCGCCCTTTCATTTGGGGTTCATAAACATTTCATATAACTATGAAGTCACGAGCGTAACATAAGTATGAGTTTTAAGAACTCATACTTAACCTCATATCCTCTACCCATAACCTATCTATACATTATACATGAAAAGGAATCACCCCCTCAACACGCATATAGCATGGTAGCGACACAAACATTTCAACGATTATCGATTGCGAAACTAAGTGGTTTTTACACCAAGTACAATTCCTCGCCCATACAAGGAATCATACAACTCATTTCTTAGGCATGAGTCCTCAATTGAAATCCCCACCTAATACTAACTCCCTTTTGAATATGAATTTCATTTAATCCGTATTCGTAATCCTTTCTTGAATCTGTACCAATTTATAGTATAACATACCCAGCAATCTTTGTTGTAAACTTTTCAATCATTAGACTGATTCTTTTCCGTTCTATCACCTTATCAGATCACGAGGTGATCTCATCGTATATATTACGATTTATATCTATATCTTGATCATTTTGTTTTACGATCTCCTATCCCAGTACTTTTAGTCTTTCAGACTCTATCTATTCATTACTACTGTTCACCTTTATTATCAGAGTTAGGGAACTCCGTATCTTTATAACTCGCTGAGATTCGTCTTTGAATCTTACCGACACACCAACTCTATGTGAGTTAGATCTTATCCTATCACTGCGGTTATTAGTCTAAGGTAACTCTACCCTAGGTTTATAACCAACAGCTTTGACACCAAATGTAGCGCCCCCAAATCACGGCCCTAAATCACCACGGATCTGGTACAATTGTTCTAACTATTGCGAAAGATATAAAAAATAAATTGTTTATACATTAATCATTATACACTAATCCCAAGGACGAGTAACCATAACTTGTACACAATTCATTATCCTATCCGACATATAAATTTTTTATCATACATTATTGTTACCAATCTATCTGCACATATAAACTAAAGTCGAAATCGTCTTTAACCTTTCCTCAGATGTCGACGATCCGCTTTAATCGCAATGTTTTATCATGATATAGCAATGGTGAGCACGAAAGTTGCCAAAGAAGTTTAAATTTTATTTAAGGATATATCATGATTAAAAGAGTCTGAATAATAAGCTGGCTATAATTCAACAATGTAGTTGTGAATTAGCACGAACAAACTTTTGACTGAACAAGTATTAAACATGAACAAATATATCTTAACTGAATGGTAATGAAGGTGATCAGCCTTTCATACCCGACTTATACACACAATATGTATATAGAGTATAATTCTACATCGCAATCAGCAATGAATAACCATAAACATATCTGAATGAAACAACTCTTAGTAGAGTTAAGAAAAACTTGCCTGTGCCGTTGATTACCGTTACGAAATATAACTTAGCTTTATCCAAAGACCTAATATAGATAATACCAATCTCCAAACATTAGAATAATATCATTACAGTATAAAATAACTTAAACACATTACCATATAATCCTATCAGTCTATACAACATATAAGACATAGTATCGAGTCAAACTATTGCAGTCTGAGTTGAGTTCGGTACTATTCTGACATCCCGATTACCTAATCGGACAAAAATTGAGTTTAAGTTCAATTAAACTTTGCCTAAACCTTAACGATTATCTTAGGTAATTTATAAATCGATCAACATAATTTTCACGAGGCTCATAATAATTTTCAAGTAATTATTATCATTTATCGTGATTTTAATATCATATTTATATGATTTAAATACCACTTAATTATATTATCGGTAATATTAATTTAATATTAAATATTAATAAAATCCTTAAACTAATATTATAATATATTTATAATATCTCAAATTATTTTGATACTTTATTATTACCATTAAATGATTTTAAAGTAATTAAAACCATTATTAATTATCCGCCATTAATATTAAAATACTAATATTTTCATGACAAAATATCAAAAGTTATATTTTACAACTTCAAATATTTTTATAACACTTAAATTATTTTATATGATTTTTATATCATTAATTCTATTTTCCCATAATTTATTTAATATATTTATTAAATAAATTAATAATCATTAATAATATATTATTAATGAAATTCATCACAAAAATATTAAAAGTCATTAAAAATAACTTAAAATATTTTTTTATACCATAATATAAATTTTAAATGATTTTCAAGTATTAAAATCATTTTTAAGTAATTTATTTAATATTAAAATTAAATAAATTAAATACCATTTATATTCCAAAAATAGTAAATATATATGAAATATAATTAAAATAATTTAAAACTAATTTTAGGGCTTAAAATAATTTTTAATAATTTATTATGTATTTTTAATAATTAAAAGCATTTCATACTAATTATTTAATAAAATACTAGTTTTACAATTAATTTGTCGCTAAAAGGGCCCTATAAATGTATTTAAACCGCATATATAGGTGTTCTTGAGGAAATTGAACATCATCGTCGAGTTCAAAGTACACACTTTGACTAGTGCTAGATTCATGATCTTTAAGTTTTACGGGCTGCTTAAGTGTTCATGCCATAGTATAAATGTAATTCTACAATTAGTGACTGATTCCATGACCAAACAACAACAGATCTGTAAGATAAAGACCATACAAAATCATGTCAGACACTATTCTTCATTTCTGGGTTTTCCATAAATGAAGAACAGTCCAAGTGTCTACCTTTCAATCCTTGTAACTTGCAGACTATGTATTGTTTGTGTTATCTAAAGGTTCGATCTTGAAGACCACATGACAGGGTACAATTATATAGCATCATAACATCATAACACCAGAAAGATTAAGGCTGGTCAAAGTCTGATAAAAAAATGGATTATGAATAATCTGGGTTTTCCAGATCGTTCGTCCGGTTGATCGGTCAACGTAGTTTGACCACTATTATTTTCGATTCTGATCATGATCTGGTGGGTATAAGGGCTTTGATGTGTAGGTCGCATGTCATACTATCACGATCTAACACTAACATGGTAAGTAACATTAACAGTAGCAAGATCTGTGGCTTAGAAAATCATTGTCAGATTTCTGGGAATCTGGAAATTTTTCTGGGTTGCCCAGAAACAGAAATTGTGATCGGTCAACGTACTTTGACCATTAATAACTTTTAATCTATACATGATCTAGGCTTGAATCAAGTTCCAGAGCATAGACAACATATCATACTATAGATCTATAACATAAAACACACAAAACAACTAACAGGTAAAGATCTATGGGGTCTGACATTCGGTTGTCAGACCACATTTATCCAATTTTCCAGATTTTTAAAATCTTTAATTTTGAGCATCTAGATGTTATGGATCTGATATCTAACAACTCAGATCACTAAATGACACCCTCTAACACATATTTAACCAATCATTAACAACATCTAACATCAAATACATAGATTTTCAAGTTAGGGTTTTATACCTCCTTTTTGAGCTTGATCTTGATTCTGACCTTGATGTTTCTTCTTGGCAAGCTAAAGGCTAAAATTGGCTTAACTTATCACTCACTCTCACTCTACATTTTCGAATTTTTAGAGAGAGAAGGTCTTGGCTAGGTTGAAAAGTAAAGTAAGTGAATTTCCTTACTTGTATGCTTTCAATCCTTGGTGCGATGTATATAATCTAGCAAGTTGAATGATTAAAGTTGCTTATTAGACCATTATGGCTAGCTAGAGTTGGTCACCAACTCCTTACTAGGGCTAGATCTACACTCCACCTTATTAAAATAATAAAAAGGGTAGTTTGGTCATTTGACTCATAAAGTGAATGGCAACTTGGTAACTTCTCACAACCATTAGGTTTTAAACCTTAGGGTTTGACCCCTTAGGTTTAACCCTAATGTTACACAAATTATATTCTAGTATTTACTAATTAGGTTTTAAAATAGAAAATTATATTTAGGGTTCCCTAATTATAGTAAAGTTTATTAGTCACATTCAAGTTTGCTAATTAGGGTTAAGGTTTCCTAATTAACATTAAACTCTATAAATTAATAATTAGGTTTTTCCCTATTTGTACATTAGGGTTTCCAACATTTGAATTTAGGACTTTCTAATTCATCATTTAGGGTTATCCCTAATTATACTTACAATTAATAACATAGAAACTCTATACTTATCTTCAAGCTTCCCAATTAGAGTTTTAATATTTTGAATTAGGGTTACGAATTTCCAAAACTGAAATTAAGGTTTCCATAGCCGGTAATAGGGTTTCTTATAAGTCGTTAGGGTTTTCTAACTGAACGTTAAGGTTCTTAATATATTATTAGGGTTTGTGACTGATATAATTTATCTGGTCAACCCTTGACCCTTAACCACGTATTGTACATACATATGACCATATACACAAAAACTCTTAACATTGTAAACCTTCACCAAAAGTTTTTAATTCAGAAAATTCATTCCAAAAAATGTCAAAAACATACACTTTTTTTCTGTCTAGGTTTATTATTTAACCTCTAATCAATCTTTTAATATTTTATTAAATTGTCTAAATTCTCGGGTTGTCACAGTATGCAGGTCCAATGCCGCCAATTCAGGGTCGTCACCCTTATTCTCAAGAAGAGAACCCCTGCACGGGACCTCACGCATTCTCAAGAAGAGAACCCCAACGGGGGAATCACGCATTCTCAAGAAGAGAACCCCGGCGAGGACATCACGCATTCTCAAGAAGAGATCCCCGGAGGGGGCATCACGCATTCTATAGTACACAGCCCCGGCGGGGGCATCACGCATTCTTAAGTTTACATCCCCGGCGGGGGCATCACGCGTTTGCATCTGTCAAAGTACAGATCCCCGGTAGGGGTCACAACGCATATTTATCCGTTAATGCATATATCAACGAAGGTCAAACAGCCTTGACATCACTGGAACCATTGGCAAGTAAATCCAACGAAGCATTGAAAACCATCCGATGATTTCAGGTTTATTGATTCTACGTTAGCGAAGGTCGAAGTAGCCTTGACGACCACCCAACATGGGTTTTATATGTTATTTCACACGTCAGCGAAGGTCAATGACCTTGACGATCCGTCGATAAAGGTTTTATCCGTTGACGCATTACGCGTCGGTGAAGGTCAAGCAACATTGACAGTTTGCCCAACAGGGGTTTTATCCAGATTGGACGTACATGCCCGTGAAGGTCGACACGATTACGACAACACACATCGTTGGCGATAAATCAACGGAACATTGATATGTCTTAGCGATACAAACCAGGAAAGGTAAACATCATCGAGGAAGATCGATGATGGAATATGTTATACATCCTCAAGCAGAAAGCTTTATCAGCGGATCTCTTGTACACGTAGAGGTACATCTTGAGAATAAAGTACATATCAAGGATGAAGGACTTTGGTGATAGCCGCAACGTCAACATCCTAAAAGATTTGGATCCTGCGTCCAAGCTTGTCATTGTTGCCAATCCTCAAGTAAGGGTCAGCGTTTATTTATCCGTTGATGCACATATCAAGCGAAGGTCAAGCGACCTTGACATCGATGTAAGCAGATTGGCAAGTAAATCAACGGAAGCATTGGAAACCATCCGATGATTTCATTGGTTGATTCACATCGTCGTGAAGGTCAAGAAGCTTGATAGTCGCCCAACATGGGTTTTATCCGTTGGCGTACCGTCGGTGAAGGTCAACGAGCTTGATAGATGCATGACATGGTTTTATCCGGTGGCGTACGTCGGTGAAGGTCAACGACCTTGGCGGTCGCCCAACCGGGGTTTTATCGGTGAAGTACATGTTAGTGAAGGTCGAGCAACCACGACAACACATCTTGTCAGTAGTAAATCCATAGAACATTGATGTATGTAGTCGCCCAACATGGGTTTTATCCGGTGATGTACACGTCGTGAAGGTCAAGCGACCTTGACGTCGCATGACATGGGTTTTATCGGTGACGTACATGTCGGTGAAGTAAACCCGACGACACACATATTGTTGGCGATAAATCGATAGAACATTGATATGTCCTGGCGATATAAACCAGGAAAGGTCAACATCATCGAGGAAGATCGATGATGGAATATGTTATACATATTCTCAAACAGACAAAAATTTATCCTCACAGATCTCTTGTACACGAGAGGTACATCTTCAGAATAAAGTTTGTATCAAGGATTAAGGACTTTAGTGATAGCCCCAACGTCAACATCCTAAAAGATTTGGATCACACGTCCAAGCTTGTCATCATTGCCAATCCGTTAGAAAAAACAGGAGTAACAATCATCCCTAGCATGTGGGAAAACAATCCATATGCATCATACATTTGCATCATGTTGTTGCACGTAGCATCATGATTATATTGTTTCCATTCAAGTGTCTAGAATTCTTTATCCTATCCATGCCATTACATTTCATGAATATGATAAAGAGGGGGCATCTGTAGACACTCGAAATTTTCTCGCAAACTGTTATTCGACAATGCGGGGAGGCAGATTCGTCTTTCAGAGATAACCTTGGAAAATAACTCATATCCAGTTCGGACACTACAGGAAGTTCGGTCTCAACCCCGAAACACACCCAGGAGTATCAGTTTCAACCTCGGATATAACCCCGAGGCATGCAGTTTCGATACCGTAAATTCCACAGGAGAAAGCCGATTCATCTGAGATAACCGAGATATTCGGTCTCGACCCCAACTTCGAGGGAGTAGCGATTACCAACCTTGGAGATAACCCCAAGGATTGCGATATAGTTCGAAGATAACCTCGGAAATTCTTATTTTAAATGCATACGATCGGCTTCAACCTCGACACTCACCTTTGAGGCACTCGATCAAGACAAGACCCGAAGATAACACCGAGAAGGCATACATACCTCGGAGATGACTTTGTGGACCTTCAACACTTACGGAGTCAATCTCGTAGAGATAATAAAGTGCAGCAACATACGCTATCGATCCAAACAAGAGATAACCCCTGGTGAGGGGAAAGTCATCATCTTGCCACCTTTGACGCCACATCGCACCATCTCGACATTTCATACATACATTTTACACGCGGTGTCCCACAAGAATCAAGAAAGTCCAATCCAGAAAGTGACTATTACATGCGGAATGACGGATAGAATTTGAAGCCTAAAGGCCAGGAGGGCATGGTCCTATCTTCTGAATTCGTAAAACCTCTAATCCCATGTCATTGCGTAACTATCAATAACGGCGATCCAAAATAGGTCTTACATACCTCAGTCGGATGCCCGAATTGAAATTTTGAAAGTTCAAGCGAACATCACAGTGAATGCGTTCGCGTTTCTTGAGAAAGCGGGGGACTTCTGCGAGCACTGGAGTACCAGGGCGGCCAAGGTACATCTGCGGCAAGCCGTTGGTACCCCCTTGTAGACACTCCAAATTTTTTGCACACCTATCACTAATATTGTAGGAGGACATATTCGTCTTTTAAGAGAGAACCTTGGAAGAAAGTCCATATACATTTCGGATACTACCGAAAGTTCAGCATCAACCCCAGAACACACACTGGGAGTAACAACTCCAAACCTCAGAGATAACCCCGAGGCGTACGGATACAATACCGGAACACACACTGGAGAAGACCGATTAAACTCGGAGATAACCCCGAGGTATCTAGTCTCAGTCCCAATCATGGGAACATCTACCAACCTTGGTGATAACCCCAAGGAATGCAGTTTCGGCGATAACCCCGGAAATGCTTTTTTTCAAATACAACCAGCTTCAATCTCGGCGCTCACAACGAGACACCCAGTACCAACCCAGAGATAACACCGGGAGGACAGGCACACCTCAGAGTTGACACTGAGGAGTTTAAACACTTGCGGCGATCAATCTCGGTGAAGCTGAGCAAGCGTCTACTTTATCATTCAAGCCCGTGAGAACATCGGTGAGGGGCAACCTCGTCATCTTGCCAACGTGATGCCACATCACGTCGTCTCAACATTTTATACACACATCTCGACACAACGATGACCCACAAGAATCAAGGAAAACCAATCCCAAGTGACTATTATGCGGGGTAACGGATAGAATTTGAAGCTTGAAGATGTACACCTGCAGCTCTAATCCCATGCCATCTTCAATGACTTTGTACAACCTCTAATCCCATGCCATTGTATAACTCTCGACAAATGGCGGTCCAAAATAGGTCTTGTATACCTCAATCGGATGCGGATTTCAATTTTGAAAGTTCGTGCGGACATTACTGATGTTTAGTGAATGTATTCTGAGACGACATTTGACACAGAAACCCGAGGCAACACAGGCGAGCCTCGTACACTCCGGTGGCCGTAGGTACACTGGCAGCTCCCCCTCTATAAATAGAGGGCTTGGGGTAACAATTTTGAGAAAAGAAAGAGCGAGGAAGCCCTGTCAAATTTGCTCCGTACTTGTAATATACTGAGTGCTTTCCCATTTTAAACACTTGTGAGCTCACATTTAGCTTCTTTTATACTGGCGGGAGCCGAGTTTCATCCACTTTAAAGATATAGAAGTCTTCTTTGGCAGCCCACTGTAAGCCTTCTCACACACTTTAAAGCCTTTCTCTTCATCTCTGCACACACCCTTCTTCACGTTGAGAGTCGTGTTGCGTGTGTTTGCCCGGACTTCGGTCCGTGGTTTTATTTCAGTTTGAATATACATATATATTTATATATATATATATATTTATATATATGGACTAACATTATGGAGTTATGCCTCGATTGAGCCTAGACTTCGGTCTGGAGCGTTTATTTGCTTTTATATATATATATTTATATATAGATGAACTATGTCGAACTTTGTTCGATGAGCTGAACTTGATGCCAGAGCGTTTATTTGTGTGTGTGTGTGTGTGTGTGTGTATATATATGTATATATATATATATATGAACTTTGTTCGATGAGCCTAGACTTCAGTCTGGAGCGTTTATTTGCTTTTATATATATTTATATATATATATATTAGCGTGTGTAATAGGACTACATTCGATGAGCACAGATTTTACATCCGGTGTGTTTACTCAGCTATATATATATATATATATATATACTTATATATATGAATTGTTGTCGAACTACATTCGATGAGCACAGATTTACATCATCGTTTATGCGTTTATCGCTATATATATATATATATATATATATATATATATTCATCCCACCGGAGTTTACTTTACGTGGTGGTTGATACGCTTTTAAACTTTCTTTATGTTCCATCCTACACAGGAGTTCACTTACGTGGCAGTTGATTACTTTATGCAGACTTTATTTATATTTTGTCACTTTGGAGTTTCCTCCGTGGTGGTTGATACCTATTACAACTTTATTTACGTTTACGTCACTTTGGAGTTTCCTCGTGGCGGTTGATACTTTTACAACTTTATTTAAATGTTCTAATCCCCGTGGAGGTGCTTCGTGGTTGGTGATCATATACGTATATATATATTTATAGCTTTTTATATATATACCGCTACGCTTTCATACAAATTGTGGTATCATCGTATGCTTTAGGAATCATGTGATCACTGATTGACTTATTGGATCTAGATTCGGTTCCGTGATGGACATTTTCAATTTATAAGCGACTTGTAAATTAGTCTGCGGTTATGCGAATTTCCTCATATGGTTTTCATACCCATGAGGAAATCGGCATTATTTTGTACATTATTTTCTTATAGATGCTTCGCATCTCGGAAATAAAATCAATCATAGAACACTTAATAAAATGGAAGTGTAAAAGGTCTCAATTATTATTGAGCATCGGGGTTTGAAAAACCTCTTTTATAAAACATCATTTCTATATTTTGCTAAAAAGCGAATTTTTACATAAATTCAAACCACAATGTATATAAAGTGCTGACGAGGCCTCGCACTACTTCAAAAAAAGCAGCAGATTGACCCCACACACACACATTCGGATAATAGTTTCTTGAAAAGATGAGGTCACAAGTGGTAACACGGATGTCGAGAGGTGCCTAACACCTTCTCTCGCATAATTAAGTCCCCGGACCCCTAATGAATCTCGGTTTCATCGACCCGTTTAGCGAGGTCACATCACCTGGTCGATGTGCAAACCTTTTCTCGATTTGTGTTGGTACAACCATTTAAAAACCAATGGCGACTCTTAACAGTCCATAAATCGACATTATACATCTAGGACCTTTTTCACTTGCTTTTTCAAACAAATATCACTTAAAATGAGAACACCGAAGAACAAGTAGCGAAAAGGACAATTAAAAATCCGGCGTCGGACGGTGGCGACTCTCTTTGGGAACACCGCAGTAAAAGGACTTAAGCCGCTATTACAATCTTTTCAAAGCTGTTATCACGCTTGTGTGTGGATATTGCATTTACATTTATGATGAATGTAATGCGAATGCATTTACTTATTACACTTAGTGCTTCGCACCGTATCACGCTTGTGATATTAGTGCTTACATATATGTCATCATTTTCATACGGTGAGGACGCGATGTATGTGAATTGATGTTGTGTGGTCCCTCCACCGGAGGCTATCCCGTTGGTGTTTGATTCTTTTGGACTCGTGGGAAGACTAATTCCCCTAGGCTCGGAAAGGCACCACCAAGTCGCTCGAGTTGAAAAGCCGGATTAAATTCCATTGAGTAAATTGCGATGATTTGGGAACCTTCATGCCAAAAAGCGGAGAGTAAACTAAGATAGGTCGACCTCGATAAACCCAAAGCGGAGGAAAGTCTCTTCATACTTTCTCATTTAAATTATTTGTAAGCCAAATTGCTTTGATTTCATTCCATATCTATCTCCGTGTATTGAGAAATATGAAGAAATGTGTACATATATATTTAAATTGACATACTACAAACAGTTGACATACATTTTCTGAGGATAAAATTTCCTAAATTGGACACATCGCGTAGCATGTTATTATACACATTCCCTAAAGACTAAACTATGCAAGTCTTTCGCGAAGGAACGATTGGACCTCTTACCGATCAAAATCAAAAATTTGCGCAGCTACGGTCAATCATGTCGTCATCCAGGCCGGGTGACCTTAATCCGGTTTCTAGCAAAGAATTTGACGGATTAAGCAAACAAATTCAGATTTGGTTGTTACTACTCAAAGAACTACACGATCTACTCGGGGTCCAAAATACCCATACATCTTGAATCCTCTACCAAGGGGAAAACGGTCGTCTGATACAGAATTGCGGTTGGATCGACAAACAAAACTCATGATGCCACCCATCTCATAGGAGTTCCGGACAATGGTGGCATCAAAGAAAGTCCTCGAATGGAAGAGACCCTTCGTCTTATCGAAAGGAAGCTGGAACACACGGGATTGTTTCATATCTTTGATCTTTGCATTTTCCACGGTGTTCGTTATCCAAAAAAAGTTTAAGACTCCACGAATTTGAAAAATATGGCCGAGTTAGGAGATCCTTACACACATTTAAAGGTGTTTATTAGAGAACTTGGATCTTATGTTGAGGACGAAAAGCTCGAGAATGCAAGTTGTTCCGGAAAAGTCTGGCTGGAGAAGCAGTCAAGTGGTACAAGATTAGACAACTCAGAAGATCCATGGGTGGGAAGAGCTAGCATACGCTTTCCTCACTCAATCGACTTTCCGGTCTCACGATGGCTCTGATCGGTATCAAATTACCAAGATCAAGAAATAGTCTAACGAGTCTTTCAGAGAGTATGCTCGAAAGGAGGAGCATGGTACGCCCAAATTATTCCTTGATAGCGGAATCAAAGATGGTAATGACTTTTATAGATATACAAGAAGTTCCTTTCTATGAAAGAGTTTTAGTAAGCATCGGCAAACCATTTTCTGAAATGGTCAAGCATGGGGAGATGGGTGAGATAGGATTGAAGTAGGAAAAATTCAAGACCTAGGCGCCCTTAAAACATTCTTGATCACATCGATCAGAAAATTGTGGAAAACAACCCGAATCCATAAAAAGAAAGAGGAAGATGTTTCCACGATACTACAAGGTCAAAAGCGTCGAGAACATGCCTATTCAAAGGGAAACTACTCCCTTTCAAGCACGGATCTTGAACCCTCAATACCAAAAGGTGGAGAAGTCGAACATAATGTTGGCGATAAATCTAATAGAACATTGATATATAGGTTTGCTTGACATGGGTTTTATCCGTTGACGACATGTCGTGAAGGTTAAACGACCTTGACGGTCATGCCCAACATGGGTTTTATGCGGTGGCGTACATATAAAGCGAAGGTTAAGCGACCACGACAACACGTATTGTTGGCGATAAATCAATAGAACATTGATATGTCGTGGCGATATAAACCGGAAAGGTCGACATCATCGAGGAAGATTGATGATGGAATATGTTATACACATCCTCAAAAGACAAAAATTTATCCCCACCGGATCTCTTGTATCGAGAGGTACATCTTGAGAATAAAGTCTGTATCAAGGATTAAGGACTTTGGTGATAGCCCCAACGTCGACATCCCGAAAGATTTGGATCACACGTCGAAGCTTGTCATCATTGCCAATCCGGTAGAAGCAGCAGGGAGCAGCCAATCATCGGCGATGTGGGAAAACAATCCATATACATCATACATTTGCATCATATTCTTTACGCGTAGCATCATGTTTATCTTGTTGCAATTCAAGTGTCACAGAATTCTTTAACCTATCCATTGCCATTGCATTTCGTGAATATGATAAAGAAATTATCTGTAGACACTAAAATTTTACGCACTTATTCTTGAAATTGCGGGAGGGTAGATTCGTCTTTCGAGAGATATACGGAAAAGCGGCTCATATCGGTTCGGATACTCTAGGAAGATTCGGATCTCGACCCCGAAACACACACAAGGAGTATCAGTTCCAACCTCGGAGATAACCCCGAGGCATGCGATTTTCGATCTTTGTAAATTCCACCGAGAAGTCAATTCATCTCAAAGATAACCCCAAGATATTCGGTCTCGGTCCAACTTTGAGGAGTAGCGATTCTGAAACCTTGGAGATAACCCCGAGGATTGCGATAGCGATTAGGAGATAACCTCGGAAATGTTTGTTTTAAATGCATATGATCGACTTCAACCTCGACACTCAAAGCGAGGCACTCGGTACAAGAGACGAAAGATAACACCGAGGAAGACATACATACCTCGAAGATGACATGGAGGACCTTGACACTTACGATGAGTCCAAAGCATGAGATAACCCCCTGGATAAAATTCCTAAATTGGACACATTACATAGCATGTTATTATGCATGTTTTTAATTAGAGAAAATTCAATTTTATTTATAATAAGTTGGGGTCTTACATTTTCTAAAGACTAAACTATGCAAGTCTTTTGCGGGAATCAATTGGACCAACTACGGTCAAAATCTAAAAAGAGGCTAGAACTTCTGATCAATCATGTAGATCATCCAGGCAGATGACCTTAATCCGGTTTCTCAAAGAATTTGACGGATTAAGCAAACAAATTCTGATTTGGTTGTTCTACTCAAAGAACTACACAAAGTCTACTCGGGGTCCAAAATACCTATACATCTTTGAATGTGGCGCCCCCAAAATTAGGTATACATCACCCATCTTAGGTCGTCGGAATCATGGTACAAAATTCAAATACAACTTACTAATATAAGCGTAAATGTACAATGGGACAAAATATAAGCGTGAGTTTGAATACAATTATTGTCTACTAGAGATTATACAAACTCGAAAAGAGTCCTCATTACAATTATTAACATATTATTTCACATAATAGTGAGGACTACTAATGCTTATCCCTCGGGCCAGATCACTCCGGTTCCCATTAGTCCCTATTATGTTCTCATTTCACGAAGAGAACGGTGAAAGAAAGGTGAGCTCAACTAGCCCGGTAAGAAATATTATGACTAAGATAATGCGAGAATAAATTATCGTTAGCCTTCAACGATGTTAAGCTGATAAAATATAACAACTTCAAGTTTAACTGCATCGGAACAAACAATCCATTAAAAAGTCGAAGTAGAGAATAAAATCTACTATCTTTTATGATTTAAAAGGTTTTCATGACTTTTATCATTTTGGGACTCGGTTTAATAAATAATCTACATCATCGAATCACATACACTTACTGGCCAAGGATAAACTTTAGTATCACGACCACAATTTATCCATACCTTTTCAGACGAGGACATTCGTGTATTCATTAATGGTCATGATCATGCCAAAAGCGTCCATCAATGCACTACGGGCCAATGATAACTTTTACCACATCATTTGTAACATTACGGTCATGATTACAGAATAATCCACAGTGTCATAATCATACCAAGTCCATCTATACTCATGCCAAAGATGACTTTCGACGTAATATAAACATGAAGATGATGACAATGATATAAGAATTCAATAAAGCAGGTTCAAGAATTAATTTATCTAAGGAACTAATAATGTCCAAATTGTCGACATGATCACCTTTGTAGAAGTAAAAATTCAAGAATGATCAAAAGAATATTTCCATGAAAAGATCTGGATGAAGAGCAAATATCAAGGATATTACTAATTTCATGGAGTATAGAAGTTAAACTTTAACTTATTTGGGTATAATAAAGATTGGAATAACAAAAAGAAATCACCATGCATGCGGTACTTCAGCATATCTGAGGTTATTCAACGAATAATAATAACGGAACCGGTCGGTAGAAATTTTGCAAGCGACAGGATGTTCGAAGAATAATAAAAAAGCGGAACGGTCGTCCCGCAAAACCATGTGAACGGATGTTACAACGAGAATAACAATAAAAGCGGAACGGTCGGTGTAAAACAGCGAACGGGATGTTCTAACAGAATAATAATAAAAAGCGGAACCCGATCGATTGTAAAACACACACAGACGAGGATGTTCCAACAGAATAATAGAAGAATGTCACCAAGTATAGGGTAAACCGCATATCGGTTATTCAATGGAATAATAAGCGATGGAATAACAAGTTCTCTTCATGAATAAGAAGAATAACACCACTTACATTAGTAGTAGATTGAATACCACAGTGAGTATAGTGTGAGAATACTCTTCTTCTTTCTCTCTTATTCTCTCTATACTCTCTCTCTATAGCTTGAATGAATTCATGAAAATAATGAAGCACTAGGCCTCTGTTATAGATGATTTCTAAGCTTAGCACTTGAAGAAATGTAGAAAAGGCAAGTGGCAGTATTTGTGATTGGTGATGTGAAAAGAAAAAGTGGTTTTGGCGCTTTTGTAATGTGAAATGACAATTGGCTCGGCCTTTTGTAATATGAAGCAGCAAGTGGTTTGACGTCTGGTAAAAGGTAGTTACTATTAGACTGAAGGTAATTACTATTAGCGAAGGTAATTACTATTGTGAAAGGTAATTACTATGAAGAGACTCTTAGATGATGACATATAGCCCCCATAAAATAACTAAACTTACCAAAAGCGTCTCATAATAGACTCTTTATATACATCAAAGGATTGAATAAATATTACCACAAATCATTTATTTTTAATCAACACATATTTAATATTTCAACAATTATTAATCATTTATAACTTGTCGTCTCAATTATTGATTTAATAATATAACATATTATCTGAGATGATCTTTGCTACAATAATTGAATCGATAATATAAGAGATATGATGCAACAATTAATGTATCGATAATTGAGTATAATTGAGTGACTTCTCGCGTAAGCATCGATAATCAATCACAGTGTGCTACTTATGCAAATCCACGGCGTATTCTTGTACTTTTATACCGGGTAGTTCAGCGGTTTTTAACGGTAACACCTCGTAGTTATTTTCATAAAAGTATTTTTTATCGTTTTCTCGATCAAATGATAATTTAGATTGTAAGGTCCACCTGATGATTGTCTCAGTCAAATACGAATATTCCCTGAAACAAAAATAATATTCCCCAGGCCAAGCGAATATTTTATAACAACTTACTTACTTTGCAAAATTTATAAATATTACCCACAACTATAACATTATATCAAATTTACTCCTTAATATTCAAAAATAATATTTATAGAAAATTCATCTTTATTTATAAAAGTTGAGGGTCTTACATTGAATCCTCTACACAAAAGGCAAACCAGTCATCACAATACACAATTTCGGTTTGGATCGACAAACAAAACTAATGATGCCACCCATCTCATAGGAGATCCCTAGAACCACTGGTGACATCGAAAAGAAAGTCCTCGAATGGAAGAGACCCTTCGTGCTATCAAAGAAATTGGAACACAGGATTGTTTCATATGTTTGATCTTTGCATTTTCCACGGTGTTCATTATCCGGAAAAGTTTAAGACTCGACTTTGAAAAATATGACGAGTTAGGAGATCACTTACATTTAAAGGTGTTTATTGGAGAACTTGGATCTTATGCAGGAGGACGAAAAGCTTAGAATATAACATTCCGGAAGAGTCACAATTCGAGAAGCCCGTCCAGTGAGTACATAAGATTGAGACAACTCAAAGATTCATGGGTGGGAAGAGCTAGCACGCTTTTCTCCTCAATCTGACTTTCGGTCTCGATGGCTCTGATCGGTATCAAATTACCAAGATTAAAAAGCGATGTGAGTCTTTCGGAGTATGCTCGAAAGGGGAGATGTCTGGCATTGCCCAAGTTATTCCTTCCATGACATAATCGGAGATGGTAATGACTTTATAGACATCAAGAAGCTCCTTTCTATGAAAAAGAGTTTTTAATGGCATAACAAACCATTTTCAAAAATGGTCGAGCATGGGGAGATGGGTGAGATGGGATTGAAGTCACGAAAAATTCAAGACCTAGCTGCGCCTTTGAAAGTCATTCTTGATCACATCAATCCGGAAATTCAGGAAACAACCCCCTGAGGTCCATAAAAGAAAGAGGAAGATGTTTCCCACGATACATAGGGGTCAAAAGATAATCGAGAATATGCCTATTGAAAGGAGCTACACTATACTTTCGAAGACCACCGATCTTTGAACCCTCCGATGCAAAGGTGGAAAGTCGAAGCGCCTCGAGTGTTCACACCCTTAGGGGACACACTTTCGAGAATATTCTCATTCTTACAACAACCTGATGAAAATTATGCATCTTCCACCACCGGAAGCCCATTACCTAATGGATGGGGATTGATGCTACTCGGAAATGTCTTTATCATTGCACAGGCACTGGACATGATACTTTCAGGATTATTGGGCCTTGAAACTGAGATCCGAAGACACGATTGACAATGGTGAGATCGTGGTCACCAAACCAGATCAACCTCTCATTCAAAACTGACCCTCTTCCTCGACACAAAGAAAAAG